>OZ025251.1:50395773-50901569 GCA_964019135.1 Arenicola marina
CATCTGCGAGGGGGTGGGGGGGACATAGTGGTAGGGTCTGGAGTCCATGGCATCTGCGAGGGGGTGGGGGACATAGTGGTAGGGCCTGGAGTCCATGGAATCTGCGAGGGGGTGGGGGGGACATAGTGGTAGGTTCTGGAGTTCATGGCATCTGCGAGGGGGTGGGGGGGACATAGTGGTAGGGTCTGGAGTCCATGCCATCTGCGAGGGGGTGGGGGGGACATAGTGGTAGGGTCTGGAGTCCTTGGCATCTGCGAGGGGGTGTGGGGGGACATAGTGGTAGGTTCTGGAGTCCATGGCATCTGCGAGGGGGTGGGGGGACATAGTGGTAGGGTCTGGAGTCCATGGCATCTGCGAGGGGGTGGGGGGACATAGTGGTAGGGTCTGGAGTCCATGGCATCTGCGAGGGGGTGGGGGGGGGACATAGTGGTAGGGCCTGGAGTCCTTGGCATCTGCGAGGGGGTGGGGGGGACATAGTGGTAGGGTCTGGAGTCCCTGGCATCTGCGAGGGGGTGGGGGACATAGTGGTAGGGCCTGGAGTCCTTGGCATCTGCGAGGGGGTGGGGGGACATAGTGGTAGGGTCTGGAGTCCATGGCATCTGCGAGGGGGTGGGGGGGACATAGTGGTAGGTTCTGGAGTCCATGGCATCTGCGAGGGGGTGGGGGGACATAGTGGTAGGGTCTGGAGTCCATGGCATCTGCGAGGGGGGTGGGGGGACATAGTGGTAGGGTCTGGAGTCCATGCCATCTGCGAGGGGGTGGGGGGGACATAGTGGTAGGTTCTGGAGTCCATGGCATCTGCGAGGGGTGGGGGGGGACATAGTGGTAGGGCCTGGAATCCATGGCATCTGCGAGGGGGTGGGGGACATAGTGGTAGGGTCTGGAGTCCATGCCATCTGCGAGGGGTGGGGGGACATAGTGGTAGGTTCTGGAGTCCATGGCATCTGCGAGGGGGTGGGGGGGACATAGTGGAAGGGTCTGCAGTCTATGCCATCTGCGAGGGGTGGGGGGGACATAGTGGTAGGGTCTGGAGTCCTTGGCTCCTGCGAGGGGGTGGGGGGGGGACATAGTGGTAGGGTCTGGAGTCCATGGCATCTGCGAGGGTGTGGGGGGGGACATAGTGGTAGGGTCTGGAGTCCATGCCATCTGCGAGGGGGTGGGGGGACATAGTGGTAGGGTCTGGAGTCCATGGCATCTGCGAGGGGGTGGGGGGGACATAGTGGAAGGGTCTGCAGTCTATGCCATCTGCGAGGGGTGGGGGGGACATAGTGGTAGGGTCTGGAGTCCTTGGCTCCTGCGAGGGGGTGGGGGGGGACATAGTGGTAGGGTCTGGAGTCCATGGCATCTGCGAGGGTGTGGGGGGGGGACATAGTGGTAGGGTCTGGAGTCCATGCCATCTGCGAGGGGGTGGGGGGACATAGTGGTAGGGTCTGGAGTCCATGGCATCTGCGAGGGGGTGGGGGACACAGTGGTAGGGTCTGGAGTCCATGCCATCTGCGAGGGGGTGGGGGGGACATAGTGGTAGGGTCTGGAGTCCATGCCATCTGCGAGGGGGTGGGGGGACATAGTGGTAGGGTCTGGAGTCCATGGCATCTGCGAGGGGGTGGGGGGACACAGTGGTAGGGTCTGGAGTCCATGCCATCTGCGAGGGGGTGGGGGGGACATAGTGGTAGGGTCTGGAGTCCATGGCATCTGCGAGGGGGTGGGGGGGACATAGTGGTAGGGTCTGGAGTCCATGGCATCTGCGAGGGGGTGGGGGGGACATAGTGGTAGGTTCTGGAGTCCATGGCATCTGCGAGGGGGTGGGGGGGGACATAGTGGTAGGGTCTGGAGTCCATGCCATCTGCGAGGGGGTGGGGGGGCGGACATAGTGGTAGGGTCTGGAGTCCATGCCATCTGCGAGGGGGTGGTGGGGGGACATAGTGGTAGGGTCTGGAGTCCATGCCATCTGCGAGGGGGTGGGGAGCTGCGTGGTCAATGGTACTAAGCCGGCGGGCAGGACGGCTGACGTCCATGTTGCCTAAGAGAGTATGCGGCGGTCTGACGTCCCTGGTACCTACAGGGACGCGTGGGTGGGTCTGACGTCCATGGTACCTGAGAAGGTATGAATTTGTAATTGCTAATAACCTTATCTCCGACTCCCAGTACGGATTCCGCACTAAACGTTCAACAGAACTAGCCGTCCTCGAAATTGTGGATCGAATACTCCAATCACTAGACCAAAACCAGACGCCAATCAGTATCTTCCTAGACCTATTAAAAGCATTTGATTCCATTAGTCACGAAATTTTAGGTGAAAAACTACACCTATGGCATCCAGGGTACAGCTCAACATTTCTTTGCAAACTACCTGATCAACCGTAAGCAATACGTCCAATTAGATAATACAAAATCTGAACTGCTATCAATAAAAACGGGAGTACCCCAAGGTTCGCTACTAGGGCTATGTAACAGTAAGCATCAGACTGTCAAAATGTAACGTCTGAACATTCAGGCTAGCCATAGATATCATATGGATATGGTCAGGGAGACAGGAATGTCTGATGAAATCAATCTGGACTGGTTGAAAGAACAAGCTTAGCTGTGGTCAACACCAGTGTCAGTGACCCTGACAGTAGCTTGAAAGTTCAGACGCTACAGTCCTGACACTTGTTCTTGGTGACCGTACTTGTTCTTGGTGACTGTACAGTCACCAAGAACATTAAGTGTCAGGACTGTAGCGTCTGAACTTTCAGGCTACCCTGACAGAAGTAGGCCTATTGCTATTTGGAATGCACATTTTACTTTGATGTTTTTGGAATCATGTTTAGACCGAGTTATTTTGGGCCAATTGGGGCCTTTGGCTTTAAACCACTGTCTGTGACTGTAAAACTAAAAAGTAGGTCCTAGGGTTGGCGCAAGTGCCCCAGGCAAGCCTGCTTCTCTAGGGGCACAACGGTAACAATGTTAAAATTCTTCGACGTAGTAGGGAATCGACTGTAGCTTTTATTATAATGCGGGCGCGTACAATAATAGTGCACACGTATTCTATATACCTTGTTTAATCTTCTGACATCAAGAAAGTGTGTCAACACTAGATTGTTCCAGTCATATTTTTGCGAACAAATGTTGGAGCATGCGACTTTTCCCTACCAACCGCCATGTCTATGCAGCGCCACCTGGCGAATCCCGCCACCATTTGAACCATATGTAGCCTGGGTCCCAAACTTTGTAACAGTCAATGACCTGTGAAAGAGGGCGCTGCTGTTGTCCTTAAGTTCAAAGTGAGCGACTGACAAGGCCCTCTAGCGGAGAGTCATATGCTAACGGAGAGGAGGAACCAACTCGCATTCACAGGTACCGACATCCGCCAAAAACAAATATGGCGGATGGCTGATCGGGAACAGTTGTGTGCTCCAACATTTCTTCGCGAAAATATAATCAAAACAACCTAGTGTCGACATACTTTTTTGATCTCAGATGATAGAACAAGGTATATAGAATACGTAAGCACTATTATTGTACGCGCCCGCATTATAATAAAAGCTACAGTCGATTCCCTACTAACGTCGAAGGATTTTAACATTGTTACCGTTGTGCCCTAGAGAAGCGGGCTTGCCTGGGGGCACTTGCGCCAAGTCCTAGGGTAAACACTAAATTTTCCATATGACATCAAATTTCAGCTGCAGTTTTTGCCTTTTTAAATATAACAATTTAATTCTGGTCTCTATTATGATTCCAAACCTATATTTTAGATGCCTCCACCCATGAAATATATATAGCTCTAATTTGAAGAGTTTATTTGAGACAGATTAAATAGGATTTTTAAACAAAAACTGTAAATATTTTATTACCGGTATATATTGTTCATAGATCTATACTATTTCCTAACATTTGACACCTTTTGCCTAATTCTGACACATATTATATGTCATATATCTAGACATCAAAATTTCAGCTGCAGTGTTTGCCTTTTTAAATATAACAATTTAATTCTGGTTTCTAGACTCCAAACCAATATTTCAAATGCCTCCACCCCTGAAATATATAATTTGAAGAGTTTCATTGAGAAAAATTAAACAGGAGTTTAAACCAAAACTGTAAATATTTTAAGAATATTTTATTATATATTGTTCGCATGACTTACTATTTCCTTTTTTTGACACATTTTGCCTACTTTTGACACCCCAGGATAATTCAGATTTATTCACAACCATATCACTCATCTATGATTTGAAAAAATAGCTGTTTTTCAGTGCTATTTTTGTTAATTTTCAAAGGATTTTAATCTATATAACTTATTTAAATTAATGCCATTATTACAATTTTAATCAAATGCAGAATTATATATTTTCTTCCTCTTAAAGCAACATTTTAAGTTTAAAATTGTCCCAATACAATCATTTTCAATGTCAAATGTCAAAAACTGGTTTCCCTGCCAGACAAATATAGATCTAGATAACCATCACAAAACAATATAGGACATACAAATATTTTCATATCCAGTCTATTTGGGCATGAAATTTAAACATATCACTGGCAAAAATATAGCTAGGATATCAACAGTTTAACAAATATTGAATGAAATCCCTTTTCCCGAAACTAAACAGCCCCTCTTAAAATGTCAAGCTTTGAGTATATTCACACAAAAAATGGTTGTACTTTGTATTGTCAACATCCCCTTGCTGACAAATAATTAAAATATTAATCAAAAAGGCAACAATTATTTAATAAAAAGTTTAATAAAAATGGCAACAATTATTGAATTAAAAGTTTAATAAAAAAGGAAACAATTATTGGATTTAAAGTTTAATAGAAAAAAAACAATTATTGAATTAAAAGTTTAATAAAAAAGGCAACAATTACTGAAACAACGGTTTTAGTAGTTCATATTGATAAGCAACACAAATGTGTACCATTTTGAGGATCAGAAAACTGTCTGGACTACTCCTACTCAAGCAATATTAGTTTCAAATAGAGATACCAAGTATACATAATAAACAGGGTTTAGCATGTAAAAGTGTCTACCGGTAAATAGGCAATAGGCAACATATGGTCAGTTTACTTCATTTTACTTATACACTGGTGCGACTTATCTATGGCTCAAGTCTAATAATTTCTAAAAATCGGTGGGTGTGACTTATACGCTGGAAATTTGGAAACATATGCCCAGTTTACTTATCTTTTTTTATCTTTACTTTCTAAAAACATTTTTTGTGAGAGATACCAATATTACATTGGTAGCAAATTGTATAGATCTAGGATGATAGAAGAAGACGGATGATGATAAAACATACATTGTACTTCTGACATGTGGTGAGTGTTCAAGAAACTTACTCGTGGTGTATTTAGCAACAGTTCAGTATATGTTCTCATGGACAGGTCACAACCGCATAAAGCCTGCTATAAAACATGTTATAGATTGCTAGAATGGTAGAAGAAGAAGGATGATGATAAAACATACTTCTGACATGGTGTGAGTGTTCAAGAAGCTTACTCATGGTGTATTTAGCAATTGTTCAGTATCTGTTCTCATGGATAGGTCACAACAGGCAATGAAAATATGTTTTTCATGAAGGAGTTACCTCCGAAAATAGTTTTAATAGAAATGATATAGATCTATTAAAGTCCTTCTAATATAAATAGAAATATTTATGGACACGTTGTCATCCATTTTTTTTTTGCCATATTGGGGCATATTTAGCTTTTTTATGAACATATACCTGGTACATAGATAGGTATAGATTGCTATAAATCTATGACCAGCTATAAACTTGATTTAAAAATATCTCATCAACCTATATATAATTTTAGCAAAAGGAAAAAATGATAAAAAATGAATAAGATATTAATTATCATAAAATAGATCTAATATGATTAGTTATAGACTCAAGCAACTACTGATTTTTGTATTTCTCTGCATATATGACTTTAAGCCAAAATATTACCGTTAAACAACTAAGCCATCCATCTTATTTTTAATTAAAGAAATAGATAAAAACATCAGTTTTATAACTTAAATAAGATATTTCAGTACAGGTAGTTTTAAGAATATAAACTACTTCAGCTAATACAGCAGATATAAGACAGCATCTAGTCAACTCCACCCACGACATGCCCGACCCATCACCTACTCAACCCCAAGCCAACTCGACCCCAAGCTAACTCAACCTCAAACCAACTATACCTTGTTGGTTTTGGGTCTAGTTGTCTAGAAACCTATAAGATTAGGACAGCTGGCTGCTGCAGTTGATACAGCAGCTTTAAGAGCTAGGCCTTTATTATTTTTTAATTTGGGTGAGCTCGCAACTTAGGCAATGCCTATTCATATTATAATCCGTTTATGACAAGCTCAACCAATACAGGTAGCCCTAGTGACAGCGGCCAGCTGGCCTTAACTGGAGTCTCCTAACCAAGTGTATGTCAGAGAGCAAGAAGTTCTGTTTTGTTTTTTACGTGTATATGACTCACGTGGTTAATAAATGAATACTGAACTGAACTGAACTGAAGGAGGGGGGGGGGGGGGGGCGATTTGACGTCTATGGTACCCAAGAGGAGAGGGTATGACGTCCATAGAATCTAAGAGGAGGGGGCGGTGTGACGTCCATGGTACCTGAGAAGGCGGCGGCGAGGGGGGGGGGGGGGGAGCGGTGTAGTGTTCATGGTGCCTAAGAGGGGGAAGGGGTGGGCGGTGTAGTGTTCATAGTACCTCAGAGGGGGGGGGGGTGTAGTGTTTATGGTACCTAAGATATACGAGTAGCCGGCGTTATCGCCGGCCGCTGTGGCTTGTGGAGTACTCTGGGTTCATGGTACCATGGTAGAGGGGGGGAGGGGGGCAGGGGCGGTGTAGTGTTCATGGTACCTAACAGGGGGAGCGTCTCAGGTCGGTGGTACCAGTGACGGTGGGGGGTGGAGTGTTATGAGGGGCGAATCATAACGCTCTCATAGTATACCGACATCGCCTTTAAATGACTAATGATTAAAAGAGTTTTTTTTTAAAAGCGTGTCTCGATGTAGCCAAGTTCCACCCCCCCCCCCCCCACCCAGGACAACGCCCTTTCCCCCTAATCAGTTTGCTCCCCCAGATAAACCCCCCCCCTCTCGAACAGCTCCCTCCGACAACCCCCCCCAGGACAATTCCTCCCAGAAATCTCCCCCCAGGCAATTCCCGGGGGCAATTCCCTAACATACTTAATTAAATGTAATATTTCGCTCTATTACTTGTCAACATTTTCCAGATATTCAATGTCTCTGGCATGGGACCAAGACAGACTGTCTTGTGAATTGTTACTCAAATTCTCCAAATTTATGTCATCAAAATCAATAATGTTTTCAGTCTGCACTGCGACTAAATGATGTAGAAGCAGTTTCTTTGTCGTCCCAAGGGAACAAATATAATATATGAAGTAGTTCGATTGCTGTTACACATCAACAGTTGTCAAAAACTAAACAATATAATTACGCGAGATAAAATCAGATTATTAAGCATTATGACCGACACGGCACGGTTTTCGTCTAATGTTTTTGGATTTTTTTACGAAGCCCATTAAAACGCTTCGACAGCTGTGTCCCTTTCTGAAAGGAGTGAGTTTGTCCGACAATCTGGGTTTTACATCAGGGAGGTACGTAATTAACTTTGTCCAGGTTTTTTTCTTCAAGGTGGATGCTACTTAGTTACTTCGCATGGGCGAATCCAGGGGGGGCGGGGTGGGGGTGGGGGGTGGACGGAGACCCTTCTTGAGTTTGAGAAAGACTGCAAAATTTAGGCCATCTATGGTGTAACCCCTTTCCCCGATCGTCAAAAAAAATTGCGGACCCCCCGTTTCCAATGCACCCCTCCCTTTTCAAATTGCTGGATCCGCGCCTCACTTAGCATGGCGGCTCCCAGCGTGCAGAGCTTTGGAGGCATATACTAGGAGTTTGCAAATAGGATCTAGGAATATACACTTAATAAACTCATGTGCCACCCACTTTAGGGGAAGGGGGATATTATCATCCAGGAATTCTTGGATTCGCGATTAGTTGCCACAGAGGCGAAAGTTATTTCAAGCAAGAAAACCCTGGCGGGTGGGGTGGGGGGGATAGTTAATACATTGCTGGAGCGGATTTTGGCGGTAAGAAGCCCCGACCGAGCGGATTTGGGAGGTGAGAAAATGTGGGGGGGGGGGGGTCCGCAGAATCCCACCCCCCTTTTTCACCTCAAAAATCCGCTCGATCGGAGGCGTTTTACCGCCAAAATCCGCTCAGTCGAGGCGTTTTACCAACAAAATTCACTCGGTCGGGGCGTTTTATAGCCAAAAGTTGCTCGTTAGTTACTTAATCTTGCTCTATTCGGATGCCAGCAAATTTATATAAGCTTACACGTGAAAACGGACCTATATAATAGGCTTTCATTCATATGTACAACTTGCAAAGTAATTACATTAAGTTTGGGTGAATCGCCACCATCTTGGTTAAGAACTGGAAGAAATGGAAGAAGGTGTACAGACTCTCATGGCGCAATTAATCTATAAATGTAAGGGCGTATCTCCCACCGTAGCATTAAAAACTATATTCGACAAGATGGTGCTTCCTATTCTGTTACATGCGTCAAGGGGCGGATCTATGAATTTGACTAGGGGCGGGGGTGCGAGCGGGGAGGGGGTTTGTATCCACCAAATGTAATTTTACGATGTATGTATTTCGTCGGAATTTTTTTACAGTGGAGGCTCCAGCTCCTAAGGGGGGGGGGGAGGGGGAGGGGGGCTTGGAACCCTCCTAACCCTCCTCCTAAGAAAATAATTTCTGTTTCTATTTTTTCCTGGTGAAAATCTTTTTCTCTCGGTTTAATTTTTTCCCCTGTTTAAATCATTTATTCTTGGTGGAATTACTTTATTCCCGGTGGAATTATACTTAATTTTTTTCCCCTTGGAACCTTTTTTTCCGGTTTAATGCTCGGTAGGAATTCAATCAACATTTACAAAATTGCATTGCCCTATTAGGCCGCTTCCGTACGTATGTGATGTTTATATCAATATTCGTAATAAAAATATTTTCCCTGGGTCACAATTAAGTTATTGCACCTCATACTTCATATTCCAAACGAAATCGAGAACTGACGAAGCAGCTGATCAGTTGGGTCCGTTTGTACTTAATGTAGGATGTGTAGGGAGATTAAGGGAAACAACTGAATTTAAACTGCATGGATATATGCAAGGTGAAGCAGGGGCGTGTGCAGGAATTCTTGAAAGGGGGGCACAATCAATTGTTTCACAAAAACATGAAAAAAAATGAGCGTAAAAGCCTGAGACGTTGGTGACCGTGGTGCACGTTACGTACTATTTTCATTGTAATACGAAGCTTGATGCATTGTAATATATAAGGAGAGGCCAGGGGTTTAAAATTAGGGGGCAAGTGCCCCCTGTGCACCCCCCCCCCCACCCCCTCCACCCCCGCTGGACACGCCCATGAAAAGCCGGAAGAACAATTGCGCTTGTATATATGTTTTGTACCATTGGCCTAAAACCTTTTAGTGCGATAAAGTTATTGTTGGAAGAAATCGTCTGTCCAGACCCAAAATTAAGCCAAGTTTGACGGACACGGTTGTCTCCGGACGCATCCCAAAGTGCGGCTCAATCCAATGTTAGGTGCGATACAAAGGCGGCAGGGAGCATATATTAATTCAAGACGCCCAACGCTCACATTGCGATATGCCATACTTTTGACGGTTCTGGTAGCACAATCACGCGCGCCCATGACCTGATTACGCATGCGCGATATTTGCGCAGTACGCACTCTATTATCGCTCTATCGCCAACAAAGGACGACTGTTGGCCTACCTGTCCACTGCTCTTATTCGTTTAAACTTTTTAAGGGTCTAATTTGCCATCTATTCGGCTTTTGTTGGCCTGTCTTTGACCATAGCGAATACTTTGATAGGTGAGTAGGTATATATACTGAGCAGTCCGTTGTAAATTAGTAAATAACAATATTCAACTAGCCCTATTCATGGCTGTTAATGCGGGAAAAATCTGACAGGCCGCCTCCTTGCGAGCGGACAAGCCTGGAGGCCATAAACAGGGCTATATTCAACAACATCTAAAAAGTAAAATTGTGGCTGGCCTGAGGCTGAACAGACGTTAAGTCGCTGAAATGTTGATAGGGCGACGAAATAAGCTTAACGTTTCTTTTTGTTTGCCATCTAAAATTTTGGCTGGTAAAAAAAATGTTTGTATTTTTGTGAGCCCTATGATTTTCTTCTAATCCTCTTGGTGCAAGTGCCCCCAGGCAAGCCCGATTTCTAAAGTCAAAGTCATAAATGCCGTAGACACACGTTTCGGTCTATATTTTCCATGAATTTGCCTTGATCACTCTCAAAATGCCTGACGTGAGAAAGCAATACTAGATCTGTAGATTATTTTAATGATATCATATTTACATTTGTAATGCGATGTTATCCTTTTTTATGAATATTTCTCCATGCTGTCACGCCATTGGCAGAAAACGCTCTGTCGTCATAAAATGATAGTTGCCATGGCACCGAAAGTGCTTTGAATAATAAATGCTCTATATTTATACCAGCTAGTAGGATGCTGTGGCAACTATAGAGCCTGTCATTGTCTGTGATTTAGTCTATTTGCGAAAGTGTGTCTGCTGCCAATGGAGTGTCAGCATGGAGAAATATTGTTTGTGTCTTAAAAAAGGATAACATTGCAGTACAAATGTAAGTTTAGTATCATTGAAATGGTCTAGTGTTGCTTTCTCACGTCAGTGATTTTGAGAGTGATCGAGGCAAATTCCTGGAAAATATGGGCCGAAACGTGTGTCTATGTCATTTATGACTTTGACTTTAGGGGCACAACGGTGTCCTTTCAAAGTTCTTTAGACGCCAGTGGGCAATCGACTGTAGCCTTTATCATAATGTGTGCGCGTGCAATATATGCTTATATATTCTATATACCTTGTTTTATCTTCTGACATCAAGAAAGTGTATCAACACTAGGTTGTTTTAGTTATATTTTCTCGAGGAAATGTTGGAGCATACAACTTTTCCCGACCAACCATCCGCCATATTTGTTTTTGGCAGATGCCGGTACCTGTGAATGCAACTTGGTTCCTTGCTCTGTTAGCATATGATTCTCCGCTAGAGGGCGTTGTCAGTTGCCCACTTTGAACTTAAGGACAACAGCAGCGCCCTCTGTCACAGGTAATTCACGGTTACAAAGTTTGGGACCCAGGCTACAAATGATTCAAATGATGGCGGGACTCACCATGTGGCGCTGCATACGCATGGTGGTTGGTCGGGAAAAGACTATGCTCCAACATTTCTTCGCAAAAATATAACCGAAACAACCTAGTGTTGACACACTTTCTTGATGTCAGAAGATAGAACAACGTATATAGAATATGTGAACACTATGATTGTATGCGCACACATTATGATAAAGGCTACAGTCGATTCCCGACTGGGGTCTAAAGAACTTTGCATGGACACTGTTGTGCCCCTAGAAAGTAAGGCTTGCCTGGGGGCACTTGCGCCAACTAAACCTCCTGACCAAAAGACCCTTTTGGGTGGGTAAAGAGCACCTAAAATTGCCCCCCAAAACGAAAATTGAAACTTTGAAACAGGAAAATAGGCGGGTATCTGGCTAATAACCTGATTGCATTTATATAGTTTCCTGCCATTAGTCCATCAATTTCGAAGCATTCCCTTTAATTTTAACAAAGGTATCAGCCAAAACAGCTGTAAACAGCATTAATGAATTTGACTTTGAATTATTTCATTGTTTGTATTGTAGTATATTTGCAACAGTGTATCTGCTGCCAATGGAACATTGGTATGGAAAAAGTCTGGCTTACTCACATGATTTCAGAGCGATTGCTGTACATTTGCGGAAAATATAGGCAGAAACTCCATGGCATTTAAGAATTTGATTTTTAACACACTTAAAAAGTCAAATGTAAACCCTTGAACATTTCAAATGTATATAAATACCCTTGTATGCAGATCTAGAATTTCTTACAGTGACAGGGCCCTACACTAACTACCGGTACTAAGATTTACCTGGTACTTGTTACTTTCAATTTTTACTTGTCCCACCTGATGTTTACTTGTCCTCCCAAATGTACTTTTCATTTTCACTGATCCCACCTGATATTTATTTTTGCCCCCCTCCCCACCAAAAAAACCCCAAAACAAAACATTGTTCTTTTAAATATGAGTATGACAAGGCTGAGTGTTCTTTTTGAAATGAACCAGCGAAGGCCAAGAAAAAAAAGGTTACACAATTTTGGAACACTTTGTACTTACCCAACAAGCACTTCTCCTGTTGGACTAGTACAGGGAGGTGTTTACTTTTCAGACAGGCAAAATGACCAGTTCTGGACAAGTGATAATGTTGATCCCTGTGTAAGTCCTTTTTTTTCCATGGCTACTGACTTGGTAATTTCTACATCTGCAGCCATGCTGAACCTGTAAACACACATGCCAATAATCTTCCACATGTGTCATGACATTTTGTCAAGTCTTTTTACTCATCGTACACTCAAGGAAGAATTGTTCACAATAGTCAAGGATATGAAGTTCAAAATGATCAATGGGGATACATTTGCCATAATCATCAGCTTAAGGTAAGCTACCCATAATAGCAAGGTAAAAGAACTCCGTATTTGTGATTATTTTATGAAAATATACCCAATTACACACCTCCTGGTGAATTTTTAGGATACTTTACCATCCTGTTAAAAAAATATTCTCCATTTTCCAGGTATACCCCCATTTCACAAGATGCTCTTTGGAAAACTTAAACCTAGTGCAATACAGAAATAATATTAAAAAATGTAAATAGTTGGCACAAAAAAGAACAGAATGGTAATAATAACATGCAATTATGCAAAAAAAAATTGGCAAAATTTGAAATTACCACCTTCATAAAATTGGCTAAAAAAAATCTTCAAAGATGAAAATCTTGACACCAAACCACATTTGAAAACTTCTAAAAAGATCGTTCTTGTAATAAAAATAAAGAAAAATATAGGTAGCCGTCCAAATTTCAAGAGAATCACATCCTAAAGCTTGAAACTGTTAGTTGCCAAAAAAAAAATTGATGCAGCTTGTCACACCAATTATCAGTAATTTACGTCTTGTGTTCACATTTTAATAAATCTGGTTATATATAATTGTCTCCGATATAATTATGATCTGCAAGAATGTTTTCTGAACTATTTACAAGTTTTCTCGATGCCTTTTTCTTTAATTTTTCGAATTTATCACGAAGAGCCATTCTCGGGGAAATACCCTTGTGAATGACGTCACGAATTGGGGATTTCCCTGTGACTGACGTAACGAGTTGGGGATTCCCCTTTCACTGACACCCGCCGATGTTTGTCGATGTTTACAGCGGTCTTTTCTAAATCGCCAAATATTATTATACGGTGCTCTATTCATTCATTTTATCTATGTCACCACTTCTTTTGCTGTGTTTTATTTGTGCTTTGTTTCATTAAGACTGCGTAAAATCTCAGGGCTACAGCCCGCCGAGGTTTGCCGATGTTTACCGAGGTCTGGTCAAAATCGCCAGGGCTTGTTATGGGTAGCTTACCTTAATTATTGATCATTGGTTTTCACTTGAATTTGAATGAACAATGGGTTATACCAGAACCAGTATGAGAAACCGCTTTGAATTAATTATGTACAGCAAGGAAATCTGAATAAGGATGATCACATGTATGGGTCATGTTAAGGCCTACATTTCGGGGTATGGTGAATCCAAGTAGTAACTTGGAAAAACTTGGCAAGACCTGAAATAAAATTCATCTTGTTAACTGTAAAAAGTTTATCTCAATTATATAATGTTGATAATTTTACACTTTTAAGAGGAAATTAAAATAAACCAGTTTCTGGATAATGGCTAGTGTTCTACTGGACTTACCGGTATACACATCATTAATGACTATCTCTGAGACCGGTTTATGTCGATTTACTTGCAAATAGTCCCCTTCTTTACCTACAAAATCTGCTTGGTAGGAGTATCTTTTTGCCATTGACGCACTTTACATCGCATTTCCATGCAGGCCTGGAGGTTGGCCTTCATATCTGGTACTGGCACCCTGTCACATCAGGGGTTGGCCATTCCTATCTGGTACTGGCACCCTGTCACATCAGGGGTTGGCCATTCCTATCTGGTACTGGCACCCTGTCACATCAGGGGTTGGCCATTCCTATTTGGTACTGGCACCCTGTCACATCAGGAGGTTGGCCTTCCTGTCTGGTACTGGCACCCTGTCACATCAGGAGGTTGGCCTTCCTGTCTGGTACTGGCACCCTGTCACATCAGGGGTTGGCCTTCCTGTCTGGTACTGTCACATCAGGGGTTGGCCTTCCTGTCTGGTACTGGCACCCTGTCACATCAGGGGTTGGCCTTCCTATCTGGTACTGGCACCCTGTCACATCAGGGGTTGGTCTTCCTATCTGGTACTGGCACCCTGTCACATCAGGGGTTGGCCATTCCTGTCTGGTACTGGCACCCTGTCACATCAGGGGTTGGCCATTCCTATCTGGTACTGGCACCCTGTCACATCAGGAGGTTGGCCTTCCTATCTGGTACTGGCACCCTGTCACATCAGGTGTTGGCCATTCCTGTCTGGTACTGGCACCCTGTAACATCAGGAGGTTGGCCTTCCTATCTGGTACTGGCACCCTGTCACATCAGGGGTTGGCCATTCCTATCTGGTACTGGCACCCTGTTACATCAGGAGGTTGGCCTTCCTATCTGGTACTGGCACCCTGTCACATCAGGGGTTGGCCATTCCTGTCTGGTACTGGCACCCTGTAACATCAGGAGGTTGGCCTTCCTATCTGGTACTGGCACCCTGTCACATCAGGGGTTGGCCATTCCTATCTGGTACTGGCACCCTGTCACATCAGGGGTTGGCCATTCCTATCTGGTACTGACACCCTGTCACGTCAGGATGTTGGCCTTCCTATCTGGTACATGCACCCTGTCACATCAGGGGTTGGCCATTCCTATCTGGTACTGGCACCCTGTCACATCAGGGGTTGGCCATTCCTGTCTGGTACTGGCACCCTGTCACATCAGGGGTTGGCCATTCCTATCTGGTACTGGCACCCTGTCACATCAGGGGTTGGCCATTCCTATCTGGTACTGGCACCCTGTCACATCAGGAGGTTGGCCTTCCTGTCTGGTACTGGCACCCTGTCACATCAGGAGGTTGGCCTTCCTGTCTGGTACTGGCACCCTGTCACATCAGGGGTTGGCCTTCCTGTCTGGTACTGGCACCCTGTCACATCAGGGGTTGGCCTTCCTGTCTGGTACTGGCACCCTGTCACATCAGGGGTTCCCCCCTATCTGGTACTGGCACCCTGTCACATCAGGGGTTGGCCTTCCTATCTGGTACTGGCACCCTGTCACATCAGGGGTTGGCCATTCCTATCTGGTACTGGCACCCTGTCACATCAGGGGTTGGCCATTCCTATCTGGTACTGGCACCCTGTCACATCAGGAGGTTGGCCTTCCTATCTGGTACTGGCACCCTGTCACATCAGGGGTTGGCCATTCCTGTCTGGTACTGGCACCCTGTAACATCAGGAGGTTGGCCTTCCTATCTGGTACATGCACCCTGTCACATCAGGGGTTGGCCATTCCTATCTGGTACTGGCACCCTGTCACATCAGGAGGTTGGCCTTCCTATCTGGTACATGCACCCTGTCACATCAGGGGTTGGCCATTCCTGTCTGGTACTGGCACCCTGTCACGTCAGGATGTTGGCCTTCCTATCTGGTACTGGCACCCTGTCACATCAGGGGTTGGCCATTCCTATCTGGTACTGGCACCCTGTCACATCAGGAGGTTGGCCTTCCTGTCTGGTACTGGCACCCTGTCACATCAGGGGTTGGCCATTCCTATCTGGTACTGGCACCCTCTCACATCAGGGGTTGGCCATTCCTATCTGGTACTGGCACCCTGTCACATCAGGGGTTGGCCTTCCTATCTGGTACTGGCACCCTGTCACATCAGGGGTTGGCCATTCCTATTTGGTACTGGCACCCTGTCACATCAGGAGGTTGGCCTTCCTGTCTGGTACTGGCACCCTGTCACATCAGGAGGTTGGCCTTCCTGTCTGGTACTGGCACCCTGTCACATCAGGGGTTGGCCTTCCTATCTGGTACTGGCACCCTGTCACATCAGGGGTTGGCCATTCCTATCTGGTACTGACACCCTGTCACATCAGGGGTTGGCCATTCTTATCTGGTACTGGCACCCTGTAACATCAGGAGGTTGGCCTTCCTATCTGGTACTGGCACCCTGTCACATCAGGGGTTGGCCTTCCTATCTGGTACTGGCACCCTGTCACATCAGGGGTTGGCCATTCCTATCTGGTACTGGCACCCTGTCACATCAGGGGTTGGCCATTCCTATCTGGTACTGGCACCCTGTCACATCAGGGGTTGGCCATTCCTATCTGGTACTGGCACCCTGTCACATCAGGGGTTGGCCATTCCTATCTGGTACTGGCACCCTCTCACATCAGGGGTTGGCCATTCCTATCTGGTACTGGCACCCTGTCACATCAGGGGTTGGCCTTCCTATCTGGTACTGGCACCCTGTCACATCAGGGGTTGGCCATTCCTATTTGGTACTGGCACCCTGTCACATCAGGAGGTTGGCCTTCCTGTCTGGTACTGGCACCCTGTCACATCAGGAGGTTGGCCTTCCTGTCTGGTACTGGCACCCTGTCACATCAGGGGTTGGCCATTCTTATCTGGTACTGGCACCCTGTAACATCAGGGGTTGGCCATTCCTATCTGGTACTGGCACCCTGTCACATCAGGGGTTGGCCTTCCTGTCTGGTACCGCCACCCTGTCACATCAGGGGTTGGCCTTCCTATCTGGTACTGGCACCCTGTCACATCAGGGGTTGGCCATTCTTATCTGGTACTGGCACCCTGTCACATCAGGGGGTTGGCCATTCCTATCTGGTACTGGCACCCTGTCACATCAGGGGTTGGCCATTCCTATCTGGTACTGGCACCCTGTCACATCAGGGGTTGGCCTTCCTATCTGGTACTGGCACCCTGTAACATCAGGTGTTGGCCATTCCTGTCTGGTACTGGCACCCTGTCACATCAGGGGTTGGCCATTCCTATCTGGTACTGGCACCCTGTCACATCAGGGGTTGGCCATTCCTATCTGGTACTGGCACCCTGTCACATCAGGGGTTGGCCATTCCTATCTGGTACTGGCACCCTGTCACATCAGGGGTTGGCCATTCCTATCTGGTACTGGCACCCTGTCACATCAGGGGTTGGCCATTCCTATCTGGTACTGGCACCCTGTCACATCAGGGGTTGGCCATTCCTATCTGGTACTGGCACCCTGTCACATCAGGGGTTGGCCATTCCTATCTGGTACTGGCACCCTGTCACATCAGGGGTTGGCCATTCTTATCTGGTACTGACACCCTGTCACATCAGGGGTTGGCCATACCTATCTGGTACTGGCACCCTGTCACATCAGGGGTTGGCCATTCCTATCTGGTACTGGCACCCTGTCACATCAGGGGTTGGCCATTCCTATCTGGTACTGGCACCCTGTCACATCAGGGGTTGGCCTTCCTATCTGGTACTGACACCCTGTCACATCAGGATGTTGGCCTTCCTATCTGGTACTGGCACCCTATCACATCAGGAGGTTTGCCTTCCTGTCTGGTACCGCCACCCTGTCACATCAGGAGGTTGGCCTTCCTATCTGGTACTGGCACCCTGTCACATCAGGGGTTGGCCTTCCTATCTGGTACTGGCACCCTGTCACATCAGGGGTTGGCCATTCCTATCTGGTACTGGCACCCTATCACATCAGGAGGTTGGCCTTCCTATCTGGTACTGGCACCCTGTCACATCAGGGGTTGGCCATTCCTGTCTGGTACTGGCACCCTGTAACATCAGGAGGTTGGCCTTCCTATCTGGTACTGGCACCCTGTCACATCAGGGGTTGGCCTTCCTATCTGGTACTGGCACCCTGTCACATCAGGGGTTGGCCTTCCTATCTGGTACTGGCACCCTGTCACATCAGGGGTTGGCCATTCCTATCTGGTACTGGCACCCTGTCACATCAGGGGTTGGCCATTCCTGTCTGGTACTGGCACCCTGTCACATCAGGGGTTGGCCATTCCTATCTGGTACTGGCACCCTGTCACATCAGGGGTTGGCCTTCCTATCTGGTACTGGCACCCTGTCACATCAGGGGTTGGCCTTCCTATCTGGTACTGGCACCCTGTCACATCAGGGGTTGGCCATTCCTATCTGGTACTGGCACCCTGTCACATCAGGGGTTGGCCATTCCTATCTGGTACTGGCACCCTGTCACATCAGGGGTTGGCCATTCCTATCTGGTACTGACACCCTGTCACGTCAGGATGTTGGCCTTCCTATCTGGTACTGGCACCCTGTCACATCAGGGGTTGGCCATTCCTATGTGGTACTGGCACCTTGTCACATCAGGTGTTGGCCATTCCTATCTGGTACTGGCACCCTGTCACATCAGGGGTTGGCCATTTCTATCTGGTACTGGCACCCTGTCACATCAGGGGTTGGCCTTCCTATCTGGTACTGACACCCTGTCACATCAGGATGTTGGCCTTCCTATCTGGTACTGGCACCCTGTCACATCAGGAGGTTTGCCTTCCTGTCTGGTACCGACACCCTGTCACATCAGGAGGTTGGCCATTCCTATCTGGTACTGGCACCCTGTCACATCAGGAGGTTGGCCTTCCTATCTGGTACAAGGACCCTGTCACATCAGGAGGTTGGCCTTCCTATCTGATACTGACACCCTGTCACATCAGCGGTTGACTTTCCTGTCTGGTACTGACACCCTGCCACATCAGGAGGTTGGCTTCCTATCTGGTACTGGCACCCTGTCGCACCAGGGGTTGGCCTTCCTGTCTGGTACTGACACCCTGTCACATCAGGGGTTGGCCTTCCTGTCTGGTACTGACACCTTGTCACATCAGGAGGTTGGCCTTCCTATCTGGTACTGGTACCCTGTCACATCAGGGGTTGGCCTTCCTGTCTGGTACTGACACCCTGTAACATCAGAAGGTTGGCTTCCTATCTGGTACTGGCACCCTGTCGCACCAGGGGTTGGCCTTCCTGTCTGGTACTGACACCCTGTCACATCAGGGGTTGGCCTTCCTGTCTGGTACTGACACCTTGTCACATCAGAAGGTTGGACTTCCTATCTGGTACTGGTACCCTGTCACATCAGGGGTTGGCCTTCCTGTCTGGTACTGACACCCTGTAACATCAGGAGGTTGGCCTTCCTATCTGGTACGGGCACCCTGTCACATCAGGGGTTGGCCTTCCTGTCTGGTACTGACATCCTGTCACATCAGGAGGGTGGCCTTCCTATCTGGTACAAGGACCCTGTCACACCAGGAGGTTGGCCTTCCTATCTGGTACTCACACCCTGTCAGATCAGGGGTTGGTTTTCCTATCTGGTACTGGCACCCTGTCACAGCATGAGTTAGCCTTCCTATTTGGTACTGGCACCCTGTCACATCAGGGCTTGGCCTTCCTATCTGGTACTGACACCCTGTCACATCATGAGTTGGCCTTCCTATTTAGTACTGGGACCCTGTCACATCAGGGGTTGGCTTTCCTATCTGGTACTGACACCCTGTCACGTCAGGGAGTTGGCCTTCCTATCTGGTACAAGGAGCCTGTCACATCAGAGGTTGGCTTTCCTATCTGGTACAAACACCCTGTCACATCAGGAGGTTGGCTTTCCTATCTGGTAATGGCACCCTGTCACATCAGGGGGTTGGCCTTCCTATCTGGTGCTGGCACCCTGTCACATCAGGAGGTTGGCCTTCCTATCTGGTAATGGCACCCTGTCACATCAGGGGGTTGGCCTTCCTATCTGGTACTGACACACTGTCACATCAGGGGGTTGGCCTTCCTATCTGGTACTGGCACCCTGTCACATCAGGAGGTTGGCCTTCCTATCTGGTGCTGGCACCCTGTCACATCAGGAGGTTGGCCTTCCTATCTGGTACTGGCACTCTGTCACATCAGGAGGTTGGCCTTCCTGTCTGGTACTGGCACCCTGTCACATCAGGAGGTTGGCCTTCCTGTCTGGTACTGACACCCTGTCACATCAGGAGGTTGGCCGTCCTATCTGGTACTGACACCCTGTCACATCAGGAGGTTGGTCTTCCTATCTGGTACTGGCACCCTGTCACATCAGGAGGTTGGCCGTCCTATCTGGTACTGACACCCTGTCACATCAGGAGGTTGGCCTTCCTATCTGGTACTGGCACCCTGTCACATCAGGAGGTTGGCCTTCCTATCTGGTACTGGCACCCTGTCACATCAGGGGTTGGCCTTCCTATCTGGTACTGGCACTCTGTCACATCAGGGGGTTGGCTTTCCTATCTGGTGCTGGCACCCTGTCACATCAGGGGGTTGGCCTTCCTATCTGGTGCTGGCACCCTGTCACATCAGGGGGTTGGCCTTCCTTTCTGGTGCTGGCACCCTGTCACATCAGGGGGTTGGCCTTCCTATCTGGTGCTGGCACCCTGTCACATCAGGGGGTTGGCTTTCCTATCTGGTGCTGGCATCCTGTCACATCAGGGGGTTGGCCTTCCTATCTGGTGCTGGCACCCTGTCACATCAGAGGGTTGGCCTTCCTATCTGGTACTGACGCACTGTCACATCAGGAGGTTGGCCTTTCTATCTGGTACTGGCAGCCTGTCACATCAGGGGGTTGGCCTTCCTATCTGGTGCTGGCACCCTGTCACATCAGGAGGTTTGCCGTCCTATCTGGTACTGGCACCCTGTCACATCATGAGTTGGCCTTCCTATTTGGTACTGGCACCCTGTCACATCCGGGCTTGGCCTTCCTATCTGGTACTGACACCCTGTCACATCATGAGTTGGCCTTCCTATTTGGTACTGGGACCCTGTCACATCAGGAGGTGGGAAGCTAGCCGTGTAAGATGCGTGTGCACCCTCATAACACCAGAAGAAACAGACTAGTAGTGAGGGGTGGAATGGCTGTTAGACTGGTTAACCAAGTGGCGTAGAATGGTTTGGGTCGGTGTTAGAGTAAACAGAACACTTAACCCAGATGGAGGCTTGTGTGACCCCTATCACTGGGCGCATTTCTTTGGGCCAGGTTCGGTATCCCGTCTGGGACCCACCACATGTGACAGGGAACTTCCGGGTGTGCCGACAGGAATATGCCTATTCCAATGAAATGCGCACCTTTCAATCAGCCGCCATCTTCTCCCTAATGTCCCGTGCTGTTTTGAACGGGGCACATCGGCATACCGAATGGATGCGCGCGGCACCCATACCCGGTTGGAAGTGTCGGGCGGTTTATCGATGCGTAATGTGCGTATTCGGGTTTACCGCAGGGATATACCGAGCTACCAAAGAAATGCGCCCACTGTTGTATATCATTGCAATAATGAGTGAATGGGTGACCCGCATGAGTGGCTTCAGCCGCCCACGTAAGCCTTTCACCTGGCGGTGTGCAGCTGTCAGCCACACGAAAAGCGGTAAGCCGGACAGGTCGGCACACCAGAGACTGACCCGAGATTGTGGCCAAGGGGTGGACGTGCTGGTGGGGGGGGGGGGGGGGGGGGGCAAGCTTACACTCATTCCTCACTCAAGACTGGTTCGTTCTAGTGTAGGACACGGACATCACTCGGAAAGCCAAGTTTCGCCTGTCGATTAACGTCCAGGTAATGTGAGATTTTGTTGTTTGCAGTTAGATATCTTGGTGACGTTCCGCGGGAGGTATTTGTCTGATTGTGTTCTGCGTAGAACAAGCCATATTGGGACCATCGTTATAGCGAACCCGGGCGTAGTATGTAGAACGACACTGTACGCGTCACAAGTGTAGCTCCATTTGATGGCGCGTTCTTCCATCGCCTGTTCACAACATATAAACGACCCCTTAGTCTGCCGTGCGGAACCTAACATGGGGAACACCTTCATCTCACGGTTGCTACCTATCGTACCTCCATCATATGCATTGTTCGTACCAAGTGTAGTAAATACCGTCTTGAGATGTTACAAATGGTTATGGTAGCCGGTCACAGAGCGCGGCGTCATTATCCATGACCTATACCCGTATGCAGAGCCCCTACGTCATGCTATGGAGGCCTAATCCCCGCCAATGAGACAAAATTGGCATAGGATACTAAAATAAGAGATTGGCATTCACACTTAACACAACTGTAACATTCCCTTAAAATTGTCCTGGTAAACTTGCCAGAAAAAGGGTAGTTTTGCATGGCCACTGACTTTACGTTCCATGTGTTTGATTCCCTGGTTTACCACACAATCGTATTGATGTTTAGCGGGCTCCAGGCAATGAATTTCAGGGATAATTGAGGTTGTGGATAATAAAAGTGCTTGGAATAGATAAGTCTGGCATTAATCAAGACCAGAAGATGTAACAATTCTAGATGTTTGCATTAGTTTGGCGGCAAACAACTCTTTGATTATCCGTAATGCTAAGTAAGAAGTAGTATTGTAAGGGATTTCTCGGCGATTAACGCTTACCAATGCATTTTCAGATGTGCCAAAGTGAATGCGAGAATGTAATGTTCAATCTCGAAAGACGTTTCCAGCCGCTAGTTTGTAACCCGTCAGCAACCATTCAGTGGTAGATGGTATTCACCAGATATATATATCTTGTCGGTCGTGTCACGACCGACAGAATCGACTGTGCACTACATTTTTTTTTTTTTTTTATTCATTTATTGTGACAAGATGGCATCCCGTGCGCTACTGTGCACTGTACGCTACATACATTCAAAGAAAGTATCCAACCTTTCTTTGACGCTTGGAGATGGTCTTCTGGCTTCTCTAAGGTTTCCGTACATCACGAAATTGTAAAATGTTGGATAATGAACATATGAAAGCTTATCGATTTCATTACGTTTATTTCAGCATCCAGACCCTGTAGCGCACGCTCACCACAACACGTGAACCGCTACGTCACTTGGCCACGTGATCACCATAAAGCAACATCACAATGCCTCAGAAAAGTGACGTCATCGCTACCAGCACGCTGTCCGCCATCTTGGGCGTGACGGGCGTGGGACTATTCATCTGGATGGCGCTGACTGGCTGGCAGGACAAGACTGGAGTCATCATGGGCATCATCTTCATCGTCCTCACGGCTGTCCAGGTCGCTCTCACCGCCGTCTGGTGGCGCGTCGAGCGCAAGTTCCAGCAGCGTTATGACGTCCAGGACGGAATGCTGACGGGTACCGAACACGAGCTGAAGCAGAAGGGTGGCCTCAACGGAAGCGCATGCGCAGTGGACGCCGACTCGACAGTACGACAGCGCGATCAAAATGTATAAGACAGACAGGTGAATGGGTCTATGCGGACACCACGACAGACATGTGAATAGGTCTCTGCGGACACCACGACAGACATGTGAATAGGTCTCTGCGGACACCACGACAGACATGTGAATAGGTCTCTGCGGACACCACGACAGACATGTGAATAGGTCTCTGCGGACACCACGACGTGCTCGTCTCGTATATGTTAGGCATACGTGCTGATGCATATAGAAGAACCTAGCGATGACCATATTGGCTTTCACCTCATGTTTTGTGTGGGAGAGCTCTCGCCATTATACTTTGTTGGTTACACAGATCGTGTTACTTGTCGAGGGTGTTAAGGTAATAACGCCAGTATCCTGGCTTTGTATCTATTAAGTCATGCAAATTATTATTACATTTCTGATTGTGTTTAAACTTTTTATGTACGTTATTGGACCTCCGTATCAAATCTTTTCTCAAGAATCACATTGTGTGTGGCCTTAGCTAAGTATTGAGAATCCAATACTGTTCATTGGTGGCATCACAGAGTCTGAGCAGACCGTGGCGGTACACATTGAGACTATCATTGTGGCATGCCGCATGGAGTTTTCTGTACTAACCTGTATTCACTGTACACCTCCCGGTGTACTCCTATATACTAACTCCCAGCTGTACAGTAGGGCTATTTATAATTGGTGTCACCGGCTAGTGGTACGTAGATTTGTCAAGATGAATAAATTGTCAGCTGATTTTGGTAAAATATGTCGCATCTTAATACCAAAAATTAGTGAACATCAGCGTTTTTGAAACACTCGAAAGCTAACAATAGCGTTCTAAATTTAACGTGCATCCGGGCTTTCGCATGTCCCCCGAACATGCAGTGACTACTGACTGTTTGATTACCACGTCATAATCATCGGAAAAGACATATCCGCGAGAGGAAATGGTTCTCACAAGCGGCACCAAATTATTCTGTTTAAGAACACATTCCATAAAATGAACGTCAGACTTGCTTATTAAAACCCTTGTATTTCTGGTTTAGACAGTCTGGTCGCTTGAAAATATAGCCGGTCGCTTGCTTATCCGTCTGTTGCTCGTCTCCAATCTAAGAAAATCTAAGCTGGTACAGGTATATAAGCGAAAGGAAAGCTAAAGCTTTAATACCGATTAGTTAGTGACTAACGCAGTATTACCGACCAGTTAGTGACTAACGCAGTATTACCGACCAGTTACAGTGACTAACGCAGTATTACCGACCAGTTAGTGACTAACGCAGTATTACCGACCAGTTAGTGACTAACGCACTATTACCGACCAGTTAGTGACTAACGCAGTATTACCGACCAGTTACTGACTAACGCACTATTACCGACCAGTTAGTGACTAACGCAGTATTACCGACCAGTTAGTGACTAACGCAGTATTACCGACCAGTTAGTGACTAACGCAGTATTACCGACCAGTTACAGTGATTAACGCAGTATTACCGACCCGTTAGTGACTAACATAGTAATAGCGACCAGTTAGTGACTAACGCAGTATTACCGACCAGTTAGTGACTAACGCAGTATTACCGACCAGTTAGTGACTAACGCAGTATTACCGACCAGTTAGTGACTAACGCTTTAATACCGACCAGTTAGTGACTAACGCAGTATTACCGACCCGTTAGTGACTAACATAGTAATAGCGACCAGTTAGTGACTAACGCAGTATTACCGACCAGTTAGTGACTAACGCAGTATTACCGACCAGTTACAGTGACTAACGCAGTATTACCGACCAGTTAGTGACTAACGCAGTATTACCGACCAGTTAGCGACTAACGCAGTTTTACCGACCAGTTAGTGACTAACGCAGTATTACCGACCAGTTAGTGACTAACGCTTTAATACCGACCAGTTAGTGACTAACGCAGTATTACCGACCAGTTACCGTGACTAACGCAGTATTAACGACCAGTTAGTGACTAACGCAGTATTACCGACCAGTTAGTGACTAACGCAGTATTACCGACCAGTTACCGTGACTAACGCAGTATTACCGACCAGTTAGTGACTAACGCAGTATTACCGACCAGTTGGTGACTTAACACAGTATTACCGACCAGTTAGTAACTAACGCAGTATTACCGACCAGTTACAGTGACTAACGCAGTATTACCGACCAGTTAGTGACTAACGCAGTATTACCTACCAGTTAGTGACTAACGCTTTAATACCGACCAGTTAGTGACTAACGCAGTATTACCCACCAGTTAGTGACTAACGCAGTATTACCGACCAGTTACAGTGACTAACGCTTTAATACCGACCCGGTACAGTGACTCTCGCAGTATTACCGACCAGTTAGTGACTAAGATAGTAATACCGACCAGTTACAGTGACTAACGCAGTATTACCCGTGACTAAGATAGTAATACTGACCAGTTACAGTGACTAACGCAGTATTACCGACCAGTTAGTGACTAAGATAGTAATACCGACCCGGTACAGTGACTAAAGCAGTATTACCCACCAGTTAGTGACTAAGATAGTAATACCGACCAGTTAGTGACTAACGCTTTAATACCGACCAGTTAGTGACTAACGCATTATTACCGACCCGTTAGTGACTAACATAGTAATAGCGACCAGTTAGTGACTAACGCAGTATTACCGACCAGTTAGTGACTAACGCAGTATTACCGACCAGTTAGTGACTAACGCAGTATTACCGACCAGTTAGTGACTAACGCTTTAATACCGACCAGTTAGTGACTAACGCAGTATTACCGACCCGTTAGTGACTAACATAGTAATAGCGACCAGTTAGTGACTAACGCAGTATTACCGACCAGTTAGTGAATAACGCAGTATTACCGACCAGTTACAGTGACTAACGCAGTATTACCGACCAGTTAGTGACTAACGCAGTATTACCGACCAGTTAGTGACTAACGCAGTATTACCGACCAGTTAGTGACTAACGCAGTATTACCGACCAGTTAGTGACTAACGCTTTAATACCGACCAGTTAGTGACTAACGCAGTATTACCGACCAGTTACCGTGACTAACGCAGTATTACCGACCAGTTACAGTGACTAACGCAGTGTTACCGACCAGTTAGTGACTAACGCTTTAATACCGACCAGTTAGTGACTAACGCAGTATTACCCACCAGTTAGTGACTAACGCAGTATTACCGACCAGTTACAGTGACTAACGCTTTAATACCGACCCGGTACAGTGACTAACGCAGTATTACCGACCAGTTAGTGACTAAGATAGTAATACCGACCAGTTACAGTGACTAACGCAGTATTACCCGTGACTAAGATAGTAATACTGACCAGTTACAGTGACTAACGCAGTATTACCGACCAGTTAGTGACTAAGATAGTAATACCGATCCGGTACAGTGACTAACGCAGTATTACCCACCAGTTAGTGACTAAGATAGTAATACCGACCAGTTACAGTGACTAACGCTTTAATACCGACCAGTTAGTGACTAACATAGTAATACCGACCAGTTACAGTGACTAACGCAGTATTACCCACCAGTTAGTGACTAACGCTTTAATACCGACCAGTTACAGTGACTAACGCAGTATTACCGACCCGTTAGTGACTAACGCTGTAATACCGATCAGTTACAGTGACTAACGCTTTAATACCGACCAGTTAGTGACTAACGCAGTATTACCGACCAGTTACAGTGACTAACGCAGTATTACCGACCCGTTAGTGACTAACATAGTAATAGCGACCAGTTACAGTGACTAACGCAGTATTACCCTCCAGTTAGTGACTAACATAGTAATAGCGACCAGTTACAGTGACTAACATATTTTTACCGACCAGTTACAGTGACTAACGCTTTAATACCGACCAGTTAGTGACTAACGCTTTAATACCTACCAGTTAGTGACTAACGCTTTAATACCGACCAGTTATGGTGACTAACGCTTTAATACCGACCAGTTAGTGACTAACGCAGTATTACCGACCAGTTACAGTGACTAACGCTTTAATACCGACCAGTTACAGTGACTAACGCTTTAATACCGACCAGTTAGTGACTAACGCTTTAATACCGACCAGTTATAGCGAGTAACGCTTTAATACCCACCAGTTAGTGACTAACGCAGTATTACCGACCAGTTAGTGACTAACGTTTTAATACCGACCAGTTAGTGACTAACGCACTATTACCGACCAGTTAGTGACTAACGCAGTATTACCGACCAGTTAGTGACTAACATAGTAATACCGACCAGTTACAGTGACTAACGCAGTATTACCCACCAGTTAGTGACTAACGCAGTATTAACCGCCAGTTAGTGACTAACGCAGTATTACCGACCAGTTAGTGACTAACGCAGTATTACCGACCAGTTAGTGACTAACATAGTAATACCGACCAGTTACAGTGACTAACGCAGTATTACCGACCAGTTAATGACTAACGCAGTATTACCGACCAGTTAGTGACTAACGCTTTAATACCGACCAGTTAGTGACTAACGCAGTATTACCGACCAGTTAGTGACAAACGCAGTATTACCGACCAGTTAGTGACTAACGTTTTAATACCGACCAGTTACAGTGAGTAACGCTTTAATACCGACCAGTTAGTGACTAACGCAGTATCACCGACCAGTTAGTGACGAACGCTTTAATACCGACCACTTAGTGACTAACGTTTTAATACCGACCAGTTACAATGACTAACGCTTTAATACCGACCAGTTAGTGACTAACGCAGTATTACCGACCAGTTAGCGACTAACGCTTTAATACCGACCAGTTAGTGACTAACGTTTTAATACCGACCAGTTACCGTGACTAACGCAGTATTACTGACCAGTTAGTGACTAACGCATTATTACCCACCAGTTAGTGACTAACATAGTAATAGCGACCAGTTACAGTGACTAACATATTTTTACCGACCAGTTACAGTGACTAAAGCAGTATTACCCACCAGTTAGTGACTAAGATAGTAATACCGACCAGTTACAGTGACTAACGCAGTATTACCCTCCAGTTAGTGACTAACATAGTAATAGCGACCAGTTACAGTGACTAACATATTTTTACCGACCAGTTACAGTGACTAACTCTTTAATACCGACCAGTTACTGACTAACGCTTTAATACCGATCAGTTACAGTGACTAACGCTTTAATACCGACCAGTTAGTGACTAACGCTTTAATACCGACCAGTTATTGTGAGTAACGCTTTAATCCTGACCAGTTAGTGACTAACGCAGTATTACCGACCAGTTACTGACTAACGCAGTATTACCCACCAGTTAGTGACTAAGATAGTAATACCGACCAGTTACAGTGACTAACGCTTTAATATCGACCAGTTAGTGACTAACGCTTTAATACCGACCAGTTATAGTGAGTCACGCTTTAATACTGACCAGTTAGTGACTAACGCAGTATTACCGACGAGTTAGTGACTAACGCTTTAATACTGACCAGTTAGTGAGTAACGCACTATTACCGACCAGTTAGTGACTAACGCAGTATTACCGACCAGTTAGTGACTAACATAGTAATACCGACCAGTTACAGTGACTAATGCAGTATTACCGACCAGTTACAGTGACTAACGCAGTATTACTGACCAGTTAGTGACTAACGCATTATTACTGACCAGTTAGTGACTAACGTTTTAATACCGACCAGTTACAGTAACTAACGCACTATTACCGACCCGTTAGTGACTAACGGTTTAATACCGACCAGTTACAGTGACTAACGCAGTATTACCGACCCGTTAGTGACTAACGGTTTAATACCGACCAGTTACAGTGACTAACGCAGTATTACTGACCAGTTAGTGACTAACGCATTATTACTGACCAGTTAGTGACTAACGTTTTAATACCGACCAGTTACAGTGACTAACGCAGTATTACCGACCCGTTAGTGACTAACGGTTTAATACCGACCAGTTACAGTGACTAACGTTTTAATACCGACCAGTTACAGTGACTAACGCAGTATTACTGACCAGTTAGTGACTAATGCATTATTACTGACCAGTTAGTGACTAACGTTTTAATACCGACCAGTTACAGTGACTAACGCAGTATTACCGACCCGTTAGTGACTAACGGTTTAATACCGACCAGTTACAGTGACTAACGTTTTAATACCGACCAGTTACAGTGACTAACGCAGTATTACTGACCAGTTAGTGACTAACGCATTATTACTGACCAGTTAGTGACTAACGTTTTAATACCGACCAGTTACAGTGACTAACGCAGTATTACTGACCAGTTAATGACTAACGCATTATTACCGACCAGTTAGTGACTAACGGTTTAATACCGACCAGTTACAGTGACTAACGTTTTAATACCGACCAGTTACAGTGACTAACGCAGTATTACTGACCAGTTAATGACTAACGCATTATTACCGACCAGTTAGTGACTAACGTTTTAATACCGACCAGTTACAGTGACTAACGCTTTAATACCGACCAGTTACAGTGACCAGTTAGTGACTAACGCAGTATTACCCACCAGTTAGTGACTAAGATAGTAATACCGACCAGTTACAGTGACTAACGCTTTAATACCGACCAGTTGGTGAATAACGCAGTATGATTGGTCTTGTTAACTAGTACAATAGGGCTATACAGTTCTCGCGATCGGGCCGCGAACAAACCCACGAGCTCCTTGTTGAAGTATAGGCAGCTATAAGTCAATTTCTTTCGAGGTTTATTCTAAAGAGTATGAGTCTCATTTCACTAAACATTGTTATAGGGGGTATACGTTAAAATATTTGGAGGCGATGAACCGCAGAATTTTTGGAATATGCAAGGAAAATCTATTTTCGAAACACTCGAAGTTTAGCGTGCATCCGGACTTACGCAAGTCCCCCGAACATGCAGTGACTACTTACTGTTTGATTAACCACGTCATAATCATCGGAAAAGACATCCGCGAAAGGAAGCAGTTCTCACAAGCGGCACCAAATTATTCTGTTTAAAAACACATTCCATGAAATGAAGGTCAGACTTGATTATTTAAACACTTGTATTTTTGGTTTAGACGATCTGGTCGCTTGATAATACAATCTGGTCGCTTGATAATATAGCCGGTCGCTTGCTCATCCGTCTGTTGCTCGTCTCCAATTGTACAAGCCCCAATCTAAGAAAATCTAAGCTAGTAAAAGTATACAAGCGAAAGGGAAACTTGTGGGCGCTAAACATTTTACTTCAAAAGTTGTGTGCGAATTAAACCAAAGAAGCAAGGAGACCTGTTAACGCCCAGCACATATGTGAGGTAAACAAGAACTTAAAATGAACTCGTAATAATAGCATGAGCGCGAGTTTTGCATGGCGTTAGGCATTTTCTTGGCCCGACATCGTGCTGTAGCAGCCCGACAATTTTCATTATCCGCCATATATAAGCATATATGCATTTCATTATTAATAAAAAGATACGTAATACAGATAAAAACATTTCATGGAAAAGTCCTAAAATGTTGACACCAGACTTGTATGGGAACCCTAGTTGATGCAGGAATTACTACAGTTTGCAGTTATGCATAAACATTTACAACCATGAACAAATATGATCACGCATGGCTGATCATACACCAGATGGCACCACTGTTCCATCCCTCGTTTTTTGGTACGAACCAGCACCGTTATGCAGTCATAACGTGCGCCTAAACAGTTTATTGGGTGGTGCCCTGGTGTGGTCAGAACCTGTCGTCAAAGCCAGACACGAATCTTGCAACATGTAACTTATCCCTGACACAAGCAAGCAAACCATACTGTCTTATTAAATAATCTAGGTGCATCCTGCTAACACGCAGCAAAGTTACACTGTTTGGCATAAATAGCGCGCAATCTGAAATATAAATATTTATTTATGTTCCGTGGGCCCGTGGCCAGAAAGTGCAATGCCGGCCCGATAGCTCAGTGGGCTAGAGCGCTGGCATTCAGCGCTCTGGTCACCTGAAAGCCTAATGGCACGTGGGTCGGTGGTTCGAGCCCTGCTGTGGCCATGTCTGTGTAGTCGCAGGATAAAAATTTCATGTCTTTCTTCGCAAGAGTAGGGGACATGGCTCCACTCTCTCTTCCTTCTCCCATTGACGCGATGACCAAAAGTGGTTAACTTGTCCTAAATATACAACGAACCGAAGGTACAATAAAGACGCATATTATACGGCAATTTCATAGATGGACGCTGGGTAGATAGAGTGAGCATCCGTATTTCCGATCAGGCAAGGCTGTCTAGGCGACATAACACCTAGCGGCACAGGGGCACCGTCCAAGCATACCGTCCGCCTGACTTATGGGTCAAATATACAGCCTGACTGATCTGTCAAACATTGCACACAGAGACCAGGTTCAATTTCAGCGCATGGTTGGCTGGAGGTTACTCATGCATACCATCGCATAGTTTGATGGAGACAAGGCTATATACCATCGCATAGTTTGATGAAGACAAGGCTATATACCATCGCATAGTTTGATGGAGACAAGGCTATATACCATCGCATAGTTTGATGGAGACAAGGCTATATACCATCGCATAGTTTGATGGAGACAAGGCTATATACCATCGCATAGTTTGATGGAGACAAGGCTATATACCATCGCATAGTTTGATGGAGTATAGGTTATATACCATCGCATAGTTTGACGGAGACAAGGCTATATACCATCGCATAGTTTGATGGAGACAAGGCTATAAACCATCGCATAGTTTGATGGAGACAAGGCTATATACCATCGCATAGTTTGATGGAGACAAGGCTATATACCATCGCCTAGTTTGATAGAGACAAGGCTATATACCATCGCCTAGTTTGATGGAGACAAGGCTATATACCATCGCATAGTTTGATGGAGACAAGGCTATATACCATCGCATAGTTTGATGGAGACAAGGCTATATACCATCGCATAGTTTGATGGAGACAAGGCTATATACCATCGCATAGTTTGATGGAGTATAGGTTATATACCATCGCATAGTTTGACGGAGACAAGGCTATATACCATCGCATAGTTTGATGGAGACAAGGCTATAAACCATCGCATAGTTTGATGGAGACAAGGCTATATACCATCGCATAGTTTGATGGAGACAAGGCTATATACCATCGCCTAGTTTGATAGAGACAAGGCTATATACCATCGCCTAGTTTGATGGAGACAAGGCTAAATACCATCACATAGTTTGATGGAGACAAGGCTACATACCATCGCATAGTTTGATGGAGACAAGGCTATATACCATCGCATAGTTTGATGGAGACAAGGCTATATACCATCGCATAGTTTGATGGAGACAAGGCTATATACCATCGCATAGTTTGATGGAGACAAGGCTATATACCATCGCATAGTTTGACGGAGACAAGGCTATATACCATCGCATAGTTTGATGGAGTATAGGTTATATACCATCGCATAGTTTGACGGAGACAGGGCTATATACCATCGCATAGTTTGATGGAGACAAGGCTATAAACCATCGCATAGTTTGATGGAGACAAGGCTATATACCATCGCATAGTTTGATGGAGACAAGGCTATATACCATCGCCTAGTTTGATAGAGACAAGGCTATATACCATCGCCTAGTTTGATGGAGACAAGGCTATATACCATCGCATAGTTTGATGGAGACAAGGCTATATACCATCGCATAGTTTGATGGAGACAAGGCTATATACCATCGCATAGTTTGATGGAGACAAGGCTATATACCATCGCATAGTTTGATGGAGTATAGGTTATATACCATCGCATAGTTTGACGGAGACAAGGCTATATACCATCGCATAGTTTGATGGAGACAAGGCTATAAACCATCGCATAGTTTGATGGAGACAAGGCTATATACCATCGCATAGTTTGATGGAGACAAGGCTATATACCATCGCCTAGTTTGATAGAGACAAGGCTATATACCATCGCCTAGTTTGATGGAGACAAGGCTAAATACCATCACATAGTTTGATGGAGACAAGGCTACATACCATCGCATAGTTTGATGGAGACAAGGCTATATACCATCGCATAGTTTGATGGAGACAAGGCTATATACCATCGCATAGTTTGATGGAGACAAGGCTATATACCATCGCATAGTTTGATGGAGACAAGGCTATATACCATCGCATAGTTTGACGGAGACAAGGCTATATACCATCGCATAGTTTGACGGAGACAAGGCTATATACCATCGCATAGTTTGATGGAGACAAGGCTATATACCATCGCATAGTTTGACGGAGACAAGGCTATATACCATCGCATAGTTTGATGGAGACAAGTCTATATACCATCGCATAGTTTGATGGAGACAAGGCTATATACCATCGCATAGTTTGACGGAGACAAGGCTATATACCATCGCATAGTTTGATGGAGACAAGGCTATATACCATCGCATAGTTTGACGGAGACAAGGCTATATACCATCGCATAGTTTGATGGAGACAAGGCTATATACCATCGCATAGTTTGATGGAGACAAGGCTATATACCATCGCATAGTTTGACGGAGACAAGGCTATATACCATCGCATAGTTTGACGGAGACAAGGCTATATACCATCGCATAGTTTGATGGAGACAAGGCTCTATACCATCGCATAGTTTGATGGAGACAAGGCTATATACCATCGCATAGTTTGACGGAGACAAGGCTATATACCATCGCATAGTTTGACGGAGACAAGGCTATATACCATCGCATAGTTTGACGGAGACAAGGCTATATACCATCGCATAGTTTGACGGAGACAAGGATCTATACCATCGCATAGTTTGATGGAGACAAGGCTATATACCATCGCATAGTTTGACGGAGACAAGGCTATATACCATCGCATAGTTTGACGGAGACAAGGCTCTATACCATCGCATAGTTTGATGGAGACAAGGCTCTATACCATCGCATAGTTTGACGGAGACAAGGCTATATACCATCGCATAGTTTGATTTAAACCAGGTTAGATATCTTCGACTAGTCTGGTGAAGGTTAAATTGCCTTGCATATCCTTTCATGGAGCTAAGGTTGAATTTCCTCGAGAATTGTTTGATTCAGTCCTGTTAGAGTCCCAACGCTATAAACAGTCCTTCCCACGTGGCTTTGCGGCAGTGCAATGGCGGCACCGATCACGTGTTATGTGTCAGGGAAACATCCCTTCTGATTGATCCGTCACGGGTCGCTGACCACGAGGTCAACTACTATATGCTTCCCTTGGCGCCTATGAATACACAATCACCGAACGTTGCCACATTAACTGGGCTGATCAATACTTGACTCCGGTCCTCCCCACACTGACCTTCACAGGTCTGCACGGGGGGAGCCTGGGACTTGCACTGATCAGTACTCTGAGATTCGGGTGCGATCGATATCGACATGTTCAGTTTGATCATGGTGCTATTGGTCCAACGGTGTCGCTCCGTCATAGGGCCACATGTCACGCCCTCAGGGTCACATACTGTTGAGGGCCACATGTCACTCCGCCATAGGACCACATGTCACTCCGTCATTGGGCCACATGTCACTCCGTCATAGGGCCACATGTCACTCCGTCATAGGGACCCTATGTCACCCTGTCATAGGGCCACATGTCACTCCGCCATAGGACCACATGTCACTCCGTCATAGGGCCACATGTCACTCCGTCATAGGGCCACATGTCACTCCGTCATAGGGACCCTATGTCACCCTGTCATAGGGCCACATGTCACTCCGCCATAGGACCACATGTCACTCCGTCATAGAGCCACATGTCACTCCGTCATAGGGCCACATGTCACTCCGTCATAGGGACCCCATGTCACGCCCTCATAGGGCCACATGTCACTCCGTCATAAAGACCACATGTCACTCCGTCATAGGGCCACATGTCACTCCGTCATAAAGACCACATGTCACTCCGTCATAGGGCCACATTTCACTCCGTCATATGGACATTTCATTCCATCATAGGGCCACATGTCACTCCGTCATAGGGACCACATGTCACTCTGTCATAGGGACCACATGTCACTCCGTCATAGGGCCACATGTCGCTCGGCCGTAAGGCCACCTGCCACGCCCTCAGGGCCACATACTGTTGAGCCTTAGGGCCACATGTCATTCCGCCATAAAGCCACATGTCACTCCGCCATAGGACCACATGTCACTCCGTCATAGTGCCACATGTCACTCCGTCATAGGGAACACATGTCACTCCCTCAGGGCCACATACTGTCATAGGGCCACATGTCACTCCGTCATAGGGACCCCATGTCACGCCCTCATAGGGCCACATGTCACTCCGTCATAGAGACCACATGTCACTCCGTCATAGGGCCACATGTCACTCTGTCATAGAGAACACATGTCACTCCGTCATAGGGCCACATTTCACTCCGTCATAGGGACCACATGTCACTGTCATAAGGACCACATGTCACTCGGTCATAGGGCCACATGTGACTCCGTCAAAGGACCACATGTCATGCCCTCATAGGGCCACATGTCACTCCGTCAGAGGGACATGTCATTCCGTCATAGGGTCACATGTCTGTCCGTCATAGGGACATGTCACTCCGTCATAGGGCCACATGTCACTCCGTCATAAGGCCACATTTCACTCCGTCATGTGGTTACATGTCACTCCGTCATAGGGCCACATGTCACTCCGTCATAGGGACCCTATGTCACTCCGTCATAGGAACCACATTTCACCCCGTCATAGGGCCACATGTCACTCTGTCATGTGGTTACATGTCACTCCCGTCATAAAGCCACATGTCACTCCGTCATAGGGAAAACATGTCACTCCCTCAGGGCCACATGTCACTCCGTCATAGGGCCACATGTCACGCCCTCATAGGGCCACATGTCACTCCGTCATAGGGCCACATGTCACTCCGTCATAGGGACCACATGTCACTCCGTCATAGGACCACATGTCACTCAGTCATAGGAACATGTCATTCCATCATAGGGCCACATGTCACTCCGTCATAGGGCCACATGTCACGCCCTCATAGGGCCACATGTTACTCCGTCATAGGGACCACATGTCACTCCGTCATAGGGACATGCTATTCCATCATAGGGCCACATGTCACTCCGTCATAGGACCACATGTCACTCCGTCATAGGGACCACATGTCACTCCGTCATAGGGACCACATGTCACGCCCTCAGGGCCACATACTGTCATAGGGCCACATGTCACTCCGTCAAGACTAATTGTCACCATCGTAGGAGCAAATGCACGTGTGTCAAGGTACGCATGTCACTATCCTAGCTACATATCACCATTGTAGGTTCTCATGTCACTATCCTAGCTACATATCACCATTGTAGGTGCTCATGTCACTATCCTAGCTACATATCACCATTGTAGGTGCTCATGGCACTATCCTAGCTACATATCACCATTGTAGGTGCTCATGTCACTATCCTAGCTACATATCACCATTGTAGGTGCTCATGTCACTGTCCTAGCTACATATCACCATTGTAGGTGCTCATGTCACTATCCTAGCTACATATCACCATTGTAGGTACGCATGTCACTATCCTAGCTACATATCACCATTGTAGGTGCTCATGTCACTATCCTAGCTACATATCACCATTGTAGGTGCTCATGTCACTATCCTAGCTACATATCACCATTGTAGGTGCTCATGTCACTATCCTAGCTACATATCACCATTGTAGGTGCTCATGTCACTATCCTAGCTACATATCACCATTGTAGGTGCTCATGTCACTGTCCTAGCTACATATCACCATTGTAGGTGCTCATGTCACTATCCTAGCTACATATCACCATTGTAGGTACGCATGTCACTATCCTAGCTACATATCACCATTGTAGGTGCTCATGTCACTATCCTAGCTACATATCACCATTGTAGGTGCTCATGTCACTATCCTAGCTACATATCACCATTGTAGGTGCTCATGTCACTATCCTAGCTACATATCACCATTGTAGGTGCTCATGTCACTATCCTAGCTACATATCACCATTGTAGGTGCTGATGTCACTATCGCAGGTACGAATTTTACAGATATTTCCTAGATCACATGTTACTATCATAAATAACATGTCACTATCATAGATAACATGTCACTATCATAGAGAACATGTCACTATCGTAGGACCACTTGTCACTATCATAGATAACATGTTACTATCGTAGGACCACTTGTCACTATCATAGATAACATGTCACTATCATAGATAACATGTTACTATCATAGATAACATGTCACTATCATAGATAAAATGTCACTATCGTAAGACCACTTGTCACTATCATAGATAACATGTTACTATCATAGATAACATGTTACTATCATAGATAACATGTCACTATCGTAGGACCACTTGTCACTATCATAGATAACATGTCACTATCATAGATAACATGTCACTATCATAGATAACATGTCACTATCATAGATAACATGTCACTATCGTAGGACCACTTGTCACTATCATAGATAACATGTTACTATCATAGATAACATATCACTATCATAGATAAAATGTCGCTATCGTGGGACCACTTGTCACTATCATAGATAACATGTTGCTATCATAGATAACATGTCACTATCGTAGGACCACTTGTCACTATCATAGATAACATGTCACTATCGTATACCCACTTGTCACTTTCATAGATAACATGTCACTATCATAGATAACATGTTACTATCATAGATAACATGTCACTATCATAGATAACATGTCACTATCATAGATAACATGTCACAATCATAGATAACATGTCACTATCATAGATAACATGTTACTATCATAGATAACATGTCACTATCATAGATAACATGTCACTATCATAGATAACATGTCACTATCATAGATAGCATGTCACTATCGTAGGACGACTTGTCACTATCGTAAGATTACTTGTCACCCTATCGTAGGACCAGTAGTCTCTATCGTAACGTCACTTGTCACCCTATCGTAGGACCATTAGTTGCGATCGTAAGACCACATGTCACTATCATAGATAACATGTTACTATCATAGATAACATGTCACTATCGTAGGACGACTTGTCACTATCGTAAGATTACTTGTCACCCTATCGTAGGACCAGTAGTCTCTATCGTAACGTCACTTGTCACCCTATCGTAGGACCATTAGTTGCGATCGTAAGACCACATGTCACTATCATAGATAACATGTCACTATCATAGATAACATGTCACTATCATAGATAACATGTCACTATCATAGATAGCATGTCACTATCATAGATAACGTGTCACTATCATAGATAACATGTCACTATCATAGATAACATGTTACTATCATAGATTACATGTCACTATCGTAGGACGACTTGTCACTATCGTAAGATTACTTGTCACCCTATCGTAGGACCAGTAGTCTCTATCGTAACGTCACTTGTCACCCTATCGTAGGACCATTAGTTGCGATCGTAAGACCACTTGTCACCCTATCATAGGACCACTAGTCTCTATCGTAAGGTCACTTGTCACCCTATCGTAGGACCACTAGTCTCTATCGTATGACCACTTGTCACCCTATGGCAGGACCACTAGTCTCTATCGTATGACCACTTGTCACCCTATCGTAGGACCACTAGTCTCTATCGTATGACCACTTGTCACCCTATCGTAGGACCACTGGTCTCTATCGTATGACCACTTGTCACCCTATGGCAGGTACACATGTCACTCGTTGACCATTGCCCATTAAACCGTGCCTGCTAACTGGATCGAAAACGATAATGAGTGAAAACAGAGCCATGAAATAAACCCGACCAGATATCGACCCCGCAACGCTCTGCGAGGCCTAGCTATTGACACCACGGTGTTTGGCCGCTGGAATTGTCCACTCCCACGTGCCACCAGCCGTCAATAGCCGACCCGAGTACAATTGTTGAGAGCCTGTACCCGTATGTGTGAAATAGGAGCAGGGTACCGCGTATCGGCCAGCTGTAGACAATAGTGACAGAGGGGGTGATGACGGGGCTTTGCGGGATATGAACAACTAGGATCCCACCCTTGTTGTCTTGGGACTCACATGGCGTCATGTCCTGACGCGCGGGTGGGTTGTCATAGCAGTGAGGCCGGGCAAGCGAAAGTGGTGTCAACTGGGGAGCGTGGAGGGGGGGAGGGGCCTGAAACTTGGGAAAAAATAGAAAACATGATAGGGTGGGCTAGGCCAAAGGGGGAAGACATTGCAAGGAAGAGAGAACATCAGATACAATAAGAGGAGAGAGAACGCAAGAAAAAATTAATGGGGACAAATGAAGACAAATACATAGGGGAGCATAGCGTAAAAGTATGACGGGACGAGGCGAAAAAGGAACAGAAAACAAGAAAGAGAAACACATGGAGTAGAAGTATGTCAGGGCAAGACGTAAGGGGAACGCAAAGCAAAGAAGAGAAAGACTCATGGTAACATGGCGCCATCAAGGTATATAACGCAATTCCCATTGGCGCATTCTGAACATGTCCAAGGAATTTAACTCTTCCGGTCATTCCTTTGATGTTTTCATTAAAAGTGACAATAAGAAGCACACATTTGGCTATTGTAGTTCACGTGTATATAGTATACATGGCTAGGCAGCAATTGGGGCCTGCATCCATCAATACGGATTACCCCAGAAGCGGCCCTGTTACAATGCATCGGCTGTGACACTGAGCTGTGACACTGGGCTGTGACACTGAGCTGTGACACGTGGTTGTGACACTGAACTGTGACACTGGACTGTGACACTGGACTATGACACTGGGCTGTGACACTGAACTGTGACACTGAGCTGTGACACTGGACTGTGGCACTGAGCTGTGACACTGAACTGTGACACTGAGCTGTGACACTGGACTGTGGCACTGAGCTGTGACACTGGGCTGTGACACTGGGCTGTGACACTGGGCTGTGACACTGAGCTGTGACACTGGGCTGTGGCACTGAGCTGTGGCACTGAGCTGTGACACTGGGCTGTGACACTGGGCTGTGACACTGGGCTGTGACACTGAGCTGTGACACTGGACTGTGCCACTGAGCTGTGACACTGGACTGTGGCACTGAGCTGTGACACTGGACTGTGGCACTGAGCTGTGACACTGGGCTGTGACACTGGGCTGTGACACTGGGCTGTGACACTGAGCTGTGACACTGGACTGTGCCACTGAGCTGTGACACTGGACTGTGACACTGGACTGTGACACTGGGCTGTGACACTGGGCTGTGACACTGAGCTGTGACACTGGACTGTGCCACTGAGCTGTGACACTGGACTGTGGCACTGAGCTGTGACACTGGACTGTGGCACTGAGCTGTGACACTGGGCTGTGACACTGGGCTGTGACACTGGGCTGTGACACTGAGCTGTGACACTGGACTGTGCCACTGAGCTGTGACACTGGACTGTGACACTGGACTGTGACACTGGGCTGTGACACTGGACTGTGATACTGAATTGTGACACGACTGTGACACTGGGCTGTGACACTGAGCTGTGGCACTGGACTGTGACACTGGGCTGTGACACTGGGCTGTGGCACTGGGCTGTGACACTGAACTGTGATACTGGACCTTGGCACTGAGCTATGACACTGAGCTGTGACACTGAGCTGTGACACTGGGCTGTGACACGGCTGTGACACGGCTGTGACACTGGACACTGGACACTGACACTGGACTGTGATTCTGGGCTGTGATTCTGGGCTGTGACTGGACTGTGACACTGGGCTATGACACTGAGCTGTGGCTCTGGGCTGTGACACTGAGCTGTGGCACTGGATTGTGACACTGGACTGTGACACTAGACTGTGACTGGACTGTGGCACTGGACTGTGGCACTGGACTGTGGCACTGGACTGTGGCACTGGACTGTGGCACTGGATTGTGACACTGGACTGTGACACTGGACTGTGACATTGAACCGTGACACTGGACTGTGACACTGGACTGTGGCACTGGACTGTGACACTGGACTGTGGCACTGGACTGTGGCACTGAACTGTGACACTGGACTGTGATACTGGACTGTGACACTGGACTGTGACACTGGACTGTGGCACTGGACTGTGGCACTGGACTGTGACACTGGACTGTGATACTGGACTGTGACACTGGACTGTGACACTGGACTGTGGCACTGGGCTGTGACACTGGACTGTGGCACTGGACTGTGGCACTGAACTGTGACACTGGACTGTGATACTGGACTGTGACACTGGACTGTGACACTGGACTGTGGCACTGGACTGTGGCACTGAACTGTGACACTGGACTGTGGCACTGGACTGTGGCACTGAACTGTGACACTGGACTGTGATACTGGACTGTGACACTGGACTGTGACACTGAACTGTGGCACTGGACTGTGGCACTGAACTGTGACACTGGACTGTGATACTGGACTGTGACACTGGACTGTGGCACTGGACTGTGACACTGGACTGTGGCACTGGACTGTGGCACTGGACTGTGACACTGAGCTGTGACACTGGACTGTGGCACTGGACTGTGACACTGGACTGTGGCACTGGACTGTGACACTGGACTGTGACACTGGACTGTGGCACTGGACTGTGGGGGGGGGGGGGGACGGGGAGAGGAGGCGGGGAGGGGGCACGGACACCTCTTTACAGTGTTCAACATGCTGCGGCAAGTCCGTGACGGACATTGATCAGACAGCCCGAGGCTGCAACACGGCAACATTAACATGAAGAGATGGATGCGCTTTGTCGTTGTCTGCAATATTGTCGTACATCGCCATTGGTACAAGTTGCATTAATAAACATAGCCATGCAGATTGCACTTAATTGGCATAAACATAGGCATACAAATTGCACTGAATTGGCATAAACACAGCCATGCAGATTGAACTTAATTGGCATAAACATAGCCATATAAATTTACATAATTGGCATACACATAACCATACAGATTGCACTAAATTGGCATACACATAGCCATACAGATTGCACTAAACCGTCATAAACATAGCCATGCAGATCGCACTAAATTGGCATAAACATGGCCATGCAGATTGAACTTAATTGGCATAAACATAGCCATATAGATTTACATAATTGCCATACACATAGCCACACAGATTGCACTAAATTGGCATACACATAGCCATACAGATTGCACTAAACCGGCATAAACATAGCCATGCAGATTGCACTAAATTGGCATAAACATGGCCATGCAGATTGCACTAAATTGGCATAAACCTGGCCATGCAGGTTACACTAGATTAGAATAAACATCCCCATACAGGTCGCACTAAACTTGGAAAGATCTGTTTTCAGAGGCAGTCGATCTGCCGATATGCAGTGAAAACAACCTTGCTTGCAGCCTCGAACCATCGCTGGGCCATCGTAGGCAAGCCACCCTTTGCGGACAATCTTGCAATATACTCCATGTTCTCATTTTGACGTATGGAGCCCAAAATAGTGTTTGCTTGGTAGGGTATTTCATACCTTAAAAGTAATTCATGATTAACTCTTCCGTACGTTGGGCAAAAAACCTTCCTTGCGGAATTGTATACAAAGTATAAATTCAGTTAACAATTGCTTTGCTATGCACGATGTTGGCATGGAATACAACTTATGCAGAAACATGATCTGGGAAGCCCTGAATCAATTTAGAGAAAAATTTCTGTAACTTTTCTAATTGCACGAAGTGCTTGTCACGGAAGCTAAGCCCCACTTCAGATCCATAGAGGCTGGCCGGAATGCATATCTTTTCCCAAAGTTGGACAGAGTATATGGGATTCAGACCATCGGGCTTGATGCCTACACATGCCAATGAAGCAAGGACCCCTTAACCATTTATGCAAATATTCCTTAATAACTTATCTAACGAACCGTATGAACACAGGGTTATTTAGTGTTATACCTAATGAGTAATATATGATACTTCCTTGATTCGAGTCACCCAGTTGCCATTTGCTAGACGAACAGTTCCTCATACGTTTTCTTTTGCACTCACCAAATACATTAGCTTTAGATGTTGAAAAGGTAAACCGCCATTAAACGCTGTACTCGTGAGCACGGTTAATCATTCCGTCCAGACCATGTTTGTATAGTGATACCAAGGTCGAATCATCCGCAAGGGTAACACTACCCAGGTGCAACAACTGATTGACTTGCATACCATCGCTGTTATCAAACACATTCGTGGATATCGTTATTGAAGACCAGCATAGAACAAACAGTTTCGAAAAAGAAGCCAAATTTTACCTCGGACGCCAAGTTGTTATAGCTTGTACAATAGACCGTCCCACCACCCTTTATCGAAAGTTTTTCGGCATCAAAGAAACAGGCACAGACTTTGCTGGACCGCTCCGTGTGATAGCATATCGCATCTTGCCACGTATAGGAGGCCAACGAACTATTACAACCAGATCTGCAGGCAAATTGTAGCGGGTGAGGACACCTAATTTTCTCGAGCGATGGTTGAAGCCTATTCCAAACTACCTACCGTCTCTAACAGTTTGTTCAGAGTGGGCCTTAGAGTAATGCTCCTTTACGAGTCCATGGGGTGTTTGTTTTTCCTCTGGCCCTCATACATGTATAAAGGGATAAGGAATCCATAAGGTGTTTGTTTGTCCTCTTGCCTTATACATGTATAAAGGCATAAGGAGTCTATAAGGTGTTTGTTTTTCCTCTTGCCCTTATACATGTATAAAGGGATAAGGAGTCCATAAGGTGTTTGTTTTTCCTCTTGCCCTTATACATGTATAAAGGGATAAGGAGTCCATAAGGTGTTTGTTTTTCCTCTTGCCCTTATACATGTATAAAGGGATAAGGAGTCCATAAGGTGTTTGTTTTTCCTCTTGCCCTTATACATGTATAAAGGGATAAGGAGTCCATAAAGTGTTTGTTTTTCCTCTTGCCCTTATACTTGTATAAAGGGATAAGGAGTCCATAAGGTGTTTGTTTTTCCTCTTGCCCTTATACATGTATAAAGGGATAAAGAGTCCATAAGGTGTTTGTTTTTCCTCTTGCCCTTATACATGTATAAAGGGATAAGGAGTCCATAAGGTGTTTGTTTGTCCTCTTACCCTTATACTTGTATAAAGGGATAAGGAGTCCATAAGGTGTTTGTTTTTCCTCTTGCCCTTATACATGTATAAAGGGATAAAGAGTCCATAAGGTGTTTGTTTGTCCTCTTACCCTTATACTTGTATGAAGGGATAAGGAGTCCATAAGGTGTTTGTTTGTCCTCTTACCCTTATACATGTATAAAGGGATAAGGAGTCCATAAGGTGTTTGTTTTTCCTCTTACCCTTATACTTGTATAAAGGGATAAGGAGTCCATAAGGTGTTTGTTTTTCCTCTTGCCCTTATACTTGTATGAAGGGATAAGGAATCCATAAGGTGTTTGTTTTTCCTCTTGCCCTTATACATGTATAAAGGGATAAGGAGTCCATAAGGTGTTTGTTTTTCCTCTTGCCCTTATACATGTATAAAGGGATAAGGAGTCCATAAGGTGTTTGTTTGTCCTCTTACCCTTATACTTGTATAAAGGGATAAGGAGTCCATAAGGTGTTTGTTTTTCCTCTTGCCCTTATACATGTATAAAGGGATAAAGAGTCCATAAGGTGTTTGTTTTTCCACTTGCCCTTATACATGTATAAAGGTATAAGGAGTCCATAAGGTGTTTGTTTTTCCTCTTACCCTTATACTTGTATAAAGGGATAAGGAGTCCATAAGGTGTTTGTTTGTCCTCTGGCCCTTATACATGTATAAAGGGATAAGGAGTCCATAAGGTGTTTGCTTGTCCTCTTGCCCTTATACATGTATAAAGGGATAAGGATTCCATAAGGTGTTTGTATTTCTTCTTGCCCTTATACTTGTATAAAGAGATAAGGAGTCCATAAGGTGTTTGTTTTTCCTCTTGCCCTTATACATGTATAAAGGGATAAGGCGTCCATAAGGTGTTTGTTTTTCCTCTTGCCCATATACTTGTATAAAGAGATAAGGAGTCCATAAGGTGTTTGTTTTTCCTCTTGCCCTTATACATGTATAAAGGTATAAGGAGTCCATAAGGTGTTTGTTTTTCCTCTTGCCCTTATACATGTATAAAGGGATAAGGCGTCTATAAGGTGTTTGTTTTTCTTCTTGCCCTTATACTTGTTTAAAGGGATAAGGAGTCCATAAGGTGTTTGTTTTTCCTCTTGCCCTTATACATGTATAAAGGGATAAGGAGTCCATAAGGTGTTTGTTTTTCCTCTTGCCCTTATACTTGTATAAAGGGATAAGGAGTCCATAAGGTGTTTGTTTTTCCTCCTGCCCTTATACATGTATAAAGGGATAAGGAGTCCATAAGGTGTTTGTCTTTCCTCTTGCCCTTATACATGTATAAAGGGATAAGGAGTCCATAAGGTGTTTGTTTTTCCTCTTGCCCTTATACTTGTATAAAGGGATAAGGAGTCCATAAGGTGTTTGTTTTTCCTCCTGCCCTTATACATGTATAAAGGGATAAGGAGTCCATAAGGTGTTTGTTTTTCCTCTTGCCCTTATACTTGTATAAAGGGATAAGGAGTCCATAAGGTGTTTGTTTTTCCTCTGGCCCTTATACTTGTATAAAGGGATAAGGAGTCCATAAAGTGTTTGTTTTTCCTCTTGCCCTTATACATGTATAAAGGGATAAGGAGTCCATAAGGTGTTTGTTTGTCCTCTGGCCCTTATACATGTATAAAGGGATACGGAGTCCATAAGGTGTTTGTTTTTCCTCTTGCCCTTATACCTGTATAAAGATATAAGGAGTCCATAAGGTGTTTGTTTTTCCTCTTGCCCTTATACTTGTATAAAGAGATAAGGAGTCCATAAGGTGTTTGTTTTTCCTCTTGCCCTTATACATGTATAAAGGGATAAGGCGTCCATAAGGTGTTTGTTTTTCCTCTTGCCCTTATACATGTATAAAGATATAAGGAGTCCATAAGGTGTTTGTTTTTCCTCTTGCCCTTATACTTGTATAAAGGGATAAGGAGTCCATAAGGTGTTTGTTTGTCCTCTGGCCCTTATACATGTATAAAGGGATAAGGAGTCCATAAGGTGTTTGCTTGTCCTCTTGCCCTTATACTTGTATGAAGGGATAAGGAATCCATAAGGTGTTTGTTTGTCCTCTGGCCCTTATACATGTATAAAGGGATAAGGCGTCCATAAGGTGTTTGTTTTTCCTCTTGCCCATATACTTGTATAAAGGGATAAGGAGTCCATAAGGTGTTTGTTTTTTCTCTTGCCCTTATACATGTATAAAGGTATAAGGAGTCCATAAGGTGTTTGTTTTTCCTCTTGCCCTTATACATGTATAAAGGGATAAGGCGTCTATAAGGTGTTTGTTTTTCTTCTTGCCCTTATACTTGTATAAAGAGATAAGGAGTCCATAAGGTGTTTGTTTTTCCTCTTGCCCTTATACATGTATAAAGGGATAAGGCGTCCATACGGTGTTTGTTTTTCCACTTGCCCATATACTTGTATAAAGAGATAAGGAGTCCATAAGGTGTTTGTTTTTTCTCTTGCCCTTATACATGTATAAAGGTATAAGGAGTCCATAAGGTGTTTGTTTTTCCTCTTGCCCTTATACATGTATAAAGGGATAAGGCGTCTATAAGGTGTTTGTTTTTCTTCTTGCCCTTATACTTGTATAAAGAGAAAAGGAGTCCATAAGGTGTTTGTTTTTCCTCTTGCCCTTATACATGTATAAAGGGATAAGGCGTCCATAAGGTGTTTGTTTTTCTTCTTGCCCATATACTTGTATAAAGAGATAAGGAGTCCATAAGGTGTTTGTTTTTCTTCTTGCCCTTATACTTGTATAAAGAGATAAGGAGTCCATAAGGTGTTTGTGTTTCCTCTTGCCCTTATACATGTATAAAGGGATAAGAAGTCGATAAGGTGTTTGTTTTTCCTCTCGCCCTTATACATGTATAAAGGGATAAGGATTCCATAAGGTGTTTGTTGTTCCTCTTGCCCGTATACATGTATAAAGGGACAAGGAGTCCATAAGGTGTTTGTTTTTCCTCTTGCCCTTATACATGTATAACGGGATAAGGAGTCCATAAGGTGTTGGTTTGTCCTTTTGCCCTTATACATGTATAACGGGATAAGAAGTCCATAAGGTGTTTGTTTTTCTTCTTGCCCTTATACTTGTATAAAGGGATAAGGAGTCCATAATGTCTTTGTCCTCTTGCCCTTATACATGTATAACGGGATAAGAAGTCCATAAGGTGTTTGTTTTTCTTCTTGCCCTTATACTTGTATAAAGGGATAAGGAGTCCATAATGTCTTTGTCCTCTTGCCCTTATACATGTATAAAGGGGTAAGGATTCCATAAGGTGTTTGTTGTTCCTCTTGCCCGTATACATGTATAAAGGGATAAGGAGTCCATAAGGTGTTTGTTTGTCCTCTTGCCCTTATACATGTATAAAGGGATAAGGAGTCCATAAGGTGTTTGTTTGTCCTCTTGCCCTTATACATGTATAACGGGATAAGAAGTCCATAAGGTGTTTGTTTTTCTTCTTGCCCTTATACTTGTATAAAGGGATAAGGAGTCCATAATGTCTTTGTCCTCTTGCCCTTATACATGTATAAAGGATAAGGAGTCCATAAGGTGTTTGTTTGTCCTCTTGCCCTTATACATGTATAAAGGATAAGGAGTCCATAAGGTGTTTGTTTTTCCTCTTGCCCTTATACATGTATAAAGGGATAAGGAGTCCATAAGGTGTTTGTTTGTCCTCTTGCCCTTATACATGTATAAAGGGATAAGGAGTCCATAAGGTGTTTGTTTGTCCTCTTGCCCTTATACATGTATAAAGGGATAAGGAGTCCATAAGGTGTTTGTTTGTCCTCTTGCCCTTATACATGTATAAAGGGATAAGGAGTCCATAAGGTGTTTGTTTTTCCTCTTGCCCTTATACATGTATAAAGGGATAAGGAGTCCATAAGGTGTTTGTTTTTCCTCTTGCCCTTATACATGTATAAAGGGATAAGGAGTCCAATAAGGTGTTTGTTTTTCCTCTTGCCCTTATACATGTATAAAGGGATAAGGAGTCCATAAGGTGTTTGTTTGTCCTCTTGCCCTTATACATGTATAAAGGGATAAGGAGTCCATAAGGTGTTTGTCTTTCCTCTGGCCCTTATACATGTATAAAGGGATAAGGACCCCAGCTATCACTGGCAGATTTATAGTTGTTCATACAAAATCAAATCATACCCCGGATCTTTCCTATTTCGCAATGATGGTCAGTTCAGCTTAATGTCGAGAACATGGAACGGCTTCTGAAGAACTCCAGCCGGGTCATCGCTGCCCTCGCATACAAACAACCACGCGTAATCTGCGACCGCTTGATCGCTTGATCGTTCGTGATATGTCGTATAGGGAAAAGGGTGAGCGCAACTATTCGGTTTGAAACGTACTCTTCTAGTCTAAAGTACCAACTTATCTGGGTATATCTAGGAAGAATGTGGCAAGTGTGACAATATATGGGATTAACAACTGCATTGGCTTTGAATGGTTACATTATCATCGTCTCCCAGAAAAATGAAGTTGAACCGAATTAGACAAAATGGATGAAACCTTGAAAGTAAGAGAACAGTTAAATACAGTTTACATGGTAGAATTAAGTAACCCTATGACTTATGGGTTAATTAATTAACCATTAATATTGATCATATATCACAAGTAAAAGTGTCATTTAAAAAATGCGTCATTGTAATATATAGTATGATACTTGAATGTAAGCACCACTTAACAATATGGGTATGAGGCCCTGATAGTGATTACCAGATATGTGTCAAATTTGAGTCGTGCTAAAATAGTCACTTTGACAAAATTTAAACAGTGTTTTTGTGTGCAACAAATATCAAACAATTGGGAATTAAACAATTTGAAAATATTATATAGACAATGATTGTCAATCTTGATACAAAGTCAGATGTAATATTTATATGTAACATTGACAATAAAACAATATCCATTAACCATGTTAAGAGCCATTATATATATTTATAGAAATGTAATGTCGATTAGTATTTTCCAGTGTGAACGGAACTAAAAAAAACAGATACAAAACAGTTTTACTTTGTGGATCTTTTTTGGCAAACACTTTTAATTTCTCATATAGAACTAGGCTAACTTAACAGACAACATTTGGATAAATGACCTGCAGTTAATTATATATAGCGGACGCCCTGCCGGTTGGCGCCCTGTCTGCGGACACCCTGCCGGCGGACGCCTTGTCGGAGGACGCCCTGCCGGTGGGCGCCCTGCCGGCGGAGGCCTTGTCGGTGGACGCCCTATCGGTGGGCGCCCTGCCGGCGGAGGCCTTGTCGGTGGACGCCCTGTCGGTGGACGCCCTGCCGGCGGAGGCCTTGTCGGTGGACGCCCTGTCGGTGGACGCCCTGCCTGCGGACAACCTGCCGGCGGACGCCCTGTCAGAGGACGCCCTGCCGGTGGGCGCCCTGCCTGCGGACAACCTGCCGGCGGAGGCCTTGTCGGTGGACGCCCTGCCGGCGGACGCCCTGCCGGCGGACGCCTTGTCGGAGGACGCCTTGTCGGTGGACGCCCTGCCGGTGGGCGCCCTGCCTGCGAACAACCTGCCGGCGGACGCCTTGTCGGAGGACGCCTTGTTGGTGGACGCCCTGCCGGTGGACGCCCTGCCTGCGGACAACCTGCCGGCGGAGGCCTTGTCGGTGGACGCCCTGCCGGCGGACGCCCTGTCGGTGGGCGCCCTGCCTGCGGACAACCTGCCAGCGGAGGCCTTGTCGATGGACGCCCTGCCGGCGGAGGCCTTGTCGGTGGACGCCCTGCCTGTGGACAACCTGCCGGCGGAGGCCTTGTCGGTGGACGCCCTGCCTGCGGACAACCTGCCGGCGGAGGCCTTGTCGGTGGACGCCCTGCCGGCGGACGCCCTGTCGGTGGACGCCCTGCCTGCGGACAACCTGCCGGCGGAGGCCTTGTCGGTGGACGCCCTGCCGGCGGAAGCCTTGTCGGTGGACGCCCTGCCGGCGGAGGCCTTGTCGGTGGACGCCCTGTCGGTGGACGCCCTGCCTGCTGACAACCTGCCGGCGGGCGCCCTGCCTGTGGACAACCTGCCGGCGGAGGCCTTGTCGGTGGACGCCCTGCCGGCGGACGCCCTGTCGGTAGACGCTCAGTCGGTGGACGCCCTGCCTGCAGACAACCTGCCGGCGGAGGCCTTGTCGGTGGGCGCCCTGCCTGCGGACAACCTGCCGACGGAGGCCTTGTCGGTGGACGCCCTGTCGGTGGACGCCTTGTCGGAGGACGCCTTTTCGGTGGACGCCCTGCCGGCGGACGCCCTGCCTGCGGACACCCTGCCGGCGGACGCCTTGTCGGTGGACGCCCTGCCGGCGGACGCGTTGTCGGTGGACGCCCTGCCGGCGGAGGCCTTATCGGTGGACGCCCTGCCTGCGGACAACCTGCCGGCGGAGGCCTTGTCGGTGGACGCCCTGTCGGCAGACGCCCTGTCGGTGGGCGCCCTGCCTGCGGACAACTTGCCGGCGGACGCCTTGTAGGTGGACGCCCTGCCGGCGGAGGCTCTTGCTGCAGGATTGGATGGATTCGGTCGAGCCAGTGGGCGACTCTGGCCAGGTTTGTCGTTTACGTCGTGGACGAAGTTAGCGAGTGAGTCGATTCGACCCTGTAGAAACTTGTTCTCCGCCACTAGTTGTGCCACGACTGCTGCGCCTGAGCAGCTACCGGGATCACGGTTTACCTTCTGCGGGATGGGCTGTTGAGTTTATTTAATTTTAGTTATGGCATCCTTCATTTTCTGTTGGTCCGCTTTGATCGCCTGTAAGTCGCACATGATGTCCTCCTTGGCTAGGAAACTTCGTCGTCTTTTTCCGTTGCTAGCCTGTTCAGCCTGTCGTCGGTTCGCTAGGGTTTTGCTAAGTATTTTATAATCAATGTTCAGTAAACTTAAGGGTCTCCATGGAGTAAGGTGGCGTCTTTTTGCTTTTGGTATCAGTCTTTAGATGCCCCGTCTCTGATGCTTTCTACGACGAATTGCTGAAGATCAGACCATATACTTGTAACATTTATTATGATCCTTTGATGAATTCGAGAGTAAGGCTACAGTTTGTCTGTTCCGTTTGTTCTGTGTCTAAATGTCTGCTGAATATCGGCTGTTCGTCTAGTAGTTCGTCAGACATCGTTTGGAATTGTCCCTATACTTGTTAGTGATTTAATGTGTTTTATCTCTCGGGTTTGAAGTTTCAATACCACATTCGCTCAGTTGCTTCATAATGCAGTGGTACACATGGGTATTAGTTTTGTCGTTGGTTGGTAAGCTGCTTCATATGTTCTGGTTGCCTCAAACATTGAACTGTTACAGAAGGTTGCGTAACTTCAAACAGCAACCCGACGGAGGCGGCCGCATTTTGGTAGGTAGAATTAAAGAATAACAGGTCTGCTTACTTTCTGTGTTTGTTGTAAACATGATATTGTTGAGAAGTGTTATAAACAGTAAATCGCATATTTCGGCTCAAGTGTCTGTTTTTTATTGTACAAAATATGACATTAATTTAGTATACATATCAGGGCTGTAATCGCATGTTCATATCAGACAGGTCACGTGAGAACCTATCATGCTTACAGTTAATGAGTTACTCATAATATGACAATGAAAAAGATGGGGTGCTTCCCCAGAGGTAGAAATAGCTACAAAACAACACTTAAATATAGAATAAATTTGCTTAAAGTACACATCAATTTGTTTCGAAAGATCGTAAGCCGTCACACTACATGGGGGGGGGGGGGTTACATTACAAGCATCCAACGCCATATTCATGAAAGTACTCTAGAAAGTATGGCGACATCAAACCTCGGTATAATCCAGAGAGTATGGCGACATCAAGCTCCGGTATACTTCAGAGAGTATGGCGACATCAAGCCTCGGTATGCTACAGGGTATGGCGACGTCAAGCCTCGGTATACTACAGAGAGTATGGCGACGTCAAGCCTCGGTATACTGCAGAGAGTATGGCGACATCAAACCTCGGTATAATCCAGAGAGTATGGCGACATCAAGCTCCGGTATACTTCAGAGAGTATGGCGACGTCAAGCCTCGGTATACTGCAGAGAGTATGGCGACGTCAAGCCTCGGTATACTTCAGAGAGTCTGGTGACATCAAAGCCCGGTATAATGCAGAGAGTATGGCGACGTCAAGCCTCGGTATACTTCAGAGAGTATGGCGACGTCAAGCCTCGGTATACTTCAGAGAGTCTGGTGACATCAAAGCCCGGTATAATGCAGAGAGTATGGCGACGTCAAGCCTCGGTATAATCCAGAGAGTATGGCGACGTCAAGCCTCGGTATACTTCAGAGAGTATGGCGACGTCAAGCCTCGGTATACTACAGAGAGTATGGCGACGTCAAGCCTCGGTATACTTCAGAGAGTATGGTGACATCAAATCCCGGTATAATCCAGAGAGTATGGCGACGTCAAGCCTCGGTATGCTTCAGAGAGTATGGCGACGTCAAGCGTCGGTATACTAGAGTATGGCGACGTTAAGCCTCGGTATACTAGAGTATGGCGACGTTAAGCCTCGGTATACTAGAGTATGGCGACGTCAAGCCTCGGTATACTTCAAAGATTATGGCGACGTCAAGCCTCGGTATACTTCAAGGAGTATGGCGACGTCAAGCCCTGGTATACTCCAGAGAGTATGGCGACATCATTGGTTCGGTATATACTTCAAAGAGTGTGAGTCATGGTAGTGTAAGTCATGGTAGTGTGAGTCATGGTAGTGTGGGTCATGGTAGTGTGGGTCATGGTAGTGTGAGTCATGGTAGTGTGTCATGGTAGTGTGAGTCATGGTAGTGTGTCATGGTAGTGTGAGTCATGGTAGTGTAGATGGTAGTGTGGGTCATGGTAGTGTAAATCATTGTAGTGGGTCATGGTAGTATGTCATGGTAATGTGTCATGGTAGTGTTAGTCATGGTAGTGTGTCATGGCCGTGTGTCGTAGTGTGTCATGGTAGTGTGGGTCATGGTAGTGTGTCATGGTAGTGTGTCATGGTAGGGTGATATGGTAGTGTGGATCATGGTAGTGTGGGTCGTAGTAGGTGAGTCATAGTAGCGTGAGTCATGGTAGTGTGATTCATGGTAGTTTGGGTCATGGTAGTGTGTCCTGGTAGTGTGTTATGGTAGTGTGGATCATGGCGGTGTGGGTCATGGTAGTGTGGATCATGGTATTGTGAGTGATGGTAGTGTAGTGCGAGTCATGGTAGTGTGAGTCATGTTAGTGTGAGTCATGTTAGTGTGAGGCATGGTAGTGTGTCATGGTAGTGTGGATCATGGTAGTGTTAGTCATGGTAGTGCGAGTCATGGCAGTGTGGGTCATGGTAGTGCGGGTCATGTTAGTGTGGGTCATGTGAACCCTAGCTGATGGTAGATACTTGGTGGGAGGCGCTCTGTCCGTGGTGGGTGTGCCATGTTCTCTAGCTGATGGTAGATACTTGGTGGGAGGCGCTCTGTCCGTGGTGGGTGTGCCATGTACTCTAGCTGATGGTAGATACTTGGTGGGAGGCGCTCTGTCCGTGGTGGGTATGCCATGTACTCTAGCTGATGGTAGATGGGAGGCGCTCTGTCCGTGGTGGGTGTGCCATGTTCTCTAGCTGATGGTAGATACTTGGTGGGAGGCGCTCTGTCCGTGGTGGGTGTGCCATGTACTCTAGCTGATGGTAGATACTTGGTGGGAGGCGCTCTGTCCGTGGTGGGTGTGCTATGTACTCTAGCTGATGGTAGATACTTGGTGGGAGGCGCTCTGTCCGTGGTGGGTATGCCATGTACTCTAGCTGATGGTAGATACTTGGTGGGAGGCGCTCTGTCCGTGGTGGGTGTGCCTCGTGTGTTGTCGATACTGCTGCGGCTCCTGCTGTGCCAGCTGTTGTTGATACGGAGGCGGACACTCTTCTTGGTGCGAGAATTGCTTCTGCGAGTAGTCATATTCAGCATGACCTGGACCTGAAGCATCGTTGGAGGACACCTCCTGCGTCTGGTAACCATAGTGACCACTCATAGCGTCCATATACTGTTGTTGTTGTTGTTGTTGTTGTTGCTGCTGCTGCTGCTGCCGCAGCCTTCCTTCCTCCTCCTGCTGCTCTTGCCTCCTCTTCCGCTTCCGCCGTGACTCAGCATTCTTCTTGAGATAGGCGGCCAGGCCAATGCCAATCAGAGTCATCAGGACACCCAGTCCGATGACTAGCACCCCCGCCAGCTGTTCCGGATGGGTGCTCGTGTCACTGGGGATCCCGAAGGCGGCGATGAGAATGATCCCGACGACGACGACGATAAGTCCGGCGCCGACCAGGACGAGTCCGGGGAGGGCCGAGCCGCTGATGACGGTGACAGTGGTGCGGCCCTCGCGGCTCTGTTGGTATCGGCGGGTGTCCATGGCGCGCTCATACACAGCACTGCCGCGCGGTCATACACAGCACTGCCGCGCTGTCATACACAGCACTACCGCGCGGTCATACACAGCACTGCCGCGCGGTCATACACAGCACTGCCGCGCGGTCATACACAGCACTGCCGCGCGGTCATACACAGCGCTGCCGCGCTGTCATCAACAGCACTGCCGCGCTGTCATACACAGCACTGCCGCGCGGTCATACACAGCACTGCCGCGCGGTCATACACAGCACTGCCGCGCTGTCATACACAGCACTGCCGCGCTGTCATACACAGCACTGCCGCGCGGTCATACACAGCACTGCCGCGCGGTCATACACTCAGCTGACACTGAGGACGTGGTGGCTATTGTTGTTGGCCTACTGCTTCTGGGGGCTCCGGATCCACCACAAAGCGGTTTAATGTCGTCATGACAGCTTGACTGGGTGGATAGGATGGTCTGGTGTTGTGGCGTCCCTTACTGACACCATTATGTCATGACTCACACAGAGTTTGACTCAACGTATTATTCTTGATATCCATTGACTCGTCTGGACCACAATCTGTCCTGATTTTTGTCTGCAATCTTCGGTCAAGTTTAGAAGAGTGCTTGACCTGCAACACAAACAAATCAATGGTGAATATAGTAGTGAAATAGATACATGGGAAATTATCAGCGACAAGTTATTCAGATTGTATATAAATGTGACGATTACTGTGAAAAGAACCAGGTCCATGCATTCTGGCCCCCCACTTCTTTGAGGCATCCTTCCCCGCGCCAGGCCTTTGAGGCACCCCCCACGCCAGGCCTTTGAGGCGCCACCACCCCCCCCCCCCCCCCGCGCCGGGCCTTTGAGGCGCCACCCACCCCTCCGCGCCAGGCTTTTGAAGCACCCCTCCTCTGCGCCAGGCCTTTGAGGCACCACCCCCACGCCAGGCCTTTGAGTAGCCACCCCCCACGCCAGGCCTTTGAGGCTCAACCCCCACTGTGTAATAAGGACCAACCTCTCGGTCACCATGTACCACTGTGTAACAAGGACCAACCTCTCGGTCACCACGTACCACTGTGTAACATGGACCGACCTCTCAGTCACCACGTACGACTGTGTAACAAGGACCGACCTCCAGATCACTAAATAACACTGTCTAACAAGGACCAACCTCCAGGTCACCATGTACCACTGTGTAACAAGGACCAACCTCCCGGTCACAATTTACCACTGTGTAACAAGGACCAATCGCTCGGTCACCACGTACCACTGTGTAACAAGGACCAATCTCTCGGTCACCATGTACCACTGTGTAACAAGGACCAACCTCTCGGTCACCACGTACCACTGTGTAACAAGGACCGACCTCTCGGTCACCACGTACCACTGTGTAACAAGGACCAACCTCTCGGTCACCATGTACCACTGTGTAACAAGGACCAACCTCTCGGTCACCATGTACCACTGTGTAACAAGGACCAACCTCTCGGTCAGCACGTACCAGTGTGTAACAAGGACCGACCTCTCGGTCAGCACGTACCAGTGTGTAACAAGGACCGACCTCTCGGTCAGCACGTACCACCGTGTAACAAGGACCAACCTCTCCGTCACCATGTACCACTGTGTAACAAGGACCAACCTCTCGGTCACCATGTACCACTGTGTAACAAGGACCAACCTCTCGGTCACTAGAAACCACTGTGTAACAAGGACCAACCTCTCGGTCACCACGTACCACTGTGTAACAAGGACCAACCTCTCGGTCACCATGTACCACTCTGTAACAAGGACCGACCTCTCGGTCACCACGAACCACTGTGTAACAAGGACCAACCTCTCGGTCACCACGAACCACTGTGTAACAAGGACCGACCTCTCGGTCAGCACGTACCACTGTGTAACAAGGACCGACCTCTCGGTCAGCACGTACCAGTGTGTAACAAGGACCGACCTCTCGGTCAGCACGTACCACTGTGTAACAAGGACCGACCTCTTGGTCAGCACGTACCACTGTGTAACACGGACCAACCTCTCCGTCACCATGTACCACTGTGTAACAAGGGCCAACCTCTCGGTCACCACGTACCACTGTGTAACAAGGACCAACCTCTCGGTGACCACAAACCATTGTGTAACAAGGACCAACCTCTCGGTCACCATGTACCACTGTGCAACAAGGACCAACCTCTCGGTCAACATGTACCACTATGTAACAAGGACCAACCTCTCGGTCAACATGTACCACTGTGTAACAAGGACCAACCTCTCGGTCACCACAAACCACTGTATAACAAGGACCAACCTCTCGGTCACCATGTACCACTGTATAACAAGGACCAACCTCTCGGTCACCATGACCACTGTGTAACAAGGACCAACCTCTCGGTCACCATGTACCACTGTATAACAAGGACCAACCTCTCGGTCACCATGACCACTGTGTAACAAGGACCAACCTCTCGGTCACCATGTACCACTGTGTAACAAGGACCAACCTCTCGGTCACCACAAACCACTGTATAACAAGGACCAACCTCTCGGTCACCATGTACCACTGTATAACAAGGACCAACCTCTCGGTCACCATGACCACTGTGTAACAAGGACCAACCTCTCGGTCACCATGTACCACTGTGTAACAAGGACCAACCTCTCGGTCACCACGAACCACTGTGTAACAAGGACCAACCTCGCGGTCAACATGTACCACTGTGTAACAAGGACCAACCCCTCGGTCACTATGTACCACTGTGTAACAAGAACCGACCTCTCGGTCACTACGAACCACTGTGTAACAAGGACCAACCTCTCGGTCACCATGTACCACTGTGTAACAATGACCAACCTCGCGGTCAACATGTACCACTGTGAAACAAGGACCGACCTCTCGGTCACCACGTACCACTGTGTAACAAGGACCAACGTCTCGGTCACCACGAACCACTGTGTAACAAGGACCACCCTCTCGGTCACCATGTACTACTGTGTAATAAGAACCGACCTCTCGGTCACTACGAACCACTGTGTAACAAGGACCAACCTCTCGGTCACTACGAACCACTGTGTAACAAGGACCAACCTCTCGGTCACCATGTACCACTGTGTAACAATGACCAACCTCGCGGTCAACATGTACCACTGTGTAACAAGGACCAACCTCTCGGCCACCACGTACCACTGTGTAAAAAGAACCAACCTCTCGGTCACCATGTACCACTGTGCAAAATGGACCAATCGCTCGGTCACCACGTACCACTGTGTAACAAGGACCAACCTCTCGGTCACCATGTACCACTGTGAAACAAGGACCGACCTCTCGGTCACCACGTACCACTGTGTAACAAGGACCAACGTCTCGGTCACCACGTACCACTGTGTAACAAGGGCCAACCTCTCGGTCACCATGTACCACTGTGTAACAAGGACCAACCTCTCGGTCACCACGTACCGCTTTGTAACAAGAAGCAACCTTTCGGTCACCATGTACCACTGTGTAACATGGACCAATCGCTCTGTCACCACGTACCACCGTGTAACAAGGACCGACCTCTCGGTCACCATGTACCACTGTGTAACAAGGACCGACCTCTCGGTCACCATGCGCCACTGTGAAACAAGAACCAACCTCTCGGTCACCACGTACCACTGTGTAACAAGGACCAACCTCTCGGTCACCACGTACCACTGTGTAACAAGGGCCAACCTTTCGGTCACCATGTATCACTGTGTAACAAGGACCAACCTCTCGGTCAAGATGTACCACTGTGCAACAAGAACCAACCTCTCGGTCACCACGTACCACTGAGTAACAAGGACCAACCTCTCGGTCACCACGTACCACTGTGTATCAAGGACCAACCTCTCGGTCACCATGTACTACTGTGTAACAAGGACCGACCTCTCGGTCACCATGTACCACTGTGTAACAAGGACCAACCTCTCGGTCAACATCTACCACTGTGTAACAAGGACCAACCTCTCGGTCACCACGTACCACTGTGTAACATGGACCGACCTCTCGGTCACCATGTACCACTGTGTAACAAGGACCAACCTCGCGGTCACCATGTACCACTGTGTAACAAGGACCGACCTCTCGGTCACCATGTACCACTGTGAAACAAGGGCCAACCTCTCAGTCACCATGTACCACTGTGTAACAAGGACCAACCTCTCGGTCACTACGTGCCATTGTGTAACAAGGACCGACCTCTCGGTCACCATGTACCACTGTGTAACAAGGACCAACCTCTCGATCACCACGAACCACTGTGTAACAAGGACCGACCTCTCGGTCACCATGTACCACTGTGTAACAAGGACCAACCTCTCGGTCACCATGTACCACTGTGTAACAAGGACCAACCTCTCGGTCACCAGAAGCCTCTGTGTAACAAGGACCAACCTCTCGGTCACCAGGTACCACCGTGTAACTAGGGCCAACCTCTCGGTCACCATGTACCACTCTGTAACAAGGACCAACCTCTCGGTCACCAGAAACCACTGTGTAACAAGGATCAACCTCTCAGTCACAATGTACCACTGTGTAACAAGGACCAACCTCTCGGTCACCAGAAACCACTGTGCAACAAGGACCAACCTCTCGGTCACCAGGTACCACCGTGTAACTAGGGCCAACCTCTCGGTCACCATGTACCACTCTGTAACAAGGACCAACCTCACCACTGTGTAACAAGGACCAACCTCTCAGTCACCATGTACCACTGTTTAACAAGGGCCAACCTCTCGGTCACCACGTACCACTGTGTAACAAGGACCAACCTCTCGGTGACCACAAACCATTGTGTAACAAGGACCAACCTCTCGGTCACCATGTACCACTGTATAACAAGGACCAACCTCTCGGTCACCATGACCACTGTGTAACAAGGACCAACCTCTCGGTCACCATGTACCACTGTGTAACAAGGACCAACCTCTCGGTCACCATATACCACTGTGTAACAAGAACCGACCTTTCGGTCACTACGAACCACTGTGTAACAAGGACCAACCTCTCGGTCACTACGAACCACTGTGTAACAAGGACCAACCTCTCGGTCACCATGTACCACTGTGTAACAATGACCAACCTCGCGGTCAACATGTACCACTGTGTAACAAGGACCAACCTCTCGGTCACCACGTACCACTTTGTAACAAGAACCAACCTCTCGGTCACCATGTACCACTGTGCAACATGGACCAATCGCTCGGTCACCACGTACCACGGTGTAACAAGGACCAACCTCTCGGTCACCATGTACCACTGTGAAACAAGGACCGACCTCTCGGTCACCACGTACCACTGTGTAACAAGGACCACCGTCTCGGTCACCACGAACCACTGTGTAACAAGGACCAACCTCGCGGTCAACATGTACCACTGTGTAACATGGACCAACCTCTCGGTCACTACGAACCACTGTGTAACAAGGACCAACCTCTCGGTCACTACGAACCACTGTGTAACAAGGACCAACCTCTCGGTCACCATGTGCCACTGTGTAACAATGACCAACCTCTCGGTCAACATGTACCACTGTGTAACAAGGACCAACCTCTCGGTCACCACGTACCACTTTGTAACAAGAACCAACCTCTCGGTCACCATGTACCACTGTGCAACATGGACCAATCGCTCGGTCACCATGTATCACTGTGTAACAAGGACCAACCTCTCGGTCAAGATGTACCACTGTGCAACAAGGACCAACCTCTCGGTCACCACGTACCACTGAGTAACAAGGACCAACCTCTCGGTCACCACGTACCACTGAGCAACAAGGACCAACCTCTCGATCACCATGTACCACTGTGTATCAAGGACCAACCTCTCGGTCACCATGTACCACTGTGTAACAAGGACCGACCTTTCGGTCACCATGTAACACTGTGTAACAAGGACCAACCTCTCGGTCAACATCTACCACTGTGTAACAAGGACCAACCTCTCGGTCACCACGTACCACCGTGTAACAAAGACCGACCTCTCGGTCACCATGTACCACGGTGTAACAAGGACCAACCTCTCGGTCACCATGTACCACTGTGTAACAAGGACCAACCTATCGGTCACCATGTGCCACTGTGTAAGAAGGACCAACCTGTCGGTCACCAGGTACCACTGTGTAACAAGGACCGACCTCTCGGTCACCATGTACCACTGTGTAACAAGGACCAACCTCTCGGTCACCATGCACCACTGTGTAACAAGGACCAACGTCTCGGTCACCAATTATCACTGTATAACAAGGACCAACCTCGCGGTCACCATGTACCACTGAGTAACAAGGACCAACCTCTCGGTCGCCATGTACCACTGTGTAACAAGGACCGACCTCTCGGTCACCACGTACCACTGTGTAACAAGGACCAACCTCTCGGTCACCACGTAACACTGAGTAACAAGGACCGACCTCTGGGCCACCACGTACCACTGTGTAACAAGGACCAACGTCTCGGTCACCACTTACCACTGTATAACAAGGAACAACCTCGCGGTCACCATGTACCACTGAGTAACAAGGAACAACCTCTCGGTCACCATGTACCACTGTGTAACAAGGACCGACCTCTCGGTCACCATGTACCACTGTGTAACAAGGACCGACCTCTCGGTCACCATGCACCACTGTGTAACAAGGACCAACCTCTCGGTCACCATGTACCACTGTGTAACAAGGGCCGACCTCTCGGTCACCACGTACCACTTTGTAACAAGGACCAACGTCTCGGTCACCACGTACCACTGTGTAACAAGGGCCGACCTCTCGGTCACCACGTACCACCGTGTAACAAGGACCAATGTCTCGGTCACCACGTACCACTGTGTAACAAGGGCCGACCTCTCGGTCACCACGTACCACTTTGTAACAAGAAGCAACCTTTCGGTCACCATGTACCACTGTGTAACATGGACCAATCGCTCGGTCACCACGTACCACCGTGTAACAAGGACCGACCTCTCGGTCACCACGTACCACTGTGTAACAAGGACCGACCTCTCGGTCACCATGCGCCACTGTGAAACAAGAACCAACCTCTCGGTCACCACGTACCACTGTGTAACAAGGACCAACCTCTCGGTCACCATGTACCACTGTGTAACAAGGACCGACCTCTCGGTCACCATGCGCCACTGTGAAACAAGAACCATCCTCTCGGTCACCAGGTACCACTGTGTAACAAGGACCAACCTCTCGGTCACCATGTACCACTGTGAAACAAGGACCGACCTCTCGGTCACCATGCGCCACTGTGAAACAAGAACCAACCTTTCGGTCAACATGTATCACTGTGTAACAAGGACCAACCTCTCGGTCAAGATGTACCACTGTGCAACAAGGACCAACCTCTCCGTCACCACGTACCACTGAGTAACAAGGACCAACCTCTCGGTCACCACGTACCACTGAGCAACAAGGACCAACCTCTCGGTCACCATGTACCACTGTGTATCAAGGACCAACCTCTCGGTCACCATGTACCACTGTGTAACAAGGAACGGCCTCCCGGTCACCATGTAACACTGAGTAACAAGGATCAACCTCTCGGTCAACATCTACCACTGTGTAACAAGGACCAACCTCTCGGTCACCACGTACCACTGTGTAACAAGGACCGACCTCTCGGTCACCATGTACCACTGTGTAACAAGGACCAACCTCTCGGTCACCATGTACCACTGTGTAACAAGGACCAACCTCTCGGTCACCATGTACCACTGTGTAAGAAGGACCAACCTCTCGGTCGCCATGTACCACTGTGTAACAAGGACCAACCTCTCGGTCACCATGCACCACTGTGTAACAAGGACCAACGTCTCGGTCACCACTTACCACTGTATAACAAGGACCAACCTCGCGGTCACCATGTACCACTGAGTAACAAGGACCAACTTCTCGGTCACCATGTACCACTGTGTAACAAGGACCGACCTCTCGGTCACCATGTACCACTGTATAACAAGGACCAACCTCTCGGTCACCACGTACCACTGTATAACAAGGACCAACAACTCGGTCACCATGTACCACTGAGTAACAAGGACCGACCTCTAGGCCACCAAGTACCACTGTGTACCAAGGACCAACCTCTCGGTCACCATGTACCACTGAGTAACAAAGACCAACCTCCCGGTCACAATGTACCACTGTGTAACAAGGACCAACGTCTCGGTCACCACGAACCACTGTGTAACAAGGACCGACCTCTCGGTCACTAGGACCTACTGTGTAACAAGGAAAAACGTCTCGATCACCACGTACCACTGTATAACAAGGACCAACCACTCGGTCACCATGTACCACTGTGTAACAAGGACCGACCTCTCGTTCACCACGAACCACTGTGTAACAAGGACCGATCTCTCGGACACCACGAACCACTGTGTAACAAGGACCACCCTCTCGGTCCCCACGAACCACTGTGTAACAAGGACCAACCTCTTGGTCACCACGTACCACTGTGTAACAAGGACCAACCTCTCGGTCACCACGAACCACTGTGTAACAAGGACCAACCTCTCGGTCACCATGTAGCACTGTGCAACAAGGACCGACCTCTCGGTCACTACGAACCACTGTGTAACAAGAACCGACCTCTCGGTCCCCACGAACCACTGTGTAACATGGACCAATCGCTCGGTCACCACGTACCACCGTGTAACAAGGACCAACCTCTCGGTCACCATGTAGCACTGTGCAACAAGGACCGACCTCTCGGTCACCATGTACCACTGTGAAACAAGGGCCAACCTCTCAGTCACCATGTACCACTGTGTAACAAGCACCAACCTCTCGGTCACTACGTGCCATTGTGTAACAAGGACCAACCTCTCGGTCACCATGTACCACTCTGTAACAAGGGCCAACCTCTCAGTCACCATGTACCACTGTGTAACAAGGACCAACCTTTCGGTAACCATGTACCACTGTGTAACAAGGACCGACCTCTCGGTCACCATGTACCACTGTGTAACAAGGACCGACCTCGCGGTCACCATGTACCACTGTGTAACAAGGACCAACCTCTCAGTCACCATGCACCACTGTGTAACAAGGACCGACCTCTCGGTCACCACATACCACTGTGTAACAAGGACAAACCTCTCGGTCACCATGTACCACTGTGTAACAAGGACCGACCTCTCGGTCACCATGTACCACTGTGTACCAATAACCAACCTCTCGGTCACCATGTATCACTGTGTAACAAGGACCAACCTCAGGGTCACCACGTACCACTGTGTAACAAGGACCAACCTCTCGGTCACCACGTACCACTGAGTAACCAGGACCGACCTCTCGGTCACTACGAACCACTGTGTAACAAGGACCGACCTCTCGGTCACCACGAACCACTGCGTACCAAGGACCAACCACTCGGTCACCACGTACCACTGTGTAACAAGGACCAACCTCTCGGACACCACGAACCACTGTGTAACAAGGACCGACCTCTCGGTCACCACGAACCACTGTGTAACAAGGACCGATCTCTCGGACACCACGAACCACTGTGTAACAAGGACCAACCTCTTGGTCACCACGAACCACTGTGTAACAAGGACCGACTTCTCGGTCACCATGTACCACTGTGTAACAAATACCAACCTCTCGGTCACCATGTACCACTGTGTAACAAGGACCAACCTCTCGGTCACCATGTACCACTGTGTAACAAGGACCAACCTTTCGGTCGCCATGTACCACTGTGCAACAAGGACCGACCTCTCGGTCACCATGTACCACTGTGTAATAAATACCAACCTCTCGGTCACCATGTACCACTGTGTAACAAGGACCAACCTCTCGGTCACCATGTACCACTGTGTAACAAGACCAACCTCTCGGTCAACATGCACCACTGTGTAACAAGGACCAACCTCTCGGTCACCATGTACCACTGTGCAACAAGGACCGACCTCTCGGTCACCATGTACCACTGTGTAACAAGGACCAACCTTTCGGTCACCATGTACCACTGTGCAACAAGGACCGACCTCTCGGTCACCATGTACCACTTTGTAACAAATACCAACCTCTCGGTCACCATGTACCACTGTGCAACAAGGACCGACCTCTCGGTCACCATGTACCACTGTGTAACAAGGACCAACCTTTCGGTCACCATGTACCACTGTGCAACAAGGACCGACCTCTCGGTCACCATGTACCACTTTGTAACAAATACCAACCTCTCGGTCACCATGTACCACTTTGTAACAAATACCAACCTCTCGGTCACCATGTACCACTTTGTAACAAATACCAACCTCTCGGTCACCATGTACCACTGTCTAACAAGGACCAACGTCTCGATCACCACGTACCCCTGTATAACAAGGACCAACCACTCGGTCACCATGTACCACTGAGTAACAAGGACCGACCTCTGGGCCACCAAGTACCACTGTGTACCAAGGACCAACCTCTTGGTCACCATGTACCACTGAGTAACAAGGACCAACCTCTCGGTCACAATGTACCACTGTGTAACAAGGACCAACCTCTCGGTCACCACGAACCACTGTGTAACAAGGACCGACCTCGCGGTCACTACGACCTACTGTGTAACAAGGACCAACGTCTCGATCACCACGTACCACTGTATAACAAGGACCAACCACTCGGTCACCATGTACCACTGAGTAACAAGGACCGACCTCTGGGCCACCAAGTACCACTGTGTACCAAGGACCAACCTCTCGGTCACCATGTACCACTGTGTAACAAGGACCGACCTCTCGTTCACCACGAACCACTGTGTAACAAGGACCGATCTCTCGGACACCACGAACCACTGTGTAACAAGGACCACCCTCTCGGTCACCATGTACCACAGTGTAACCAGGACCAACCTCTCGGTCACCATGTACCACTGTGTAACAAGGACCAACCTCTCGGTCACCATGTACCACAGTGTAACAAGGACCGACCTCTCGGTCACCACGTACCACTGTGTAACAAGGACCAACCTCTCGGTCACCACGAACCACTGTGTAACAAGGACCAACCTCTCGGTCACCATGTAGCACTGTGCAACAAGGAGCGACCTCTCGGTCACTACGAACCACTGTGTAACAAGGACCGACCTCTCGGTCCCCACGAACCACTGTGTAACATGGACCAATCGCTCGGTCACCACGTACCACCGTGTAACAAGGACCAACCTCTCGGTCACCATGTAGCACTGTGCAACAAGGACCGACCTCTCGGTCACCATGTACCACTGTGAAACAAGGGCCAACCTCTCAGTCACCATGTACCACTGTGTAACAAGCACCATCCTCTCGGTCACTATGTACCATTGTGTAACAAGGACCGACCTCTCGGTCACCATGTACCACTGTGAAACAAGGGCCAACCTCTCAGTCACCATGTACCACTGTGTAACAAGCACCATCCTCTCGGTCACTATGTACCATTGTGTAACAAGGACCAACCTCTCGGTCACCATGTACCACTCTGTAACAAGGGCCAACCTCTCAGTCACCATGTACCACTGTGTAACAAGGACCGACCTCTCGGTCACCATGTACCACTGTGTATCAATGACCAACCTCTCGATCACCATGTATCACTGTGTAACAAGGACCAACCTCAGGGTCACCACGTACCACTGTGTAACAAGGACCAACCTCTCGGTCACCACGTACCACTGAGTAACCAGGACCGACCTCTCGGTCACTACGAACCACTGTGTAACAAGGACCGACCTCTCGGTCACCACGAACCACTGTGTACCAAGGACCAACCACTCGGTCACCACGTACCACTGTGTAACAAGGACCAACCTCTCGGACACCACGAACCACTGTGTAACAAGGACCGACCTCTCGGTCACCACGAACCACTGTGTACCAAGGACCAACCTCTCGGTCACCACGTACCACTGAGTAACCAGGACCGACCTCTCGGTCACTACGAACCACTGTGTAACAAGGACCGACCTCTCGGTCACCACGAACCACTGTGTACCAAGGACCAACCGCTTGGTCACCACGTACCACTGTGTAACAAGGACCAACCTCTCGGACACCACGAACCACTGTGTAACAAGGACCAACCTCTCAGTCACCATGTACCACTGTGTAACAAGGACCGACCTCTCGGTCACCACGAACCACTGTGTAACAAGGACCGACTTCTCGGTCACCATGTACCACTGTGTAACAAATACCAACCTCTCGGTCACCATGTACCACTGTGTAACAAGGACCAACCTCTCGGTCACCATGTACCACTGTGTAACAAGGACCAACCTCTCGGTCACCATGTACCACTGTGTAACAAGACAAACCTCTCGGTCAACATGCACCACTGTGTAACAAGGACCAACCTCTCGGTCACCATGTACCACTGTGCAACAAGGACCGACCTCTCGGTCACCATGTACCACTTTGTAACAAATACCAACCTCTCGGTCACCATGTACCACTGTGTAACAAGGACCAACCTCTCGGTCACCATGTACCACTGTGTAACAAGGACCGACCTCTCGGTCACCATGTACCACTGTGTAACAAATACCAACCTCTCGGTCACCATGTACCACTGTGTAACAAGGACCAACCTCTCGGTCACCATGTACCACTGTGTAACAAGGACCGACCTCTCGGTCACCATGTAGCACTGTGTAACAAGGACCGACCTCGCGGTCACCATGTACCACTGTGTAACAAGGACCAACCTCTCAGTCACCATGCACCACTGTGTAACAAGGACCGACCTCTCGGTCACCACATACCACTGTGTAACAAGGACAAACCTCTCGGTCACCATGTACCACTGTGTAACAAGGACCGACCTCTCGGTCACCATGTACCACTGTGTACCAATAACCAACCTCTCGGTCACCATGTATCACTGTGTAACATGGACCAACCTCAGGGTCACCACGTACCACTGTGTAACAAGGACCAACCTCTCGGTCACCACGTACCACTGCGTAACCAGGACCGACCTCTCGGTCACTACGAACCACTGTGTAACAAGGACCGACCTCTCGGTCACCACGAACCACTGCGTACCAAGGACCAACCACTCGGTCACCACGTACCACTGTGTAACAAGGACCAACCTCTCGGACACCACGAACCACTGTGTAACAAGGACCGACCTCTCGGTCACCACGAACCACTGTGTAACAAGGACCGATCTCTCGGACACCACGAACCACTGTGTAACAAGGACCAACCTCTTGGTCACCACGAACCACTGTGTAACAAGGACCGACTTCTCGGTCACCATGTACCACTGTGTAACAAATACCAACCTCTCGGTCACCATGTACCACTGTGTAACAAGGACCAACCTCTCGGTCACCATGTACCACTGTGTAACAAGGACCAACCTTTCGGTCGCCATGTACCACTGTGCAACAAGGACCGACCTCTCGGTCACCATGTACCACTGTGTAATAAATACCAACCTCTCGGTCACCATGTACCACTGTGTAACAAGGACCAACCTCTCGGTCACCATGTACCACTGTGTAACAAGACCAACCTCTCGGTCAACATGCACCACTGTGTAACAAGGACCAACCTCTCGGTCACCATGTACCACTGTGCAACAAGGACCGACCTCTCGGTCACCATGTACCACTGTGTAACAAGGACCAACCTTTCGGTCACCATGTACCACTGTGCAACAAGGACCGACCTCTCGGTCACCATGTACCACTTTGTAACAAATACCAACCTCTCGGTCACCATGTACCACTGTGCAACAAGGACCGACCTCTCGGTCACCATGTACCACTGTGTAACAAGGACCAACCTTTCGGTCACCATGTACCACTGTGCAACAAGGACCGACCTCTCGGTCACCATGTACCACTTTGTAACAAATACCAACCTCTCGGTCACCATGTACCACTTTGTAACAAATACCAACCTCTCGGTCACCATGTACCACTTTGTAACAAATACCAACCTCTCGGTCACCATGTACCACTGTCTAACAAGGACCAACGTCTCGATCACCACGTACCCCTGTATAACAAGGACCAACCACTCGGTCACCATGTACCACTGAGTAACAAGGACCGACCTCTGGGCCACCAAGTACCACTGTGTACCAAGGACCAACCTCTTGGTCACCATGTACCACTGAGTAACAAGGACCAACCTCTCGGTCACAATGTACCACTGTGTAACAAGGACCAACCTCTCGGTCACCACGAACCACTGTGTAACAAGGACCGACCTCGCGGTCACTACGACCTACTGTGTAACAAGGACCAACGTCTCGATCACCACGTACCACTGTATAACAAGGACCAACCACTCGGTCACCATGTACCACTGAGTAACAAGGACCGACCTCTGGGCCACCAAGTACCACTGTGTACCAAGGACCAACCTCTCGGTCACCATGTACCACTGTGTAACAAGGACCGACCTCTCGTTCACCACGAACCACTGTGTAACAAGGACCGATCTCTCGGACACCACGAACCACTGTGTAACAAGGACCACCCTCTCGGTCACCATGTACCACAGTGTAACCAGGACCAACCTCTCGGTCACCATGTACCACTGTGTAACAAGGACCAACCTCTCGGTCACCATGTACCACAGTGTAACAAGGACCGACCTCTCGGTCACCACGTACCACTGTGTAACAAGGACCAACCTCTCGGTCACCACGAACCACTGTGTAACAAGGACCAACCTCTCGGTCACCATGTAGCACTGTGCAACAAGGAGCGACCTCTCGGTCACTACGAACCACTGTGTAACAAGGACCGACCTCTCGGTCCCCACGAACCACTGTGTAACATGGACCAATCGCTCGGTCACCACGTACCACCGTGTAACAAGGACCAACCTCTCGGTCACCATGTAGCACTGTGCAACAAGGACCAACCTCTCGGTCACCATGTACCACTGTGAAACAAGGGCCAACCTCTCAGTCACCATGTACCACTGTGTAACAAGCACCATCCTCTCGGTCACTATGTACCATTGTGTAACAAGGACCGACCTCTCGGTCACCATGTACCACTGTGAAACAAGGGCCAACCTCTCAGTCACCATGTACCACTGTGTAACAAGCACCATCCTCTCGGTCACTATGTACCATTGTGTAACAAGGACCAACCTCTCGGTCACCATGTACCACTCTGTAACAAGGGCCAACCTCTCAGTCACCATGTACCACTGTGTAACAAGGACCGACCTCTCGGTCACCATGTACCACTGTGTATCAATGACCAACCTCTCGATCACCATGTATCACTGTGTAACAAGGACCAACCTCAGGGTCACCACGTACCACTGTGTAACAAGGACCAACCTCTCGGTCACCACGTACCACTGAGTAACCAGGACCGACCTCTCGGTCACTACGAACCACTGTGTAACAAGGACCGACCTCTCGGTCACCACGAACCACTGTGTACCAAGGACCAACCACTCGGTCACCACGTACCACTGTGTAACAAGGACCAACCTCTCGGACACCACGAACCACTGTGTAACAAGGACCGACCTCTCGGTCACCACGAACCACTGTGTACCAAGGACCAACCTCTCGGTCACCACGTACCACTGAGTAACCAGGACCGACCTCTCGGTCACTACGAACCACTGTGTAACAAGGACCGACCTCTCGGTCACCACGAACCACTGTGTACCAAGGACCAACCTCTTGGTCACCACGTACCACTGTGTAACAAGGACCAACCTCTCGGACACCACGAACCACTGTGTAACAAGGACCAACCTCTCAGTCACCATGTACCACTGTGTAACAAGGACCGACCTCTCGGTCACCACGAACCACTGTGTAACAAGGACCGACTTCTCGGTCACCATGTACCACTGTGTAACAAATACCAACCTCTCGGTCACCATGTACCACTGTGTAACAAGGACCAACCTCTCGGTCACCATGTACCACTGTGTAACAAGGACCAACCTCTCGGTCACCATGTACCACTGTGTAACAAGACAAACCTCTCGGTCAACATGCACCACTGTGTAACAAGGACCAACCTCTCGGTCACCATGTACCACTGTGCAACAAGGACCGACCTCTCGGTCACCATGTACCACTTTGTAACAAATACCAACCTCTCGGTCACCATGTACCACTGTGTAACAAGGACCAACCTCTCGGTCACCATGTACCACTGTGTAACAAGGACCGACCTCTCGGTCACCATGTACCACTGTGTAACAAATACCAACCTCTCGGTCACCATGTACCACTGTGTAACAAGGACCAACCTCTCGGTCACCATGTACCACTGTGTAACAAGGACCGATCTCTCGGTCACCATGTAGCACTGTGTAACAAGGACCGACCTTGTACCGCGCGTCATGGTTCCAACAACAGGGCGATCAATCGACGTTACAAGGCTTCCTGTTTTAGATGGACGCTCGCTGCTCAAAAGCATGTTCCAACACTCCAAGCCTATATATTGGTCTGGAAAACACTCCCTGCAGCTATTCGCACTCATCCCGCACCCCACCATCCCGATGTTCTCACTCTTCGGCGAGTAATCGAACACCAAGAGAGCTTTCACTGGCGGCATTTACTCAATCGAATTTTGGTTTCACTTGCGTCGGCATCGACAAACGTTGTCACCCGACTCTTCTAGTTCATCCCAGATTAAAGACATTACCTGTTTCATATATATATGTATATATATATATATACGGGGCGAGGATGGAGAAGGGCGTCCCTACCTCGGGTTGAGCGGGGCGGGGATGGAGAAGGGTGTCCCTACACCGGGTTAAACGGGGCGGGGATGGAGAAGGGCGTCCCTGCATCGGGTTAAGCGGGGCGGGGATGGAGAAGGGCGTCCCTGCATCGGGTTAAACGGGGCGGGGATGGAGAAGGGCGTCCCTGCATCGGGTTAATCGGGGCGGGGATGGAGAAGGGCGTCCCTGCATCGGGTTAAGCGGGGCGGGGATGGAGAAGGGTGTCCCTACACCAGGGGTTAAACGGGACGGGGATGGAGAAGGGCGTCCCTGCATCAGGTTAAGCGGGCCGGGGATGGAGAAGGGTCTCCCTACACCGGGTTAAACGGGACGGGGATGGAGAAGGGCGTCTCCGCATCGGGTTAAACGGGGCGGCGATGGAGGAGGGCGTTCTAACACACTTTAAAAAAAGCTTCGCCACTAAATACTGCAAATGTTCTTTCTACTCGTAGACGAAGATGGTATTGACAAGATTATACATATAGTGAGAGGGAAATGGTAAAGAGATCTCCGGTTCAGCGCAGTACGCGAGCAGTGTAAGATTTGAATTATCAAGCTCTTTCGTTCTCAAAATCTAGCTTGAAGAGTAAATACGGTTTAGTGATATTTTCCAAAGCACACAGGAGAGTGGTATTGACATTTCTGAGAGAGGCCACGTGTCAAAAGATCTACGCCTCCATCATTGATGGCTGTCATTGTCTGCTTAACGGCTATAGGCGGAGGGACATGCCCGTGCAGTGTGTGTCAGACCTAGCCTTGAATAAACCATGTGTACATGCATTCCAGCAATGGAAACAAGCTATTTACGTTTGCGGGTCGAAGCGTATCAAGCAGAACTGAATTGTTTCCAGATGTACCAATAGGATTCGCTTGCAACAAGCACCTGTAGATCGTGTTTGCACCAAGCACCTGTAGATCGTGCTTGCACCAAGCACCTGTAGATCGTGCTTGCACCAAGCACCTGTAGATCGTGCTTACACCAAGCACCTGTAGATCGTGCTTGGGGCTAGGTTCGATTCTTTATGAGATTATTTGTCTTTACATTGGAGACTCATGAACTTAAAACCCGACCACAAACGTAAAAACACATCTGTCACAAACGTAAAAACACATCTGTCACAAACATAAACAATCACAAACGTAACAAAGTTTTGCTCACAAAAGTAAACAATTCTTGGTCACAAACATTAAAAGGATCACTCAAGTCACCAACGTCAAAATATTTCTGCCACAAACGTAAAAGTTCAAGGAGAGGGGAAATGTTACTCGTCGCTAATTGCAATGTAGTGCCTCGAGCGATTGCCCAAAGGTTGCTTATCAAAATAGCTCGGTGGAGTTCGTTAATTGCATATGGAGCTCACGGTTCCAGATCGCATTAATTTCTATGTATCAATTATTGAGAAAGTGTAATAAAATCGGCATAGTCGCCCTTGAGTCTACACGCAAACTTTCCCACACATCAGGGATAATACTATAGGGTCACTGAACATTTTGACATATCTTAATAACAAAATTTTAAGAAAAATCCCGCGAAAATGTTTTGCTGAATATTTCAAGAACTATGAATCTACGAAATAATAACAAAAATTAAGAACTCGGAGACACACTGACGAATGACGAAAACTTTCGGGCGTGACTTTTGCCACCGGTTACAACCGGTTATCGTCCATATGGAATAAGCGGTGGCTTCCAAAGTTGAAAACGATGAATTTTTAAATTTTAGGTGAACATGAAACAATTCTGCTATTGCCTCGCGTCACTTTCACTTCAACGTCATTTTTGACGCCCACTTACCCCATGCGCCACTAGTTCCTCCTCAAGACAACATGTAACGTCAAATAAAGCAGAAGTCGACATAGCGTTTAATAGCTGAGTAAGAGCCTGCGTAAGTCACGTCATGGCATGACACACGACAACGCCCACTATCAAATTTATTATTTTATAGTAAAGATATTTAACCACTATTGATACAAAGTGGCTTTTTATTGTTTTGTTAACCTATGATAAACTGTTGAAAATTGTGCAGTTATAAATCAGTACTCGCCTATTGCATAGTGTGCAGCTCAGAGTGAGCTAGAGTTCACCTAAAACACGTGCCTGCCAGAATTTTCCCTGGAACGGTCTCTTGGGAAGTACGATCGTCTTTTTGCTTTGTTGGTGTATATTGACCCGCTACATTAGACGACCACTTGGAAGAATCGTGGCGATTTAGATGCCAAAATAGACCGGGCCGTTTTTGCATGATGAGGCCACAACCTTTTCCTTATTGTAATAGATGTGTCGCCGTCTAGCGGGAAAAGTACAATAGACATTACCTTTTTTTAACTAAGACACAACTAGACACTAACCTTAGACTCCCATGGCCCTAATCCGATCTTTTTATTCCCAATTTTAATTGTAAATTTATTTCATATTTATTTGCAGTTGTTTTTTAAGTCACGTGACGTCATTGATGGTGAACTTTTTGCAGAAAAAGGGTCATGTCGACGTCTATGACGTCATTTTGCGCGACAACGAGTATGACGCGTCAGAAAATGACACATTTTGATGCCTGTAGCATCTCTCTATGACCTTGACCTTTGACCTCTTGACGTGCGTGACGAGTATGTGGTAGCCCTAGCGTGTAGCAATCAGATACTGAAGATTGCGACACGTCGTAAACTGCAATTAGGACGCAAGGATACTTACTTAAAATTTCCATATGATCGTAATCCTTAACAAACGCGACCAAACCATTCAGAGGAGCGCTCGTTAGGTAGCATTTGAAGGCACATTGCGATTGGCGAACGTATCGATATGAGCAAATGATCATCGACCTGCTTAATGCAAGAACTGATTATGGCCTCGCAAAGAAAAGTGTTTTGTAGAATATATCCTTTCAATTTTTATGTTTGTGGCAAAAATATTTTGACGTTTGTGATTTAAGTGATTTAACTCAACCTCGACAAAACACAACCATTCTATGAGACTGATTGTACGCACAATGAACCAGACTGATTGTACGCACAATGGACCAGACTGATTGTACGCACAATGGACCAGACTGATTGTACGCATCTATGGACCAGACTTACTGTACGCATCTATGGACCAGACTCACTGTACGCATCTATGGACCAGAATCACTGTACGCATCTATGGACCAGACTCACTGTACGCATCTATGGACCAGACTCACTGTACGCATCTATGGACCAGACTCACTGTACGCATCTATGGACCAGACTCACTGTACGCATCTATGGACCAGACTCACTGTACGCATCTATGGACCAGACTCACTGTACGCATCTATGGACCAGAGTCACTGTGCGCATCTATGGACCAGACTCACGGTACGCATCTATGGACGAGAGTCACTGTACGCATCTATGGACCAGAGTCACTGTACGCATCTATGGACCAGAGTCACTGTACGCATCTATGGACCAGACTCACTGTACGCATCTATGGACCAGAGTCACTGTACGCTCAATTGACCAGACTAAATGTGCGAACCATGGACCAGACACTGTGCGAACCATGGACCAGACACTGTGTGAACCATGGACCAGACACTGTGCGAACCATGGACCAGACACTGTGTGAACCATGGACCAGACACTGTGTGAACCATTGACCAGACACTGTGCGAACCATGGACCAGACACTGTGTGAACCATGGACCAGACACTGTGTGAACCATTGACCAGACACTGTGCGAACCATGGACCAGACACTGTGTGAACCATGGACCAGATCCTGTATGAACCATGGACCAGACACTGTGCGAACCATGGACCAGACACTGTATGAACCATGGACCAGACACTGTGCGAACCATGGACCAGACACTGTGTGAACCATGGACCAGACACTGTGTAAACCATTGACCAGACACTGTGCGAACCATGGACCAGACACTGTGTGAACCATGGACCAGACACTGTGTGAACCATGGACCAGACACTGTGCGAACCATGGACCAGATACTGTGCGAACCATGGACCAGACACTGTATGAACCATGGACCAGACACTGTGCGAACCATGGACCAGACACTGTGCGAACCATGGACCAGACACAGTACACATCCTTTGGCATACACACAGACGCGAACTATTAAAACGATTGAACTCTCTTGGAAGAGACGAACTCTACATTAAGTCATTTGTCAACAGTGTACAATTTGAAAGCATGAAAGGCTTAAGCCGCCTTGAGGCATCACACGACGACAGGAAGTGATAAAGGGACTTTATGATGAGCGCCAACGATCTGTTGAAAATGCCAAGTTAAAGCGAGTGGCGGGGGGTAGTGGGTCACCTCCGGCGTGGGGGACCCAGAGCCCGGGACCGGGGACCCATGGCCGGAGACCCAGGGCCCGGGACCGGGGACGCTCCATTGTACCACTGCCGCTCCTTTGTACAATGTACAATAAGTATTGCATGTTGTCCTTCGTCCGCAGAATCTGTGGTAAGCGAAGAGACGATTTATCAGCAGATTTTAAACGCAGTCAAGGTCGAAGGACTTCTGAGTGGCATGGAAATGGCCGATGAAAGAGCCATGGAAGCGGCAGGAAGGCGTGCACTTCCATCTCATCCGCGCCTCCTCGACACGCCTTCCCCCCAGCACCCTCACCCCCCACCCTCCTCACCCCGAGCCGCTCGCCCCGTCCCTCGCAGAATAAATAACCGACCGGGCCTTGGACAGATGTGTCAGCCGCGGCCGAAGAAGTGAGGTGGGGGTGGAGAGGGGCTGTAGGTGGAGGATGAGGTGGGGGTGGTGAGGGGCTGTATGTGGAGAATGAGGAGGAAGAGGCGCGCGCCGATTGATCTGCAAGTCCTGCCGGCAACCGTCACTTTCTCTGGTCCGACTGCTCGATATGGCCATGGTCAAAATGTCGTTTGTTGTACCCTCGTTGCCTGGTAACGCGCAGTAGACGTACAATGGAGTGGCCTTTGGCGGATGAATCTATGGTAATGTAGCCTGAATAAAGGGATCGTGACCAGTCTACTTGGTGGCCATCATGGCCACGCTACTTACTGGCTCTCATGGCCTGGCTACTTACTGGCTCTCATGGCCTGGCTACTTGGTGGCCATCATGGCCACGCTACTTACTGGCTCTCATGGCCACGCTACTTACTGGCTCTCATGGCCTGGCTACTTACTGGCTCTCATGGCCTGGCTACTTGGTGGCTCTCATGGCCAATCTACTTGGTGGCTCTCATGGCCAGTCTACTTGGTGGCTCTCATGGTCTGGCTACTTGGTGGCTCTCATGGCCTGGCTACTTGGTGGCCATCATGGCCAGTCTACTTGGTGGTTCTCATGGCCTGGCTACTTGGTGGCTCTCATGGCCAAGCTACTTGGTGGCTCTCATGGCCTGGCTACTTGGTGGCTCTCATGGCCTGGCTACTTACTGGCTCTCATGGCCACGCTACTTACTGGCTCTCATGGCCTGGCTACTTGCTGGCTCTCATGGCCTGGCTACTTGCTGGCTCTCATGGCAATCTACTTGGTGGCTCTCATAGCAATCTACTTGGTGGCTCTCATGGCCTGGCTACTTGGTGGCTCTCACGGTCTGGCTACTTGGTGGCTCTCATGGCCAGGCTACTTGCTGGCTCTCATGGCCTGGCTACTTGGTGGCTCTCATGGCAATCTACTTGGTGGCTCTCATGGCAATCTACTTGGTGGCTCTCATGGCCTGGCTACTTGGTGGCTCTCACGGCCAAGCTACTTGGTGGCTCTCATGGCCTGGCTACTTGCTTGCCCAATGTGAACCCCCTGGCCTGGTGTGGCCCCATGTGAACCCCCCCCCCCCCTGGCCTGGTGTGGCCCCATGTGAACCCCCCTGGCCTGGTGTGGCCCCATGTAAAACCCCCTGGCCTGGTGTGGCCCCATGTGAATCCCCCTGGCCTGGTGTGGCCCCATGTGAACCACCCTGGCCTGGTGTGGCCCCATGTGAACCCCCCTGGCCTGGTGTGGCCCCATGTGAACCCCGCTGGCCTGGTGTGGCTCAATGTGAACCCCCTGGCATGGTGTGGCCCCATGTGAACCCCCATGGCCTGGTGTGGCCCCGTGTGAACCCCCTGGCCTAGTGTGGCCCAATGTGAACCCCCCTGGCCTAGTGTGGCCCCATGTGAACCCCCTGGCCTGGTGTGGCCCAATGTGAACCCCCCTGGCCTGGTGTGGCCCCATGTGAACCTCCCTGGCCTGGTGTGTTCCGATGTGAATCCCCCTGGCCTGATGTGGCCCCATGTGAACCACCCTGGCCTGGTGTGGCCCCATGTAAACCCCCCGTGGCCTGGTGTGGCCCGATGTGAACCCCCCCCCCCCCTCAGCCTGGTGTGGCCCCATGTGAACCTCCCTGGCCTGGTGTGTTCCGATGTGAACCCCCCTGGCCTGGTGTGGCCCCATGTGAACCTCCCTGACCTGGTGTGGCCCAATGTGAACCACCCGTGGCCTGGTGTAGCCCACACTCACTTCTGTTAATACAACAAAAGGAATATTACAGCACATAATGTTGCCCCTTAACCCCGTTTATAACAAAGATTATTGCCTAAAATAGAATAAAATCATGCATAACTATGCTAAAAATTTGCATTAATTCAATTATCTTAAAAGTTTGCGTTTAATTCAATTATCTTAATTGGTTACTCTTCAATGTGATAACCCGTTCTCTTGCTTATTCCCGCATAAAAACACAACCCGTTATACGTTTAAGCCCATATCGATAAAGCTACGGTTACTGTGAAGCTATATGATGGCGGAGACGGTATTGCGGAAGTCAGATAGATCGCGATCCGCCTCCTGTATGAACCCGTCGTGTCCTCGTGCCAATACACATCCCCAGTTATGGGCTCCAAGCACACCATCGGCATCGGGAAAGTCTTTTCTTATTAATCATCGAGCTTGAAAGCCGTTATTGTTGTCCATTGTCTCCATATTACACGATGCCATGCGTCATTGTGAGGCTGATGGTTTCGGTAAAGGTGGCGTTGGGACAGGTGAACCGGCAGGGGATAAGGAGAACAGGGATAACAGAGATAAATAACGATGCAGAAAGAAGACAGAAAGAGACAGTTAAAAAGAAACAGAATAAGGCAGCATAACCTGAACACACAGACAAGACGCGTTGGTTGGTTTAGGTAGGACGTTTTAACCTCTGTAAGTCATATCGCGACAATGAGAAGAATCAAGATTGAGAGTAGCCATGTCTCCTAGGATAGCCCCATACTCTTTGCGGGGAAAAACATGAAATCCTTATACTGCAAAGACATATATTTGTGCACGAATCGGGCTCGAACCACGCACCGACCGCTTCAGCTGGCCTAGCAGAGCACACTAGACTATAGCTGAACGTCTACTACTAGGCCCCTGGGTATTTCATGGGTTCTACTGTTCCTTAAACAGCGATTCTCAGTGTGGATTGAAGAAGCTGTGTTTTGCACTTTACAAAGTTGCTTAGATTATACCGCCAAATCTGTAGGAAAACTTGGGTTTCAGGTGTAAAATTTAACTGTGGGTGTGAATGGATCGCGCAGGTTAAATTACTGCGCATCCCAGCACTTTTAAGGTTCAAACAAAGACATTAGTGCCGCCATTGCCATGACGTGGATGCAATTGACGCACAACAGTACCGAATGTGTTTTGCTAATCTTCATTAGGCGGCACACAGGCAATGATAGCTGAAATGATGAGCCAAAGCAGAATGGCAGAATGGTTGAAAACAAGGACAAAAGCGGACAGACGATTAATGGTAAAACTGTAACGGGATGGCAGAAGGACCAAATGGTGGGACAAGGCGGAACCGGACAAGGCAACCTTTACCCAAGTTAAAATACAAGAAATGGAAGGCAAAACCGGAATGGTGTGTCAGGCAAAGACAAGCACTACACAGCCAGGGAAAGACAAACAATATACAACATGAGCGAGAATCACAATGTGCAAAGAATGACAGGAAACACCCGAAATGGTGAGTCAGGGAAAGATGAACACTATACAACAAGAGCGAGAAGGGCAATGTACAAAGAATGACAGGATAAACCCGAAATGTTGGGCCAGGGAAGGATGAACACTATATAACAAGAGCGAGAAAGGCAATGTACAAAGAATGACAGGAAAAGCCCAAAATGGTGAGCCAGGGAAAGATGAACACTATACAACAAGAGCGAGAAAGGCAATGTACAAAGAATAACAGAAAAAAACCCGAAATGGTGAGCCAGGGAAAGACGAACACTATACAACAAAAGCGGAAAGAAAATGTAAAAGAATAACACAAAAAAGCCCACAGTGGTGAGCCAGGGAAAGACGAACACGATACAACATGGGCGAGAAAGGCAATGTACAAAGAATAACAAAAAAAACCCCGAAATGGTGAGCCAGGGAAAGATGAACACTATACAACAAGAGCGGAAAGAAAATGTAAAAGAATAACACAAAAAAGCCCACAGTGGTGAGCCAGGGAAAGATGAACACAATACAACAAGATCGGGAAAGGCAATATACAAAGAATGACAGGAAAAACCCGAAATGTTGGGCCAGGGAAGGATGAACACTATATAACAAGAGCGAGAAAGGCAATGTACAAAGCATAACAGAAAAAACCCCGAAATGGTGAGCCAGGGAAAGACGAACACTATACAACATGAGCGGGAAAGGCAACGTAAAAGAATAACAGAAAAAACCCCGAAATGGTGGGCCAGGGAAAGATGAACACTATACAACAAGAGCGGAAAGAAAATGTAAAAGAATAACACAAAAAAGCCCACAGTGGTGAGCCAGGGAAAGACGAACACTATACAACAAGAGCGGGAAAGGCAATGTACAAAGAATAACAAAAAAAACCCCGAAATGGTGAGCCAGGGAAAGACGAACACTATACAACAAGAGCGGAAAGAAAATGTAAAAGAATAACACAAAAAAGCCCACAGTGGTGAGCCAGGGAAAGACGAACACTATACAACAAGAGCGGGAAAGGCAATGTACAAAGAATAACAAAAAGAAACCCGAAATGGTGAGCCAGGGAAAGATGAACACAATACAACAAGATCGGGAAAGGCAATATACAAAGAATGACAGGAAAAACCCGAAATGTTGGGCCAGGGAAGGATGAACACTATATAACAAGAGCGAGAAAGGCAATGTACAAAGCATAACAGAAAAAACCCCGAAATGGTGAGTCGGGGAAAGATGAACACTATACAACAAGAGCGGGAAAGGCAACGTGCAAAGAATGACAGGAAACACCCGAAATGGTGGGCCAGGGAAAGATGAACACTATACAACAAGATCGGGAAAGGCAATATACAAAGAATGACAGGAAAAACCCGAAATGTTGGGCCAGGAAAAGATGAACACTATACAACCAGAGCGGGAAAGCAATGTACAAAGAATAACAGAAAAAACCCGAAATGGTGAGTCGGGGAAAGATGAACACTATACAACAAGAGCGGGAAAGGCAACGTGCAAAGAATGACAGGAAACACCCGAAATGGTGAGCCAGGGAAAGACGAACACTATACAACAAAATGTACACTATATAACAAGAGCGGGAAATGCAACGTAAAAGAATAACAGAAAAAAACCCCGAAATGGTGGGCCAGGGAAAGATGAACACTATACAACAAGATATGGAAAGGCAATATACAAAGAATGACAGGAAAAACCCGAAATGTTGGGCCAGGGAAAGATGAACACTATACAACCAGAGCGGGAAAGCAATGTACAAAGAATAACAGAAAAAACCCGAAATGGTGAGTCGGGGAAAGATGAACACTATACAACAAGAGCGGGAAAGGCAACGTGCAAAGAATGACAGGAAACACCCGAAATGGTGAGCCAGGGAAAGATGAACACTATACAACAAGAGCGAGAAAGCAATGTACAAAGAATAACAGAAAAAACCCAAAATGGTGAGCCAGGGAAAGACGAACACTATACAACTATAGCGGGAAAGGCAATGTACAAAGAATGACATGAAAAACCCGAAATGGTGAGCCAGGGAAGGATGAACACTATATAACAAGAGCGGGAAATGCAACGTAAAAGAATAACAGAAAAAAAACCCGAAATGGTGGGCCAGGGAAAGATGAACACTATACAACAAGAGCGAGAAAGGCAACGTACAAAGAATAACAGAAAAAAGCCGAAATGGTGAGTCGGGGAAAGATGAACACTATACAACAAGAGCGGGAAAGGCGACGTACAAAGAATAAGAGAAAAAAGCCGAAATGGTGAGTCGGGGAAAGATGAACACTATACAACAAGAGCGGGAAAGGCAATGTACAAAGAATTACAGAAAAAAACCCGAAATGGTGAGTCAGGGAAAGATGAACACTATACAACAAGAGCGGGAAAGGCAACGTACAAAGAATAACAGAAAAAAGGCCGAAATGGTGAGTCGGGGAAAGATGAACACTATACAACAAGAGCGGGAAAGGCAATGTAAAAAAGAAAAACAGAAAAACCCGAAATGGTGAGTGAGGGAAAGATGAACACTATACAACAAGAGCGGGAAAGGCAATGTACCGAGAATAACAGAAAAAGACCCGAAATGGTGAATCAAGGAAAGACAAAGACTAGGGCATGGGAAATGGTGATACATGGAAACTAAGGCAAACATTATACAACAAGAGGCGATTTGTTTGGCTATAATTCTAATTCTAATTCTAATTACATGAGGCTTTATACTAAAGGCTAATTGTACATAAAAATTGTAGACAACAGGCAGGACGGTACCTTGGAACTTCTCACCGGCCAACTGTCTGGAGATGATTAAAACTTTTCAACGGCGAAAGGTTGGGAGATGATCGCTGATCGCGTGCCCTTTGAGTAATCCTAGGTGGCCCCAATTCCAATGGGTAGACCATGTACTAGTCCACACAACTCAGTCTTTTGTGAGCACGCCGGGGTGCGAACGGACACATTGATGCATGGTATGACACGTGACCACCCAGATAGGATATAATTACGGGCCACACATGCCGGACACAGCGACAAACTGCCATGGTTCGATACCTGTTAGTATCTCCGTGTGGACGGCGAATCGGTATCACGTGGTGCTTCTAATGGAGTGACGCGACATCTCCCCAAAGTGGCCAATGCCGTCCGCACTTAACGACCGACAGAGGGCGCCACCGGTAGGGAGCAACCTTGCAATAGAGGGCGCCCCCGCGTCTCAGGGCCTCTTGTCGCCCAGCCGTCCATGCATCTAAATAACCATCTGAAAGGCCGCCGCTTTACTCGGCACCCCTCCTTTGTCGAATAATCGAATGCCATTTAAGTCGGAATGAGCATTACTGGTTATCTGCGCGGAAACCCCCAGCTATATATCTGTCACAGAGTACACACACGTACGCCGCCCCCACCCCCCCCCCCCCCCACGCAACCACCCGCCTTAACCGCCTATATTAACCTACCCCTGTCTTTATCGTTCCATCATACGCACAATCCTGACACTACATGCCTCCCACCCACCTTCTATACCCACAATCCTCACTCGCGGTCCACCACAATCACAATCCGGACTCTGCATACTTTCTTCCCGGTCCTTCAGACTCACAATCCTCACTCTGCATACGTTCTTTCCGGTCCTCCATACACACAATCATCACTGCATGCCCGCCTCCCGGTACCCCCAGTCCCACAATCCTCACTCTGCATGCCCGCCTCCCGGTACCCCCAGTCCCACAATCCTCACTCTGCATGCCCGCCTCCCGGTACCCCCAGTCCCACAATCCTCACTCTGCATGCCCGCCTCCCGGTACCCCCAGTCCCACAATCCTCACTCTGCATACCTCCCTCCCGGTACCCCCAGTCCCACAATCCTCACTCTGCATACCTCCCTCCCGGTACCCCCAGTCCCACAATCCTCACTCTGCATACCTTCATTCGGGTTTTCCATACCCACAATCCTCACTCTACATGCCCGCGTCCCGGTCCTCAAGTCCCACAATCCTCACTCTGCATACCTCCCTCCCGGTCCTCAAGTCCCACAATCCTCTCTGCATACCTCCCTTTGGGTCCTCCAGTCCCACACTCCTCACTCTGCATACCTTCATTCGGGTTTTCCATACCCACAATCCTCACTCTACATGCCCGCGTCCCGGTCCTCAAGTCCCACAATCCTCACTCTGCATACCTCCCTCCCGGTCCTCAAGTCCCACAATCCTCTCTGCATACCTCCCTTTGGGTCCTCCAGTCCCACAATCCTCACTCTGCATACCTCCCTCCAGGTCCTCAAGTCCCGGCACAAGCCTCACTCTGCATACCCTCCTTCCGGTCCTCCAGTCCCACAATCCTCTCTGCATACCTCCCTTCCGGTCCTCCAGTCCCACAATCCTCTCTGCATACCTCCCTTTGGGTCCTCCAGTCCCACACTCCTCACTCTGCATACCTTCATTCGGGTTCTCAATACCCACAATCCTCACTCTGCATACCTCCCTTCAGGTCCTCAAGTCCCACAATCCTCACTCTGCATACCTCCCTTCCGGTCCTCAAGTCCCACAATCCTCACTCTGCATACCTCCCTTCCGGTCCTCAAGTCCCACAATCCTCACTCTGCATACCTTCATTCGGGTTCTCAATACCCACAATCCCCACTCTGCATACCTCGCTCCAGGTCCTCAAGTCCCGGGAGCCTCACTCTGCATACACTCCTTCCGTTCCTCCAGTCACACAATCCTCTCTGCATACTTCCCCTCCGGTCCCCCAGTCCCACAATCCTCACTCTGCATACCTCCCTTCCGGTCCCCCAAGTCCCACAATCCTCACTCTGCATACCTCCCTTCCGGTCCTCCAGTCCCATAATCCTTACTCTGCATACCTTCATTCGGGTTCTCCATACCCACAATCCTAGGGCCCCTGAGGGGGGGTAGCCATGTCGCGTGTCGATTTTAAGAAAAGGTCCATGTCGCGTGTCGATTTTAAGAAAAGCTCCATGTCGCGTGTCGATTTTAAGAAAAATGTCATGTCGCGTGTCGCTAAGTCTTATGTCGCATGTCGATTCTAAGACAACCCCAATGTCGCGTTGTCGATTTTAAAAATCGCCCGTGTCGCCGTGTCGAAAAAGCCCCTATGGGGCCCTAATCCTCACTCTGCATACCTCTCTTCCGGTCCTTCAGTCCCACAATCCTCACTCTGCATACTCTGTCCCCCGACCTCGGCTCCGATGCGCCACATGGGCCTTCCCCTTGGCTCGGCCTCCCCACCCCCCCCCCCCAACCCCGCCACGTTATCGTTGATATTATATTCATTATACTTATAAATTTGATTAATTATCATCGTACATGTAGTTTGTTATATCATATTAAGTATCATTATAAATTGTCGCTATATTAATTACCATAATATCAATTGTCATCTTTATTTGTCATATAATTAACATAATATCAATTGTCATCTTTATTTGTCATATAATTATCATCCTAAGTTGTCCTTATCAATATCATCTTAAGTTGACCCTATCAATATCATCGTAAGTTGTCGATCATTATAAGGGGTCTGAAAGGGGGTGGTGGGTCTAGAGTGCACCAGGCCGACGTCCCGCATGCCGCCATCCCCCTGGCCACGCCGTCGTCTACCAAGCCGCCGCCTGCTAGAGACTATATGTGCCTCTCTGTAATATACCGTTTGACGTCTTAATAATGAAAAGAACTCGCTAAATTGGAACCCCTTAATTAACACCCCGTTTAATTCGATCGATCTACCTTAGCTTAATATAAATTTCTCAGTTTGCGACTTAACCCCACAACCAACTGCATGATCAACCCAGCCCCCGAACCAAACACCCCCACCCGCCTTCGTCGCCATCCACCCCCCCTTCACCACCACCCTCCCCGTGAGTCCAGTGTCGATTTTTTTTAAAATTCTCAGTGTCGAATGACGATTATTCACGACGTTCGTTGTCGCTTTTTTGCTAAGTTCGGTGTTTTTGAAATGTGTAGGCCCAGCCCTGTCACATGACCCCGGCCCTGACCATGCTGACAGGACTAGTGTAGGCCTATCTGTAGGCCTACGTGGCTATGTCGCTTTTTCAGATCCTCCGGCCTTAAAATTTGGGGGTCAGTGTAGGATGTCGATTTTTCCATATGCGTTGCGTGTCGCAATTTACCCCTCGCATAATTTTTATCATAAGTTTGTCATCATGTATATTTTCATTGTCAATTATTCTCATTACCGACCGTGGTAGCAGCGTCCATACGGATTTGTTCGGTGGGAAAATAAGGCCTCCCTTCCCAAAGATACGAAACCCGACAGCTGACGGTCGCACCGCGCCAAATCCAAAAAGAATGCTCTTCCAGACAGGAACACTGAAGGAGGAAATGTTCCTTTAACTGTTTACGATCGCTTTGATGTCTTGCGATTGTTCCAAACTAATGTAAGCTTAGGTTGAGTTATTAAAGTTACTTATACAGCATTAATTTCTCTGAGAAATTTTTAAAATGTTTTGTTGTCCTAGATCTATGTTCTTGGCAGCCTAGTTTGTTAAGTGGTTATCAGGTTTTAGATCTAGCCATTAGGCATTACTAGTCCTAATGGCATTAGGACTCATTATCTCATAGCATAGCCTCAAAGTTTAGACGGTAGGCACTCAACTGCTTACACTGTACAGTTTTGACACTTGTTCTTGTGACTGTACAGTCACAAGAACAGTACAGTCACAAGAACAAGTGTCAAGACGTAACGTCTGAACTTTCAGGCTACTCATAGCATCTCCCGGCTTTACCATCATTTAATAAGTCTAGGACGGTTCAGTGAGCAGATCAATATCAGGTCGAGACGTATACTCAAATTGAAGTAATCAGTATTTTCCTTTAACTGAGGTATCTTTTATCATTTATACTTCAGTTCTAGTATTTATGGCAATGTTACTTCAATTTGAGTAAATTCCTGCGGGCCTTCGTTGAAGTTAACTTTAATTGAAGTAATAACTGATACCGCTAGATGGCGTGCACAACACATCTGTGTCATGAGTCACTGGCTGATTCTAGCGTATGGAAGAGTGAAGTAAACAGTTGCTACTTCACATGCAATTATCTAAATTGATTTATCTTATTTCTACTATAGAAATCCAAAGCTTACATTAGCAAATACTGTTTGAAATGAAAGATATCGCATAAAAACAAATGTTCAGAAATCGGCTTGTCCACAGGGTATGGGTCTGCTGAATGAAATTTAGACTTATCCGTACATAGAAGTCAAATTCCGGAACATACAATTTATTTAATATGGTTTAAACTAGTAATACCAATTGTAAAAACATTTCGGCACCTTCATATAACTTTCGCGCGACAGTTTATACCCTTACAAGACCAATTTTCCACGCAAATAGATCAACAAGACTATATCTTGTTAGGTAGCAAACGCGTTGGCTCGCCATGTTAAGTTTGTACTTTGACGATATAAATATATGGAAGTGTGCTGACCTAAAAAAACACAGCCAATCACAACACTATATGAATGTTTGCATAATGAAATCACCCTATGAGGTCTGGACTCCTTATCTAAAAACTAATTACTTTAATTTAGGTAACACTTGAGAAAGTTACCTGGATTGAGGTAAAAATGTCGGATTACTGAGAATAAGGTAACAATACAAGTTTTACTTCAATTGAAGTATATTACTTCAATTTGAGTATGTGCCTCGACCTGAATATATAAGAGCTTCCCGTCAGAGGAATGTTCTTGGACTGTACTGTGCTGAACCAGTCAAACGTCAGTCTGTAAAGCTCATCGTACACTATATTTTCCTAAGCTTTTCCACTTATCCATGATAGCATCAGCATTCAGTCTAACAAAGCTGCTATGCTGATTAGGTTTTTTATTTGGATGTGTGCCGTTAAATTGCATCGACCTGCTGCTCATTTTGCTTGCATCTTCGTGTGTACGTGTACACAAGGGTATGAATACCAATAATGCCCTATTGAACATTGCTTCTTAACAACCAGTCAGATTAGTGTAATATATTGTTTGTTTAGAGCCAATCCAGTCAACTGCCACGCCAAGCTGCGCTAACATGTAGGGAGGTAACAAAGGGATTAGATTGTGTGTCGGTCGCATAACAAGCTGAAATGTGTGTCATAAGTCGCATTAGCGAGGGCATCGCATAATAAAGGGGCTTTAATATGTAAAGTGTTCTGTGCAGGTGAAAAGACCGGATAACAGAGGGAGTCGTATAATAGAGGGACAGTATAATGCAGGGACCACTGTATATAGACTTACAGCAACTGGCCTCTCAAAAATGTACAGACTTTACAGATCCTATAGAACCACAAGCACATGTGGCAGAAGCTGCAGGCACTGTATATAAGCTGGCAGACAGAGCTGAGCCCAGACACCATCAAGTATAAGATTTCAACTAGTTTCTCACTGGTCTGGCTTGTAAAAGTGAGTTTTCAACTAGTTTTTCACTGACCCAAAGTCATAAAAGTTAGTTTTTAACTAGTTCTTAACTGGTAATCCACTTGCTTAGAAAAGGAAGAGTTGAACACTGGTTGAAAACTAACTATGGAGTTAGTTTTCAATTGACTAGAAATAAATTGACTAGAAACCAATTGAAGACTAGCTTTCTTTTTAGTAGGGGTTGTGCTATCCAAAACCTTCACCTTGATGATGGTTTTGATGTCAGACCTAGCTGAAAATAAGATGTTACTAATGCAATATGTCCTCCCTTCCCAAGCTGGTGCTAGTGCTGATCTAGTAGATAGAAAAACTCAGGCAATGTTGGCACTTGTCAACTGGTGTTTCGCGGTACACCAACAATACATAGAATATGGTTAGTTTAACATGCAAAAACAACAGTAGTCGCTAGCTCATATAGTGGCACAAAAAGATTCACGACCTTGCCACTTTATTTTCCATCCAGGTTTCTTTCACTTATAAAATATTCTATATATGTAGAATTTAAATTGTTTCAACATGCAAAAACTGTGCTCTAGATTGAACTTATCTCCCAAGCATTATGTCTTCTACATACTGTTTATAGGTAAGGAAAATTTGATCGATCCATTGATGGGTTGCATCTGTCACGCCTAAAAGAATGTTTTCCATTTTGTACTAAACAATTCTCTCAATGACCACAAAATTCTTTTCCTTTCGGAAATAGCAAAAATTTAGTTTTGTCAGTGTTTATTGTCATGCACCATATGTCACGAAAGGTGCCTAAGCCTCTCAAAGCATTTTGTAGACTGATGGGAGGCTTCATATAAACAGCAAGTCATCGGCATATAACAGACATTCAAGTGAAATGTCTTGTAACCATACTGGATCAGTATTTGTAGCTTTTAAATTTGTCAACCAAATCATCAATCTATATGTTAAAGAAAGTGCATTCAGTAATTCCCCCTGTTTACTGCCAATGTTTGTTTTCTATAAAGCCAGAGAGCTTTGCATGTATACATATGTTTTATGATTGAATCAAAATTTCCCTGACACGAAGTAATTTGAAGAACAGGTTGTTTCTCTGCGCACTGTCAAAGTCTCTTCTAAGTCAATGATACAGCAATACGCTAAGTTTTCTATTGTTATGCAGTACATATTTTTTTCTTAGCTTTACTAGCTTAATCTGTTTGCTTTCTGATGATGATTGTTACTTTTGTATCCATAATTCCTTTTCTTTTCAGACAATGGTCAAGAATGGAAAATACTCCAACGATGATCTCCTGACGGCCCTGAGAGCTGTCAAGTCTGGCAGTATAAGGATTAGCAAGGCTGCAACAGAATGGGGCATTCCATATTCAACTTTGCGCAAGCACTTGCTGGGAAACTATTTGGCATCAGCAGAAGCTTTAGGGTGCGTGGAACCCCTGTGGCCTAGTATTTCAGACTAATATGGAATGCTCTCGGGCGGTGTGTGGTTCGACCCCCTATGTTTACGTTTGTGTAGAATACACAGGCCTTTCTTTGCAGCCAATGGACATGGCATCAATCCCGATATCCCCTCTACCTGAACCCCTCGCATTGTCAGGATAATATGCATGGCCACAGGTTTCAACATGATTCTGGGTCTTGGGTCTTCGCAAATTTATGTAATGTATGCAGTAGTTGTATTTGCCTTGTAGCTCTCCGGTCCCTAATATCTTATAATTTATTTGTAACTTATAGACAAAATTAGTCATGTTCAGGTATTGTATGGTGATGTTCGCGGCGATTGTAGTGCCTACTTACTGTTTACTCCTCTATCTTGAAGATATGCCTCAATTTTTGTACCGTAAGAAATTGTCCCGAGACATGTAATATTAAGCTCGAACATAAGTTGCATAGCTAACCTAATGTCCATGTGTCAGCAAGACTGATGCTTATGGGACGAATATGGAGGCGAAATATTATTCTCATGGTCTCTTCGATGATATTATTTCATCCATTAGAATCCCTTACATTGGCAAGCGTGATGCCTCGAAAGTATCACGAAAGATGGAGAATGGGGAACGACCGTCTGTAACAGAGAGCCTGAAGGGAGATCCACAGCCGTCTGTGACAGAGAGCCTGAAGGGAGATCCGCTGCCGTCTGTGACAGAGAGCCTGAAGGGAGATCCGCTGCCGCCTGTGACAGAGATCCTGAAGGGAGATCCGCTGCCGCCTGTAACAGAGAGCCTGAAGGCAGATCCGCTGCCGTCTGTGACAGAGAGCCTGAAGGCAGATCCGCTGCCGTCTGTGACAGAGATCCTGAAGGGAGATCCGCTGCCGCCTGTAACAGAGAGCCTGAAGGCAGATCCGCTGCCGCCTGTAACAGAGAGCCTTAATGGGGCCGGTGCCACAACTCGCGAAGACTCCTTAGACCGGCAAGCGGAGGTCATTACAAATATTTCTTAGTTGGTTGGTTGGTTATTCAGCACGCTTTAACCCCTTTTGGTCATATCGCGTCAATGGGAGAAGGAAGGGAGAGCGGAGCCATGTTCCCTTGGGTAACCCCCTTCTCTTTACGAAGAAAGACATGGGATCTTTATCCTGCGACCACACAGACATGGCCACAGCAGGGCTCGAACCACCGACCCACGTGCCGTTAGGCTCTCAGGTGACCAGAGCACTCAATGCGAGCGCTCTCGCCCACTGAGCTGTCCGACCTCATGTATGTTGGTCTCGTGTAATGTAATGTCACGTTCATGGTTTCGTTCAGGCAATGTTTGACATTCAACCTCGGCATATTACACTAACTTCTGTTGTCTCATTAAGCCAATCAATTTATTAATGTTTCGCAATTGGAAGTACGAAGTTTTTCATCTTTTACGCAACCTTAACTGAAAGTAATCGTTGACCACCGAGCTGTTATCTTACTGGTTTATCATGCCAAAGACTTCTCCTAATCAAGGGGCCCAGACCTGAGATGCTCAAAGCACAGGCTGCCACCACTCCGAAGGCATCCAGTCCTGCAGTCAAGAAGTCCAGGCTGTCACTGAAGAGTCAAAAAGAGGCAGGTCGTAACGCTGCCGTCCACAAGTTATCATTTGGCAAGTGCGACTCTCCCAGGGAGGGCAGCCCAGCCCCAGAGTGAGTGGTACGATGTTACACAGTGGGTATTCGACAGCTTCTGTGGGAAAGTCCTTTCAAAGTTAGTCTTATAGCAAATCTGTAAGATGACTATTACAGATTAGGTGTTTTTTTGTAGAATGGACGGTTACATACTAGGCCGTATATATGGAATAGACTATGACAAAGTGTATAATGGAGCAGACAATATTTACGCAATATGTCCTACAATTACGAAGTAGTTCGTATACGTAGATTCTACATATACGACCTATGGCCACCATATTCCATATACATATATCTGTCAAGGACTTTGAGGACATAAAAATTAGCTATCGTGTTTTACAGATTACAAGAGACTACATCCTCGACGTTAGAGCCGGACGATGATACAGTCAGCACCACCAAGGTGGTTCACTGCGTCTCCGCTATTCACAACTTAGGTATGTAGCTAAGGTCACCGAAACCCGCATCTATCCTCTTTCTCTCGTGGGTGTGTCTTACCACATTACACTTTCAACAAGAGTAGCATCGCAAACAGCGCCCGTTTGACACTATTGTTGAAAGTTGAATGTTTATGTTCTTAAGCACAGATATCATACTTTCTGTCTTAAAATTAACTCGTTTTGGAAATAGATTTTTACAAGACGTTTCTAATTATGATATTGGGCTTGGACTAAAGTTGTAATTGTATACGTATATGTTGGATTTAGTAATGCCAGTTATGTGATACTATGCATTTTACCAACTGTTATACCTCATTATGAAAAGCTTGTAAAATATTCCCCACGTCTGTAAATATTGATGCAACACTTCAACATAACCGAACAAATGCCATTATCTCTTGAAAGGGTGTTTTAAAGCTCGGGTTGTGTGCAGGCTGATGGCTCTTGATGCAGCAAGTCTCCCCCATTGTGTAGCTTCTCCATCGATGTTTGCAGGGAACACGTGCTTTTTGAACAGCGTTCTGCAGGTCCTACGCTACACACCGGCCTTTGTCAACAACATCTACCGCATCGCCAAGGAGATCCACATCACCGAGAAGGAAAATGCCCTCATCTCGCAATTGAAAGAGGTGTGCAAACATGTAATACAGACACTGCATATGGGATTAAGAAGTTGCTATTTCTTTAATGTTTCAGAAGGAACTATTGTTGTATTTGTTCGCGTGTACAATGCAAATTAGCTTCTATGGAGAGTGCCACTGAAAAAACATGAGGCTGTTAACACTTTGCCTCGGATTTTGTCAGGAAATTTGTGTTTGCGCGTTCATCAAACAATGGAACTATGCTTCTTCTTATGCTTCTTCTGAGCTGGCGAAGTGCGGTTCTGTGAGGATCTCAAATTTAAGTAATCTTGTTTCTGGTGTGATGATCTCAAGTAATCTTGTTTCTGTGTGTTGATCTCAAGTAATCTTGTTTCTGGTGTGATGATCTTAAGTAATCTTGTTTCTGGTGTGATGATCTCAAGTAATCTTGTTTCTGGTGTGATGATCTCAAGTAATCTTGTTTCTGGTGTGATGATCTCAAGTAATCTTGTTTCTGGTGTGATGATCTCAAGTAATCTTGTTTCTGGTGTGATGATCTCAAGTAATCTTGTTTCTGGTGTGATGATCTCAAGTAATCTTGTTTCTGGTGTGATGATCTCAAGTAATCTTATTTCTGGTGTGATGATCTCAAGTAATCTTGTTTCTGGTGTGATGATCTCAAGTAATCTTGTTTCTGGTGTGATGATCTCAAGTAATCTTGTTTCTGGTGTGATGATCTCAAGTAATCTTGTTTCTGGTGTGATGATCTACATTGTGTGTGATGTTCAATGCTCTGTGTTTCCGGCAGGAGGACAGTGATAACGACGAATGTGACCACAACTTAACGTGGACGCTGGTCAAAGATCTCCATGATGTAAGTGCAAATAACCAAGCTGATTATATAAAATAGCAAGGCTATTATATCAAATATAAACGGGAATTTATAACTATTGGCTGTTCTGTTACTCGGTACACGCGCGGCCATATCGGGCAATGTTAATCTCCATGGTTGTTCTGTTCCTCTGTACCGTCGACAGCTGTAACAGACTGGTAGGTAGCACGCCCGGCTATTGTCGAGTGCTCTGTTAGGCTAGCCATGTGGCCGGTGCGTGCTCCGAGGCTAGCCATGTGGCCGGTGCGTGCTTCGAGGCTAGCCATGTGGCCGGTGCGTGCTTCGAGGCTAGCCATGTGGCCGGTGCGTGCTTCGAGACTAGCCATGTGGCCGGTGCGTGCTTCGAGGCTAGCCATGTGGCCTGTGCGTGCTTCGAGACTAGCCATGTGGCCGGTGCGTGCTTCGAGGCTAGCCATGTGGCCGGTGCGTGCTTCGAGGCTAGCCATGTGGCCGGTGCGTGCTTCGAGACTAGCCATGTGGCCGGTGCGTGCTTCGAGACTAGCCATATGGCCGGTACGGGCTTCGAGGCTAGCCATGTGGCCGGTGCGTGCTTCGAGGCTAGCCATGTGGCCGGTGCGTGCTTCGAGACTAGCCATGTGGCCGGTGCGTGCTTCGAGGCTAGCCATGTGGCCGGTGCGTGCTTCGAGACTAGCCATGTGGCCGGTGCGTGCTTCGAGCCCCGCAAATATTTATTTGTGCAGTATAAAGATCACATGTCTGTCTTCGCCAAGGGTAGGGGTTACTCCCGGAGTCATGGCTTCGAGACTTGAAACCAAGTGTGACTATACCTCCCAACCGGTGATGAAAATTACCATCAGAATGCATTACTTTTTGGCACTAGGTCTTGAAATAAACTTTTAAAGCCATCCAGCTGACGTATTCAATGCAATCTAACCAATGGGCTGGCTCATTGTGGTAAAACGTGAAAATATTTCATTCTATTGAATAACACCAATATCTTGTCTAGCTGCATACACAGATAGCTGTCGTTCGTGCCGACAGTCAGAAGATTTACAAACGGGCTTGTTCTTGTTGAGACCGTTGCTAATATGCGCCACATTAGTTTGAAAATTCATATACTGCAGGAAATAACTTCTAACTAAACCTCGCTACATTGTATTAGTACATTTTTCTGCTGGCAAAAGTGATAGTGTAGCAATTAACGCTAATTTCGAGCCGTGATTAAATTTCTTACTTTTCTTTTAGAAATTCATCACAGGCTTTATTCAACTATGTTTTACAAATGCCAGTTGTGGCCAGTTCTGTAACCTTTGTAATTTACCTTTATCATCTGTTCCTATTACAGGTCTTCAAGAAGATGGACTCCACAGAGGAGGCATTTCTTAACGGATCCCCGTACATCGCCATCAGACCATACAGTCTGTGCTCCACTATAGAGTAAGCCACACCTCGCCATATCGCCATCAGACCATACAGTCTGTGCTCCACTATAGAGTAAGCCACACCTCGCCATATCGCCATCAGACCATACAGTCTGTGCTCCACTATAGAGTAAGCCACACCTCGCCATATCGCCATCAGACCATACAGTCTGTGCTCCACTATAGAGTAAGCCACACATCGCCATCAGACCATACAGTCTGTGCTTCACTATAGAGTAAGCCACACATTGCCATCAGACCATACAGTCTGTGCTCCACTATAGAGTAAGCCGCACATCGCCATCAGACCATACAGTCTGTGTTCCACTATAGAATAAGCCACACATCGCCATCAGACCATACAGTCTGTGCTCCACTATAGAGTAAGCCACACCTCGCCATATCGCCATCAGACCATACAGTCTGTGCTCCACTATAGAGTAAGCCACACATCGCCATCAGACCATACAGTCTGTGCTCCACTATAGAGTAAACCACACATCGCCATCAGACCATACAGTCTGTGCTTCACTATAGAGTAAGCCACACATCGCCATCAGACCATACAGTCTGTGCTCCACTATAGAGTAAGCCACACATCGCCATCAGACCATACAGTCTGTGCTCCACTATAGAGTAAGCCACACATCGCCATCAGACCATACAGTCTGTGCTCCACTATAGAGTAAGCCACACCCCGCCATATCACCATCAGACCATACAGTCTGTGCTCCACTATAGAGTAAGCCACACATCGCCATCAAACCTTACAGTCTGTGCTCCACTATAGAGTAAGCCACACATTGCCATCAGACCATACAGTCTGTGCTCCACTATAGAGTAAGCCACACATCGCCATCAGACCATACAGTCTGTGCTCCACTATAGAGTAAGCCACACCTCGCCATATCGCCATCAGACCATAGTCTGTGCTCCACTATAGAGTAAGCCACACACTGCCATCAGACCATACAGTCTGTGCTTTACTATAGAGTAAGCCACACATTGCCATCAGACCATACAGTCTGTGCTCCACTATAGAATAAGCCACACATCGCCATCAGACCATACAGTCTGTGCTCCACTATAGAGTAAGCCACACATCGCCATCAGACCATACAGTCTGTTCTTCACTATAGAGTAAGCCACACATCGCCATCAAACCATACAGTCTGTGCTCCACTATAGAGTAAGCCACACATCGCCATCAGACCATACAGTCTGTGCTCCACTATAGAGTAAGCCACACATCGCCATCAGACCATACAGTCTGTGCTCCACTATAAAGTAAGCCACACATCGCCATCAGACCATACAGTCTGTGCTCCACTATAGAGTAAGCCACACATCGCCATCAGACCATACAGTCTGTGCTCCACTATAGAGTAAGCCACACATCGCCATCAGACCGTACAGTCTGTGCTCCACTATAGAGTAAGCCACACATCGCCATCAGACCATACAGTCTGTGCTCCACTATAGAGCAAGCCACACATCGCCATCAGACCATACAGTCTGTGCTCCACTATAGAGTAAGCCACACATTGCCATCAGACCATACAGTCTGTGCTCCACTATAGAGTAAGCCACACATCGCCATCAGACCATACAGTCTGTGCTCCACTATAGAGTAAGCCACACCTCGCCATATCGCCATCAGACCATACAGTCTGTGCTCCACTATAGAGTAAGCCACACCTCGCCATATCACCATCAGACCATACAGTCTGTGCTCCACTATAAAGTAAGCCACACATCGCCATCAGACCATACAGTCTGTGCTCCACTATAGAGTGAGCCACACATCGCCATCAGACCATGCAGTCTGTGCTCCACTATAGAGTAAGCCACACATCGCCATCAGACCATACAGTCTGTGCTCCACTATAGAGTAAGCCACACATCGCCATCAGACCATACAGTCTGTGCTCCACTATAGAGTAAGCCACACATCGCCATCAGACCATACAGTCTGTGCTCCACTATAGAGTAAGCCACACCTCGCCATATCGCCATCAGACCATACAGTCTGTGCTCCACTATAGAGTGAGCCACACATCGCCATCAGACCATACAGTCTGTGCTCCACTATAGAGTAAGCCACATATCGCCATCAGACCATACAGTCTGTGCTCCACTATAGAGTAAGCCACATATCGCCATCAGACCATACAGTCTGCGCTCCACTATAGAGTAAGCCACCCATCGCCATCAGACCATACAGTCTGTGCTCCACTATAGAGTAAGCCACATATCGCCATCAGACCATGCAGTCTGTGCTTCACTATAGAGTAAGCCACACAACGCCATCAGACCTTACAGTCTGTGCTCCACTATAGAGTAAACCACATATCGCCATCAGACCATACAGTCTGTGCTCCACTGCAGAGAAAGCCACATATCGCCATCAGACCATACAGTCTGTGCTCCACTATAGAGTAAGCCACATATCGTTATCAGACTGCTCTCTGTGCTCCACTGCAGAGTAAGCCACACATCACCATCAGACCATACAGTCTGTGCTCCACTGCAGAGTATGCCACACATCACCATCAGACTCTGGTGTCTGTGCTCCACTGTAGAGTAAGCCACATATCGCCATCAGACCATACAGTCTGTGCTTCACTATAGAGTAAGCCACCCATCGCCATCAGACCATACAGTCTGTGCTCCACTATAGAGTAAGCCACATATCGCCATCAGACCATGCAGTCTGTGCTTCACTATAGAGTAAGCCACACAACGCCATCAGACCTTACAGTCTGTGCTCCACTATAGAGTAAGCCACATATCGCCATCAGACCATACAGTCTGTGCTCCACTGCAGAGAAAGCCACATATCGCCATCAGACCATACAGTCTGTGCTCCACTATAGAGTAAGCCACATATCGTTATCAGACTGCTCTCTGTGCTCCACTGCAGAGTAAGCCACACATCACCATCAGACCATACAGTCTGTGCTCCACTGCAGAGTATGCCACACATCACCATCAGACTCTGGTGTCTGTGCTCCACTGTAGAGTAAGCCACATATCGCCATCAGACCATACAGTCTGTGCTTCACTATAGAGTAAGCCACACATTGCCATCAGACCATACAGTCTGTGCTCCACTATAGAATAAGCCACACATCGCCATCAGACCATACAGTCTGTGCTCCACTATAGAGTAAGCCACACATCGCCATCAGACCATACAGTCTGTTCTTCACTATAGAGTAAGCCACACATCGCCATCAGACCATACAGTCTGTGCTCCACTATAGAGTAAGCCACACCTCGCCATATTACCATCAGACCATACAGTCTGTGCTCCACTATAGAGTAAGCCACACATCGCCATCAGACCATACAGTCTGTGCTCCACTATAGAGTAAGCCACACATCGCCATCAGACCATACAGTCTGTGCTTCACTATAGAGTAAGCCACACATCGCCATCAGACCATACAGTCTGTGCTTCTCTATAGAGTAAGCCACACATTGCCATCAGACCATACAGTCTGTGCTTCACTATAGAGTAAGCCACACATTGCCATCAGACCATACAGTCTGTGCTCCACTATAGAGTAAGCCACACATCGCCATCAGACCATACAGTCTGTGCTCCACTATAGAGTAAGCCACACATCGCCATCAGACCATACAGTCTGTGCTCCACTATAGAGTAAGCCACACATCGCCATCAGACCATACAGTCTGTGCTCCACTATAGAGTAAGCCACACATCGCCATCAGACCATACAGTCTGTGCTCCACTATAGAGTAAGCCACACATCGCCATCAGACCATACAGTCTGTGCTCCACTATAGAGTAAGCCACCCATCGCCATCAGACCATACAGTCTGTGCTCCACTATAGAGTAAGCCACATATCGCCATCAGACCATGCAGTCTGTGCTTCACTATAGAGTAAGCCACACAACGCCATCAGACCTTACAGTCTGTGCTCCACTGCAGAGAAAGCCACATATCGCCATCAGACCATACAGTCTGTGCTCCACTATAGAGTAAGCCACATATCGTTATCAGACTGCTCTCTGTGCTCCACTGCAGAGTAAGCCACACATCACCATCAGACCATACAGTCTGTGCTCCACTGCAGAGTATGCCACACATCACCATCAGACTCTGGTGTCTGTGCTCCACTATAGAGTAAGCCACATATCGCCATCAGACCATACAGTCTGTGCTTCACTATAGAGTAAGCCACACATTGCCATCAGACCATACAGTCTGTGCTCCACTATAGAATAAGCCACACATCGCCATCAGACCATACAGTCTGTGCTCCACTATAGAGTAAGCCACACATCGCCATCAGACCATACAGTCTGTTCTTCACTATAGAGTAAGCCACACATCGCCATCAGACCATACAGTCTGTGCTCCACTATAGAGTAAGCCACACCTCGCCATATCACCATCAGACCATACAGTCTGTGCTCCACTATAGAGTAAGCCACACATCGCCATCAGACCATACAGTCTGTGCTCCACTATAGAGTAAGCCACACATCGCCATCAGACCATACAGTCTGTGCTTCACTATAGAGTAAGCCACACATTGCCATCAGACCATACAGTCTGTGCTCCATTATAGAGTAAGCCACACATCGCCATCAGACCATACAGTCTGTGCTCCACTATAGAGTAAGCCACACATCGCCATCAGACCATACAGTCTGTGCTCCACTATAGAGTAAGCCACACCTCGCCATATCGCCATCAGACCATACAGTCTGTGCTCCACTATAGAGTAAGCCACACATCGCCATCAGACCATACAGTCTGTGCTCCACTATAGAGTAAGCCACACATTGCCATCAGACCATACAGTCTGTGCTCCACTATAGAGTAAGCCACACATCGCCATCAGACCATACAGTCTGTGCTTCTCTATAGAGTAAGCCACACATTGCCATCAGACCATACAGTCTGTGCTTCACTATAGAGTAAGCCACACATTGCCATCAGACCATACAGTCTGTGCTCCACTATAGAGTAAGCCACACATCGCCATCAGACCATACAGTCTGTGCTCCACTATAGAGTAAGCCACACATCGCCATCAGACCATACAGTCTGTGCTCCACTATAGAGTAAGCCACACATCGCCATCAGACCATATAGTCTGTGCTTCACTATAGAGTAAGCCACACATTGCCATCAGACCATACAGTCTGTGCTCCACTATAGAGTAAGCCACACATCGCCATCAGACCATACAGTCTGTGCTCCACTATAGAGTAAGCCACACATCGCCATCAGACCATACAGTCTGTGCTCCACTATAGAGTAAGCCACACCTCGCCATATCGCCATCAGACCATACAGTCTGTGCTCCACTATAGAGTAAGCCACACATCGCCATCAGACCATACAGTCTGTGCTCCACTATAGAGTAAACCACACATCGCCATCAGACCATACAGTCTGTGCTCCACTATAGAGTAAGCCACACATCGCCATCAGACCATACAGTCTGTGCTCCACTATAGAGTAAGCCACACATCGCCATCAGACCATACAGTCTGTGCTCCACTATAGAGTAAGCCACACCTCGCCATATCACCATCAGACCATACAGTCTGTGCTCCACTATAGAGTAAGCCACACATCGCCATCAGACCTTACAGTCTGTGCTCCGCTATAGAGTAAGCCACACATTGCCATCAGACCATACAGTCTGTGCTCCACTATAGAGTAAGCCACACATCGCCATCAGACCATACAGTCTGTGCTCCATTATAGAGTAAGCCACACCTCGCCATATCGCCATCAGACCATACAGTCTGTGCTCCACTATAGAGTAAGCCACACATCGCCATCAGACCATACAGTCTGTGCTTCACTATAGAGTAAGCCACACATTGCCATCAGACCATACAGTCTGTGCTCCACTATAGAATAAGCCACACATCGCCATCAGACCATACAGTCTGTGCTCCACTATAGAGTAAGCCACACATCGCCATCAGACCATACAGTCTGTTCTTCACTATAGAATAAGCCACACATCGCCATCAAACCATACAATCTGTGCTCCACTATAGAGTAAGCCACACATCGCCATCAGACCATACAGTCTGTGCTCCACTGTAGAGTAAGCCACACATCGCCATCAGACCATACAGTCTGTGCTCCACTATAAAGTAAGCCACACATCGCCATCAGACCATACAGTCTGTTCTTCACTATAGAATAAGCCACACATCGCCATCAAACCATACAATCTGTGCTCCACTATAGAGTAAGCCACACATCGCCATCAGACCATACAGTCTGTGCTCCACTGTAGAGTAAGCCACACATCGCCATCAGACCATACAGTCTGTGCTCCACTATAAAGTAAGCCACACATCGCCATCAGACCATACAGTCTGTGCTCCACTATAGAGTAAGCCACACATCGCCATCAGACCATACAGTCTGTGCTCCACTATAGAGTAAGCCACACATCGTCATCAGACCATACAGTCTGTGCTCCACTATAGAGTAAGCCACACATCGCCATCAGACCATACAGTCTGTGCTCCACTATAGAGTAAGCCACATATCGCCATCAGACCATACAGTCTGTGCTCCACTATAGAGTAAGCCACACATCGCCATCAGACCATACAGTCTGTGCTCCACTATAGAGTAAGCCACACATTGCCATCAGACCATACAGTCTGTGCTCTACTATAGAGTAAGCCACACATCGCCATCAGACCATACAGTCTGTGCTCCACTATAGAGTAAGCCACACCTCGCCATATCGCCATCAGACCATAGTCTGTGCTCCACTATAGAGTAAGCCACACCTCGCCATATCACCATCAGACCATACAGTCTGTGCTCCACTATAAAGTAAGCCACACATCGCCATCAGACCATACAGTCTGTGCTCCACTATAGAGTGAGCCACACATCGCCATCAGACCATACAGTCTGTGCTCCACTATAGAGTAAGCCACACATCGCCATCAGACCATACAGTCTGTGCTCCACTATAGAGTAAGCCACACATCGCCATCAGACCATACAGTCTGTGCTCCACTATAGAGTAAGCCACACATCGCCATCAGACCATACAATCTGTGCTCCACTATAGAGTAAGCCACACCTCGCCATGTCGCCATCAGACCATACAGTCTGTGCTCCACTATAGAGTAAGCCACACATCGCCATCAGACCATACAGTCTGTGCTCCACTATAGAGTAAGCCACACATCGCCATCAGACCATAGTCTGTGCTCCACTGTAGAGTAAGCCACACATCGCCATCAGACCATACAGTCTGTGCTCCACTATAGAGTAAGCCACACATCGCCATCAGACCATACAGTCTGTGCTCTACTGTAGAGTAAGCCACATATCGCCATCAGACCATACAGTCTGTGCTCCACTGCAGAGTAAGCCACATATCGCTATCAGACTGCTGTCTGTGCTCCACTATAGAGTAAGCCACACATCACCATCAGGCCATACGGAATGTGCTCCACTGTACAGTAAGCCGTATATCGCCATCAGACCATACAGTCTGTGCTCCACTGTAGAGTATGCCAGCCATCACCGTCAGACTCTGGTGTCTGTGCTCCACTGTAGAGTAAGCCACATATCGCCATCAGACCATACAGTCTGTGCTTCACTATAGAGTAAGCCACACATTGCCATCAGACCATACAGTCTGTGCTCCACTATAGAGTAAGCCACACATCGCCATCAGACCATACAGTCTGTGCTCCACTATAGAGTAAGCCACACATCGCCATCAGACCATACAGTCTGTGCTCCACTATAGAGTAAGCCACACATCGCCATCAGACCATACAGTCTGTGCTCCACTATAGAGTAAGCCACACATCGCCATCAGACCATACAGTCTGTGCTTCACTATAGAGTAAGCCACACATTGCCATCAGACCATACAGTCTGTGCTCCACTATAGAGTAAGCCACACATCGCCATCCGACCATACAGTCTGTGCTTCACTATAGAGTAAGCCACACATTGCCATCAGACCATACAGTCTGTGCTCCACTATAGAGTAAGCCACACATCGCCATCAGACCATACAGTCTGTGCTCCACTATAGAGTAAGCCACACATCGCCATCAGACCATACAGTCTGTGCTCCACTATAGAGTAAGCCACGCCTCGCCATATCGCCATCAGACCATACAGTCTGTGCTCCACTATAGAGTAAGCCACACATCGCCATCAGACCATACAGTCTGTGCTCCACTATAGAGTAAACCACACATCGCCATCAGACCATACAGTCTGTGCTTCACTCTAGAGTAAGCCACACATCGCCATCAGACCATACAGTCTGTGCTCCACTATAGAGTAAGCCACACATCGCCATCAGACCATACAGTCTGTGCTCCACTATAGAGTAAGCCACACATCGCCATCAGACCATACAGTCTGTGCTCCACTATAGAGTAAGCCACACATCGCCATCAGACCATACAGTCTGTGCTCCACTATAGAGTAAGCCACAGATCGCCATCAGACCTTACAGTCTGTGCTCCACTATAGAGTTAGCCACACATTGCCATCAGACCATACAGTCTGTGCTCCATTATAGAGTAAGCCACACATCGCCATCAGACCATACAGTCTGTGCTCCACTATAGAGTAAGCCACACATCGCCATCAGACCATGCAGTCTGTGCTCCACTATAAAGTAAGCCACACATCGCCATCAGACCATACAGTCTGTGCTCCACTATAGAGTAAGCCACACATCGCCATCAGACCATACAGTCTGTGCTCCACTATAGAGTAAGCCACACATCGCCATCAGACCATACAGTCTGTGCTCCACTATAGAGTAAGCCACACATCGCCATCAGACCATACAGTCTGTGCTCCACTATAGAGTAAGCTACATATCGCCATCAGACCATACAGTCTGTGCTCCACTATAGAGTAAGCCACATATCGTTATCAGACTGCTCTCTGTGCTCCACTGCAGAGTAAGCCACACATCACCATCAGACCATACAGTCTGTGCTCCACTGCAGAGTATGCCACACATCACCATCAGACTCTGGTGTCTGTGCTCCACTATAGAGTAAGCCACATATCGCCATCAGACCATACAGTCTGTGCTTCACTATAGAGTAAGCCACACATTGCCATCAGACCATACAGTCTGTGCTCCACTATAGAATAAGCCACACATCGCCATCAGACCATACAGTCTGTGCTCCACTATAGAGTAAGCCACACATCGCCATCAGACCATACAGTCTGTTCTTCACTATAGAGTAAGCCACACATCGCCATCAGACCATACAGTCTGTGCTCCACTATAGAGTAAGCCACACCTCGCCATATCACCATCAGACCATACAGTCTGTGCTCCACTATAGAGTAAGCCACACATCGCCATCAGACCATACAGTCTGTGCTCCACTATAGAGTAAGCCACACATCGCCATCAGACCATACAGTCTGTGCTTCACTATAGAGTAAGCCACACATTGCCATCAGACCATACAGTCTGTGCTCCATTATAGAGTAAGCCACACATCGCCATCAGACCATACAGTCTGTGCTCCACTATAGAGTAAGCCACACATCGCCATCAGACCATACAGTCTGTGCTCCACTATAGAGTAAGCCACACTTCGCCATATCGCCATCAGACCATACAGTCTGTGCTCCACTATAGAGTAAGCCACACATCGCCATCAGACCATACAGTCTGTGCTCCACTATAGAGTAAGCCACACATTGCCATCAGACCATACAGTCTGTGCTCCACTATAGAGTAAGCCACACATCGCCATCAGACCATACAGTCTGTGCTTCTCTATAGAGTAAGCCACACATTGCCATCAGACCATACAGTCTGTGCTTCACTATAGAGTAAGCCACACATTGCCATCAGACCATACAGTCTGTGCTCCACTATAGAGTAAGCCACACATCGCCATCAGACCATACAGTCTGTGCTCCACTATAGAGTAAGCCACACATCGCCATCAGACCATACAGTCTGTGCTCCACTATAGAGTAAGCCACACATCGCCATCAGACCATACAGTCTGTGCTTCACTATAGAGTAAGCCACACATTGCCATCAGACCATACAGTCTGTGCTCCACTATAGAGTAAGCCACACATCGCCATCAGACCATACAGTCTGTGCTCCACTATAGAGTAAGCCACACATCGCCATCAGACCATACAGTCTGTGCTCCACTATAGAGTAAGCCACACCTCGCCATATCGCCATCAGACCATACAGTCTGTGCTCCACTATAGAGTAAGCCACACATCGCCATCAGACCATACAGTCTGTGCTCCACTATAGAGTAAACCACACATCGCCATCAGACCATACAGTCTGTGCTCCACTATAGAGTAAGCCACACATCGCCATCAGACCATACAGTCTGTGCTCCACTATAGAGTAAGCCACACATCGCCATCAGACCATACAGTCTGTGCTCCACTATAGAGTAAGCCACACCTCGCCATATCACCATCAGACCATACAGTCTGTGCTCCACTATAGAGTAAGCCACACATCGCCATCAGACCTTACAGTCTGTGCTCCGCTATAGAGTAAGCCACACATTGCCATCAGACCATACAGTCTGTGCTCCACTATAGAGTAAGCCACACATCGCCATCAGACCATACAGTCTGTGCTCCATTATAGAGTAAGCCACACCTCGCCATATCGCCATCAGACCATACAGTCTGTGCTCCACTATAGAGTAAGCCACACATCGCCATCAGACCATACAGTCTGTGCTTCACTATAGAGTAAGCCACACATTGCCATCAGACCATACAGTCTGTGCTCCACTATAGAATAAGCCACACATCGCCATCAGACCATACAGTCTGTGCTCCACTATAGAGTAAGCCACACATCGCCATCAGACCATACAGTCTGTTCTTCACTATAGAATAAGCCACACATCGCCATCAAACCATACAATCTGTGCTCCACTATAGAGTAAGCCACACATCGCCATCAGACCATACAGTCTGTGCTCCACTGTAGAGTAAGCCACACATCGCCATCAGACCATACAGTCTGTGCTCCACTATAAAGTAAGCCACACATCGCCATCAGACCATACAGTCTGTTCTTCACTATAGAATAAGCCACACATCGCCATCAAACCATACAATCTGTGCTCCACTATAGAGTAAGCCACACATCGCCATCAGACCATACAGTCTGTGCTCCACTGTAGAGTAAGCCACACATCGCCATCAGACCATACAGTCTGTGCTCCACTATAAAGTAAGCCACACATCGCCATCAGACCATACAGTCTGTGCTCCACTATAGAGTAAGCCACACATCGCCATCAGACCATACAGTCTGTGCTCCACTATAGAGTAAGCCACACATCGTCATCAGACCATACAGTCTGTGCTCCACTATAGAGTAAGCTACACATCGCCATCAGACCATACAGTCTGTGCTCCACTATAGAGTAAGCCACATATCGCCATCAGACCATACAGTCTGTGCTCCACTATAGAGTAAGCCACACATCGCCATCAGACCATACAGTCTGTGCTCCACTATAGAGTAAGCCACACATTGCCATCAGACCATACAGTCTGTGCTCTACTATAGAGTAAGCCACACATCGCCATCAGACCATACAGTCTGTGCTCCACTATAGAGTAAGCCACACCTCGCCATATCGCCATCAGACCATAGTCTGTGCTCCACTATAGAGTAAGCCACACCTCGCCATATCACCATCAGACCATACAGTCTGTGCTCCACTATAAAGTAAGCCACACATCGCCATCAGACCATACAGTCTGTGCTCCACTATAGAGTGAGCCACACATCGCCATCAGACCATACAGTCTGTGCTCCACTATAGAGTAAGCCACACATCGCCATCAGACCATACAGTCTGTGCTCCACTATAGAGTAAGCCACACATCGCCATCAGACCATACAGTCTGTGCTCCACTATAGAGTAAGCCACACATCACCATCAGACCATACAATCTGTGCTCCACTATAGAGTAAGCCACACCTCGCCATGTCGCCATCAGACCATACAGTCTGTGCTCCACTATAGAGTAAGCCACACATCGCCATCAGACCATACAGTCTGTGCTCCACTATAGAGTAAGCCACACATCGCCATCAGACCATAGTCTGTGCTCCACTGTAGAGTAAGCCACACATCGCCATCAGACCATACAGTCTGTGCTCCACTATAGAGTAAGCCACACATCGCCATCAGACCATACAGTCTGTGCTCTACTGTAGAGTAAGCCACATATCGCCATCAGACCATACAGTCTGTGCTCCACTGCAGAGTAAGCCACATATCGCTATCAGACTGCTGTCTGTGCTCCACTATAGAGTAAGCCACACATCACCATCAGGCCATACGGAATGTGCTCCACTGTACAGTAAGCCGTATATCGCCATCAGACCATACAGTCTGTGCTCCACTGTAGAGTATGCCAGCCATCACCGTCAGACTCTGGTGTCTGTGCTCCACTGTAGAGTAAGCCACATATCGCCATCAGACCATACAGTCTGTGCTTCACTATAGAGTAAGCCACACATTGCCATCAGACCATACAGTCTGTGCTCCACTATAGAGTAAGCCACACATCGCCATCAGACCATACAGTCTGTGCTCCACTATAGAGTAAGCCACACATCGCCATCAGACCATACAGTCTGTGCTCCACTATAGAGTAAGCCACACATCGCCATCAGTCCATACAGTCTGTGCTCCACTATAGAGTAAGCCACACATCGCCATCAGACCATACAGTCTGTGCTTCACTATAGAGTAAGCCACACATTGCCATCAGACCATACAGTCTGTGCTCCACTATAGAGTAAGCCACACATCGCCATCCGACCATACAGTCTGTGCTTCACTATAGAGTAAGCCACACATTGCCATCAGACCATACAGTCTGTGCTCCACTATAGAGTAAGCCACACATCGCCATCAGACCATACAGTCTGTGCTCCACTATAGAGTAAGCCACACATCGCCATCAGACCATACAGTCTGTGCTCCACTATAGAGTAAGCCACGCCTCGCCATATCGCCATCAGACCATACAGTCTGTGCTCCACTATAGAGTAAGCCACACATCGCCATCAGACCATACAGTCTGTGCTCCACTATAGAGTAAACCACACATCGCCATCAGAACATACAGTCTGTGCTTCACTCTAGAGTAAGCCACACATCGCCATCAGACCATACAGTCTGTGCTCCACTATAGAGTAAGCCACACATCGCCATCAGACCATACAGTCTGTGCTCCACTATAGAGTAAGCCACACATCGCCATCAGACCATACAGTCTGTGCTCCACTATAGAGTAAGCCACACATCGCCATCAGACCATACAGTCTGTGCTCCACTATAGAGTAAGCCACAGATCGCCATCAGACCTTACAGTCTGTGCTCCACTATAGAGTTAGCCACACATTGCCATCAGACCATACAGTCTGTGCTCCATTATAGAGTAAGCCACACATCGCCATCAGACCATACAGTCTGTGCTCCACTATAGAGTAAGCCACACATCGCCATCAGACCATGCAGTCTGTGCTCCACTATAAAGTAAGCCACACATCGCCATCAGACCATACAGTCTGTGCTCCACTATAGAGTAAGCCACACATCGCCATCAGACCATACAGTCTGTGCTCCACTATAGAGTAAGCCACACATCGCCATCAGACCATACAGTCTGTGCTCCACTATAGAGTAAGCCACACATCGCCATCAGACCATACAGTCTGTGCTCCACTATAGAGTAAGCTACATATCGCCATCAGACCATACAGTCTGTGCTCCACTATAGAGTAAGCCACATATCGTTATCAGACTGCTCTCTGTGCTCCACTGCAGAGTAAGCCACACATCACCATCAGACCATACAGTCTGTGCTCCACTGCAGAGTATGCCACACATCACCATCAGACTCTGGTGTCTGTGCTCCACTGTAGAGTGAGCCACATATCGCCATCAGACCATACAGTCTGTGCTTCACTATAGAGTAAGCCACACATTGCCATCAGACCATACAGTCTCTGCTCCACTATAGAATAAGCCACACATCGCCATCAGACCATACAGTCTGTGCTCCACTATAGAGTAAGCCACACAACGCCATCAGACCATACAGTCTGTTCTTCACTATAGAGTAAGCCACACATCGCCATCAGACCATACAGTCTGTGCTCCACTATAGAGTAAGCCACACCTCGCCATATCGCCATCAGACCATGCAGTCTGTGCTTCACTATAGAGTAAGCCACACAACGCCATCAGACCTTACAGTCTGTGCTCCACTGCAGAGAAAGCCACATATCGCCATCAGACCATACAGTCTGTGCTCCACTATAGAGTAAGCCACATATCGTTATCAGACTGCTCTCTGTGCTCCACTGCAGAGTAAGCCACACATCACCATCAGACCATACAGTCTGTGCTCCACTGCAGAGTATGCCACACATCACCATCAGACTCTGGTGTCTGTGCTCCACTGTAGAGTAAGCCACATATCGCCATCAGACCATACAGTCTGTGCTCCACTATAGAGTAAGCCACATATCGTTATCAGACTGCTCTCTGTGCTCCACTGCAGAGTAAGCCACACATCACCATCAGACCATACAGTCTGTGCTCCACTGCAGAGTATGCCACACATCACCATCAGACTCTGGTGTCTGTGCTCCACTGTAGAGTAAGCCACATATCGCCATCAGACCATACAGTCTGTGCTCCACTATAGAGTAAGCCACACATTGCCATCAGACCATACAGTCTGTGCTCCACTGCAGAGTATGCCACACATCACCATCAGACTCTGGTGTCTGTGCTCCACTGTAGAGTAAGCCACATATCGCCATCAGACCATACAGTCTGTGCTCCACTATAGAGTAAGCCACACATCACCATCAGACCATACAGTCTGTGCTCCACTGCAGAGTATGCCACACATCACCATCAGACTCTGGTGTCTGTGCTCCACTGTAGAGTAAGCCACATATCGCCATCAGACCATACAGTCTGTGCTCCACTATAGAGTAAGCCACATATCGTTATCAGACTGCTCTCTGTGCTCCACTGCAGAGTAAGCCACACATCACCATCAGACCATACAGTCTGTGCTCCACTGCAGAGTATGCCACACATCACCATCAGACTCTGGTGTCTGTGCTCCACTGTAGAGTAAGCCACATATCGCCATCAGACCATACAGTCTGTGCTCCACTATAGAGTAAGCCACATATCGTTATCAGACTGCTCTCTGTGCTCCACTGCAGAGTAAGCCACACATCACCATCAGACCATACAGTCTGTGCTCCACTGCAGAGTATGCCACACATCACCATCAGACTCTGGTGTCTGTGCTCCACTGTAGAGTAAGCCACATATCGCCATCAGACCATACAGTCTGTGCTTCACTATAGAGTAAGCCACACATTGCCATCAGACCATACAGTCTGTGCTCCACTATAGAATAAGCCACATATCGCCATCAGACCATACAGTCTGTGCTCCACTATAGAGTAAGCCACACATCGCCATCAGACCATACAGTCTGTTCTTCACTATAGAGTAAGCCACACATCGCCATCAGACCATACAGTCTGTGCTCCACTATAGAGTAAGCCACACCTCGCCATATCGCCATCAGACCATGCAGTCTGTGCTTCACTATAGAGTAAGCCACACAACGCCATCAGACCTTACAGTCTGTGCTCCACTGCAGAGAAAGCCACATATCGCCATCAGACCATACAGTCTGTGCTCCACTATAGAGTAAGCCACATATCGTTATCAGACTGCTCTCTGTGCTCCACTGCAGAGTAAGCCACACATCACCATCAGACCATACAGTCTGTGCTCCACTGCAGAGTATGCCACACATCACCATCAGACTCTGGTGTCTGTGCTCCACTGTAGAGTAAGCCACATATCGCCATCAGACCATACAGTCTGTGCTCCACTATAGAGTAAGCCACATATCGTTATCAGACTGCTCTCTGTGCTCCACTGCAGAGTAAGCCACACATCACCATCAGACCATACAGTCTGTGCTCCACTGCAGAGTATGCCACACATCACCATCAGACTCTGGTGTCTGTGCTCCACTATAGAGTAAGCCACATATCGCCATCAGACCATACAGTCTGTGCTTCACTATAGAGTAAGCCACACATTGCCATCAGACCATACAGTCTGTGCTCCACTATAGAATAAGCCACACATCGCCATCAGACCATACAGTCTGTGCTCCACTATAGAGTAAGCCACACATCGCCATCAGACCATACAGTCTGTTCTTCACTATAGAGTAAGCCACACATCGCCATCAGACCATACAGTCTGTGCTCCACTATAGAGTAAGCCACACATCGCCATCAGACCATACAGTCTGTGCTCCACTATAGAGTAAGCCACACATCGCCATCAGACCATACAGTCTGTGCTTCGCTATAGAGTAAGCCACACATCGCCATCAGACCATACAGTCTGTGCTCCACTATAGAGTATCCACACATCGCCATCAGACCATACAGTCTGTGCTCCACTATAGAGTAAGCCACACATCGCCATCAGACCATACAGTCTGTGCTCCACTATAGAGTAAGCCACACCTCGCCATATCGCCATCAGACCATACAGTCTGTGCTCCACTATAGAGTAAGCCACACATCGCCATCAGACCATACAGTCTGTGCTCCACTATAGAGTAAACCACACATCGCCATCAGACCATACAGTCTGTGCTCCACTATAGAGTAAGCCACACATCGCCATCAGACCATACAGTCTGTGCTCCACTATAGAGTAAGCCACACATCGCCATCAGACCATACAGTCTGTGCTCCACTATAGAGTAAGCCACACCTCGCCATATCACCATCAGACCATACAGTCTGTGCTCCACTATAGAGTAAGCCACACATCGCCATCAGACCTTACAGTCTGTGCTCCGCTATAGAGTAAGCCACACATTGCCATCAGACCATACAGTCTGTGCTCCACTATAGAGTAAGCCACACATCGCCATCAGACCATACAGTCTGTGCTCCATTATAGAGTAAGCCACACCTCGCCATATCGCCATCAGACCATACAGTCTGTGCTCCACTATAGAGTAAGCCACACATCGCCATCAGACCATACAGTCTGTGCTTCACTATAGAGTAAGCCACACATTGCCATCAGACCATACAGTCTGTGCTCCACTATAGAATAAGCCACACATCGCCATCAGACCATACAGTCTGTGCTCCACTATAGAGTAAGCCACACATCGCCATCAGACCATACAGTCTGTTCTTCACTATAGATTAAGCCACACATCGCCATCAAACCATACAATCTGTGCTCCACTATAGAGTAAGCCACACATCGCCATCAGACCATACAGTCTGTGCTCCACTGTAGAGTAAGCCACACATCGCCATCAGACCATACAGTCTGTGCTCCACTATAAAGTAAGCCACACATCGCCATCAGACCATACAGTCTGTTCTTCACTATAGAATAAGCCACACATCGTCATCAAACCATACAATCTGTGCTCCACTATAGAGTAAGCCACACATCGCCATCAGACCATACAGTCTGTGCTCCACTGTAGAGTAAGCCACACATCGCCATCAGACCATACAGTCTGTGCTCCACTATAAAGTAAGCCACACATCGCCATCAGACCATACAGTCTGTGCTCCACTATAGAGTAAGCCACACATCGCCATCAGACCATACAGTCTGTGCTCCACTATAGAGTAAGCCACACATCGTCATCAGACCATACAGTCTGTGCTCCACTATAGAGTAAGCCACACATCGCCATCAGACCATACAGTCTGTGCTCCACTATAGAGTAAGCCACATATCGCCATCAGACCATACAGTCTGTGCTCCACTATAGAGTAAGCCACACATCGCCATCAGACCATACAGTCTGTGCTCCACTATAGAGTAAGCCACACATTGCCATCAGACCATACAGTCTGTGCTCTACTATAGAGTAAGCCACACATCGCCATCAGACCATACAGTCTGTGCTCCACTATAGAGTAAGCCACACCTCGCCATATCGCCATCAGACCATAGTCTGTGCTCCACTATAGAGTAAGCCACACCTCGCCATATCACCATCAGACCATACAGTCTGTGCTCCACTATAAAGTAAGCCACACATCGCCATCAGACCATACAGTCTGTGCTCCACTATAGAGTGAGCCACACATCGCCATCAGACCATACAGTCTGTGCTCCACTATAGAGTAAGCCACACATCGCCATCAGACCATACAGTCTGTGCTCCACTATAGAGTAAGCCACACATCGCCATCAGACCATACAGTCTGTGCTCCACTATAGAGTAAGCCACACATCGCCATCAGACCATACAATCTGTGCTCCACTATAGAGTAAGCCACACCTCGCCATATCGCCATCAGACCATACAGTCTGTGCTCCACTATAGAGTAAGCCACACATCGCCATCAGACCATACAGTCTGTGCTCCACTATAGAGTAAGCCACACATCGCCATCAGACCATAGTCTGTGCTCCACTGTAGAGTAAGCCACACATCGCCATCAGACCATACAGTCTGTGCTCCACTATAGAGTAAGCCACACATCGCCATCAGACCATACAGTCTGTGCTCTACTGTAGAGTAAGCCACATATCGCCATCAGACCATACAGTCTGTGCTCCACTGCAGAGTAAGCCACATATCGCTATCAGACTGCTGTCTGTGCTCCACTATAGAGTAAGCCACACATCACCATCAGGCCATACGGAATGTGCTCCACTGTACAGTAAGCCGTATATCGCCATCAGACCATACAGTCTGTGCTCCACTGTAGAGTATGCCAGCCATCACCGTCAGACTCTGGTGTCTGTGCTCCACTGTAGAGTAAGCCACATATCGCCATCAGACCATACAGTCTGTGCTTCACTATAGAGTAAGCCACACATTGCCATCAGACCATACAGTCTGTGCTCCACTATAGAATAAGCCACACATCGCCATCAGACCATACAGTCTGTGCTCCACTATAGAGTAAGCCACACATCGCCATCAGACCATACAGTCTGTTCTTCACTATAGAGTAAGCCACACATCGCCATCAGACCATACAGTTTGTGCTCCACTATAGAGTAAGCCACACATCGCCATCAGACCATACAGTCTGTGCTCCACTATAGAGTAAGCCACACATCGCCATCAGACCATACAGTCTGTGCTCCACTATAGAGTAAGCCACACATCGCCATCAGACCATACAGTCTGTGCTCCACTATAGAGTAAGCCACACATCGCCATCAGACCATACAGTCTGTGCTTCACTATAGAGTAAGCCACACATTGCCATCAGACCATACAGTCTGTGCTCCACTATAGAGTAAGCCACACATCGCCATCCGACCATACAGTCTGTGCTTCACTATAGAGTAAGCCACACATTGCCATCAGACCATACAGTCTGTGCTCCACTATAGAGTAAGCCACACATCGCCATCAGACCATACAGTCTGTGCTCCACTATAGAGTAAGCCACACATCGCCATCAGACCATACAGTCTGTGCTCCACTATAGAGTAAGCCACGCCTCGCCATATCGCCATCAGACCATACAGTCTGTGCTCCACTATAGAGTAAGCCACACATCGCCATCAGACCATACAGTCTGTGCTCCACTATAGAGTAAACCACACATCGCCATCAGACCATACAGTCTGTGCTTCACTCTAGAGTAAGCCACACATCGCCATCAGACCATACAGTCTGTGCTCCACTATAGAGTAAGCCACACATCGCCATCAGACCATACAGTCTGTGCTCCACTATAGAGTAAGCCACACATCGCCATCAGACCATACAGTCTGTGCTCCACTATAGAGTAAGCCACACATCGCCATCAGACCATACAGTCTGTGCTCCACTATAGAGTAAGCCACAGATCGCCATCAGACCTTACAGTCTGTGCTCCACTATAGAGTTAGCCACACATTGCCATCAGACCATACAGTCTGTGCTCCACTATAGAGTAAGCCACACATCGCCATCAGACCATACAGTCTGTGCTCCACTATAGAGTAAGCCACACATCGCCATCAGACCATACAGTCTGTGCTCCACTATAAAGTAAGCCACACATCGCCATCAGACCATACAGTCTGTGCTCCACTATAGAGTAAGCCACACATCGCCATCAGACCATACAGTCTGTGCTCCACTATAGAGTAAGCCACACATCGCCATCAGACCATACAGTCTGTGCTCCACTATAGAGTAAGCCACACATCGCCATCAGACCATACAGTCTGTGCTCCACTATAGAGTAAGCTACATATCGCCATCAGACCATACAGTCTGTGCTCCACTATAGAGTAAGCCACATATCGTTATCAGACTGCTCTCTGTGCTCCACTGCAGAGTAAGCCACACATCACCATCAGACCATACAGTCTGTGCTCCGCTGCAGAGTATGCCACACATCACCATCAGACTCTGGTGTCTGTGCTCCACTGTAGAGTAAGCCACATATCGCCATCAGACCATACAGTCTGTGCTTCACTATAGAGTAAGCCACACATTGCCATCAGACCATACAGTCTGTGCTCCACTATAGAATAAGCCACACATCGCCATCAGACCATACAGTCTGTGCTCCACTATAGAGTAAGCCACACATCGCCATCAGACCATACAGTCTGTTCTTCACTATAGAGTAAGCCACACATCGCCATCAGACCATACAGTCTGTGCTCCACTATAGAGTAAGCCACACCTCGCCATATCACCATCAGACCATACAGTCTGTGCTCCACTATAGAGTAAGCCACACATCGCCATCAGACCATACAGTCGGTGCTCCACTATAGAGTAAGCCACACATCGCCATCAGACCATACAGTCTGTGCTTCACTATAGAGTAAGCCACACATTGCCATCAGACCATACAGTCTGTGCTCCACTATAGAGTAAGCCACACATCGCCATCAGACCATACAGTCTGTGCTCCACTATAGAGTAAGCCACACATCGCCATCAGACCATACAATCTGTGCTTCACTATAGAGTAAGCCACACATTGCCATCAGACCATACAGTCTGTGCTTCACTATAGAGTAAGCCTCACATTGCCATCAGACCATACAGTCTGTGCTCCACTATAGAGTAAGCCACACATCGCCATCAGACCATACAGTCTGTGCTCCACTATAGAGTAAGCCACACATCGCCATCAGACCATACAGTCTGTGCTCCACTATAGAGTAAGCCACACATCGCCATCAGACCATACAGTCTGTGTTTCACTATAGAGTAAGCCACACCTCGCCATATCACCATCAGACCATACAGTCTGTGCTCCACTATAGAGTAAGCCACACATCGCCATCAGACCTTACAGTCTGTGCTCCACTATAGAGTAAGCCACACATCGCCATCAGACCATACAGTCTGTGCTCCACTATAGAGTAAGCCACACATCGCCATCAGACCATACACTCTGTGCTCCACTATAGAGTAAGCCACACCTCGCCATATCGCCATCAGACCATACAGTCTGTGCTCCACTATAGAGTAAGCCACACATCGCCATCAGACCATACAGTCTGTGCTTCACTATAGAGTAAGCCACACATTGCCATCAGACCATACAGTCTGTGCTCCACTATAGAATAAGCCACACATCGCCATCAGACCATACAGTCTGTGCTCCACTATAGAGTAAGCCACACATCGCCATCAGACCATACAGTCTGTTCTTCACTATAGAGTAAGCCACACATCGCCATCAAACCATACAGTCTGTGCTCTACTATAGAGTAAGCCACACATCGCCATCAGACCATACAGTCTGTGCTCCACTATAGAGTAAGCCACACATCGCCATCAGACCATACAGTCTGTGCTCCACTGTAAAGTAAGCCACACATCGCCATCAGACCATACAGTCTGTGCTCCACTATAGAGTAAGCCACACATCGCCATCAGACCATACAGTCTGTGCTCCACTATAGAGTAAGCCACACATCGCCATCAGACCATACAGTCTGTGCTCTACTATAGAGTAAGCCACACATCGCCATCAGACCATACAGTCTGTGCTCCACTATAGAGTAAGCCACATATCGCCATCAGACCATACAGTCTGTGCTCCACTATAGAGTAAGCCACACATCGCCATCAGACCATACAGTCTGTGCTCCACTATAGAGTATGCCACACATTGCCATCAGACCATACAGTCTGTGCTCCACTATAGAGTAAGCCACACATCGCCATCAGACCATACAGTCTGTGCTCCACTATAGAGTAAGCCACACATTGCCATCAGACCATACAGTCTGTGCTCCGCTATAGAGTAAGCCACACATCGCCATCAGACCATACAGTCTGTGCTCCACTATAGAGTAAGCCACACCTCGCCATATCGCCATCAGACCATACAGTCTGTGCTCCACTATGGAGTAAGCCACACCTCGCCATATCACCATCAGACCATACAGTCTGTGCTCCACTATAAAGTAAGCCACACATCGCCATCAGACCATACAGTCTGTGCTCCACTATAGAGTGAGCCACACATCGCCATCAGACCATACAGTCTGTGCTCCACTATAGAGTAAGCCACACATCGCCATCAGACCATACAGTCTGTGCTCCACTATAGAGTAAGCCACACATCGCCATCAGACCATACAGTCTGTGCTCCACTATAGAGTAAGCCACACATCGCCATCAGACCATACAGTCTGTGCTCCACTATAGAGTAAGCGACACCTCGCCATATCGCCATCAGACCATACAGTCTGTGCTCCACTATAGAGTAAGCCACACATCGCCATCAGACCATACAGTCTGTGCTCCACTATAGAGTAAGCCACACATCGCCATCAGACCATACAGTCTGTGCTCCACTATAGAGTAAGCCACACATCGCTATCAGACCATACAGTCTGTGCTCCACTGTAGAGTAAGCCACACATCGCCATCAGACCATACAGTCTGTGCTCCACTATAGAGTAAGCCACACATCGCCATCAGACCATACAGTCTGTGCTCTACTGTAGAGTAAGCCACATATCGCCATCAGACCATACAGTCTGTGCTCCACTGCAGAGTAAGCCACATATCGCTATCAGACTGCTGTCTATGCTCCACTATAGAGTAGGCCACACATCACCATCAGACCATACGGACTGTGCTCCACTGTACAGTAAGCCCCATATCGCCATCAGACCATACAGTCTGTGCTCCACTGTAGAGCAAGCCACACATCGCCATCAGACCATACAGTCTGTGTTTCACTATAGAGTAAGCCACATATCGCCATCAGACCATACAGTCTGTGCTCCACTATAGAGTAAGCCACATATCGCCATCAGACCATACAGTCTGCGCTCCACTATAGAGTAAGCCACACATCGCCATCAGACCATACAGTCTGTGCTCCACTATAGAGTAAGCCACATATCGCCATCAGACCATGCAGTCTGTGTTTCACTATAGAGTAAGCCACACATCGCCATCAGACCCTACAGTCTGTGCTCCACTATAGAGTAAGCCACATATCGCCATCAGACCATACAGTCTGTGCTCCACTGCAGAGTAAGCCACATATCGCCATCAGACCATACAGTCTGTGCTCCACTATAGAGTAAGCCACATATCGTTATCAGACTGCTCTCTGTGCTCCACTGCAGAGTAAGCCACACATCACCATCAGACCATACAGTCTGTGCTCCACTGCAGAGTATGCCACACATCACCATCAGACTCTGGTGTCTGTGCTCCACTCTAGAGTAAGCCACATATCGCCATCAGACCATACAGTCTGTGCTTCACTATAGAGTAAGCCACACATTGCCATCAGACCATACAGTCTGTGCTCCACTATAGAATAAGCCACACATCGCCATCAGACCATACAGTCTGTGCTCCACTATAGAGTAAGCCACACATCGCCATCAGACCATACAGTCTGTGCTCCACTATAGAGTAAGCCACACCTCGCCATATCACCATCAGACCATACAGTCTGTGCTCCACTATAGAGTAAGCCACACATCGCCATCAGACCATACAGTCTGTGCTCCACTATAGAGTAAGCCACACATCGCCATCAGACCATACAGTCTGTGCTTCACTATAGAGTAAGCCACACATTGCCATCAGACCATACAGTCTGTGCTCCACTATAGAGTAAGCCACACATCGCCATCAGACCTTACAGTCTGTGCTCCACTATAGAGTTAGCCACACATTGCCATCAGACCATACAGTCTGTGCTCCACTATAGAGTAAGCCACACATCGCCATCAGACCATACCGTCTGTGCTCCACTATAGAGTAAGCCACACATCGCCATCAGACCATACAGTCTGTGCTCCACTATAAAGTAAGCCACACATCGCCATCAGACCATACAGTCTGTGCTCCACTATAGAGTAAGCCACACATCGCCATCAGACCATACAGTCTGTGCTCCACTATAGAGTAAGCCACACATCGCCATCAGACCATCCAGTCTGTGCTCCACTATAGAGTAAGCCACACATCGCCATCAGACCATACAGTCTGTGCTCCACTATAGAGTAAGCCACATATCGCCATCAGACCATACAGTCTGTGCTCCACTATAGAGTAAGCCACATATCGTTATCAGACTGCTCTCTGTGCTCCACTGCAGAGTAAGCCACACATCACCATCAGACCATACAGTCTGTGCTCCACTGCAGAGTATGCCACACATCACCATCAGACTCTGGTGTCTGTGCTCCACTGTAGAGTAAGCCACATATCGCCATCAGACCATACAGTCTGTGCTTCACTATAGAGTAAGCCACACATTGCCATCAGACCATACAGTCTGTGCTCCACTATAGAATAAGCCACACATCGCCATCAGACCATACAGTCTGTGCTCCACTATAGAGTAAGCCACACATCGCCATCAGACCATACAGTCTGTTCTTCACTATAGAGTAAGCCACACATCGCCATCAGACCATACAGTCTGTGCTCCACTATAGAGTAAGCCACACCTCGCCATATCACCATCAGACCATACAGTCTGTGCTCCACTATAGAGTAAGCCACACATCGCCATCAGACCATACAGTCGGTGCTCCATTATAGAGTAAGCCACACATCGCCATCAGACCATACAGTCTGTGCTTCACTATAGAGTAAGCCACACTTTGCCATCAGACCATACAGTCTGTGCTCCACTATAGAGTAAGCCACACATCGCCATCAGACCATACAGTCTGTGCTCTACTATAGAGTAAGCCACACATCGCCATCAGACCATACAATCTGTGCTTCACTATAGAGTAAGCCACACATTGCCATCAGACCATACAGTCTGTGCTTCACTATAGAGTAAGCCTCACATTGCCATCAGACCATACAGTCTGTGCTCCACTATAGAGTAAGCCACACATCGCCATCAGACCATACAGTCTGTGCTCCACTATAGAGTAAGCCACACATCGCCATCAGACCATACAGTCTGTGCTCCACTATAGAGTAAGCCACACATCGCCATCAGACCATACAGTCTGTGTTTCACTATAGAGTAAGCCACACCTCGCCATATCACCATCAGACCATACACTCTGTGCTCCACTATAGAGTAAGCCACACATCGCCATCAGACCTTACAGTCTGTGCTCCACTACAGAGTAAGCCACACATCGCCATCAGACCATACAGTCTGTGCTCCACTATAGAGTAAGCCACACATCGCCATCAGACCATACACTCTGTGCTCCACTATAGAGTAAGCCACACCTCGCCATATCGCCATCAGACCATACAGTCTGTGCTCCACTATAGAGTAAGCCACACATCGCCATCAGACCATACAGTCTGTGCTTCACTAATGAGTAAGCCACACATTGCCATCAGACCATACAGTCTGTGCTCCACTATAGAATAAGCCACACATCGCCATCAGACCATACAGTCTGTGCTCCACTATAGAGTAAGCCACACATCGCCATCAGACCATACAGTCTGTTCTTCACTATAGAGTAAGCCACACATCGCCATCAAACCATACAGTCTGTGCTCCACTATAGAGTAAGCCACACATCGCCATCAGACCATACAGTCTGGGCTCCACTATAGAGTAAGCCACACATCGCCATCAGATCATACAGTCTGTGCTCCACTATAAAGTAAGCCACACATCGCCATCAGACCATACAGTCTGTGCTCCACTATAGAGTAAGCCACACATCGCCATCAGACCATACAGTCTGTGCTCCACTATAGAGTAAGCCACACATCGCCATCAGACCATACAGTCTGTGCTCTACTATAGAGTAAGCCACACATCGCCATCAGACCATACAGTCTGTGCTCCACTATAGAGTAAGCCACATATCGCCATCAGACCATACAGTCTGTGCTCCACTATAGAGTAAGCCACACATCGCCATCAGACCATACAGTCTGTGCTCCACTATAGAGTAAGCCACACATCGCCATCAGACCATACAGTGTGTGCTCCACTATAGAGTAAGCCACACATCGCCATCAGACCATACAGTCTGTGCTCCACTATAGAGTAAGCCACACATTGCCATCAGACCATACAGTCTGTGCTCCACTATAGAGTAAGCCACACATCGCCATCAGACCATACAGTCTGTGCTCCACTATAGAGTAAGCCACACCTCGCCATATCGCCATCAGACCATACAGTCTGTGCTCCACTATGGAGTAAGCCACACCTCGCCATATCACCATCAGACCATACAGTCTGTGCTCCACTATAAAGTAAGCCACACATCGCCATCAGACCATACAGTCTGTGCTCCACTATAGAGTGAGCCACACATCGCCATCAGACCATACAGTCTGTGCTCCACTATAGAGTAAGCCACACATCGCCATCAGACCATACAGTCTGTGCTCCACTATAGAGTAAGCCACACATCGCCATCAGACCATACAGTCTGTGCTCCACTATAGAGTAAGCCACACATCGCCATCAGACCATACAGTCTGTGCTCCACTATAGAGTAAGCGACACCTCGCCATATCGCCATCAGACCATACAGTCTGTGCTCCACTATAGAGTAAGCCACACATCGCCATCAGACCATACAGTCTGTGCTCCACTATAGAGTAAGCCACACATCGCCATCAGACCATACAGTCTGTGCTCCACTATAGAGTAAGCCACACATCGCTATCAGACCATACAGTCTGTGCTCCACTGTAGAGTAAGCCACACATCGCCATCAGACCATACAGTCTGTGCTCCACTATAGAGTAAGCCACACATCGCCATCAGACCATACAGTCTGTGCTCTACTGTAGAGTAAGCCACATATCGCCATCAGACCATACAGTCTGTGCTCCACTGCAGAGTAAGCCACATATCGCTATCAGACTGCTGTCTATGCTCCACTATAGAGTAAGCCACACATCACCATCAGACCATACGGACTGTGCTCCACTGTACAGTAAGCCGCATATCGCCATCAGACCATACAGTCTGTGCTCCACTGTAGAGCAAGCCACATATCGCCATCAGACCATACAGTCTGTGTTTCACTATAGAGTAAGCCACATATCGCCATCAGACCATACAGTCTGTGCTCCACTATAGAGTAAGCCACATATCGCCATCAGACCATACAGTCTGCGCTCCACTATAGAGTAAGCCACACATCGCCATCAGACCATACAGTCTGTGCTCCACTATAGAGTAAGCCACATATCGCCATCAGACCATGCAGTCTGTGCTTCACTATAGAGTAAGCCACACATCGCCATCAGACCTTACAGTCTGTGCTCCACTATAGAGTAAGCCACATATCGCCATCAGACCATACAGTCTGTGCTCCACTGCAGAGTAAGCCACATATCGCCATCAGACCATACAGTCTGTGCTCCACTATAGAGTAAGCCACATATCGTTATCAGACTGCTCTCTGTGCTCCACTGCAGAGTAAGCCACACATCACCATCAGACCATACAGTCTGTGCTCCACTGCAGAGTATGCCACACATCACCATCAGACTCTGGTGTCTGTGCTCCACTCTAGAGTAAGCCACATATCGCCATCAGACCATACAGTCTGTGCTTCACTATAGAGTAAGCCACACATTGCCATCAGACCATACAGTCTGTGCTCCACTATAGAATAAGCCACACATCGCCATCAGACCATACAGTCTGTGCTCCACTATAGAGTAAGCCACACATCGCCATCAGACCATACAGTCTGTGCTCCACTATAGAGTAAGCCACACCTCGCCATATCACCATCAGACCATACAGTCTGTGCTCCACTATAGAGTAAGCCACACATCGCCATCAGACCATACAGCCTGTGCTCCACTATAGAGTAAGCCACACATCGCCATCAGACCATACAGTCTGTGCTTCACTATAGAGTAAGCCACACATTGCCATCAGACCATACAGTCTGTGCTCCACTATAGAGTAAGCCACACATCGCCATCAGACCATACAGTCTGTGCTCCACTATAGAGTAAGCCACACATCGCCATCAGACCATACAGTCTGTGCTTCACTATAGAGTAAGCCACACATTGCCATCAGACCATACAGTCTGTGCTTCACTATAGAGTAAGCCACACATCGCCATTAGACCATACAGTCTGTGCTCCACTATAGAGTAAGCCACACATCGCCATCAGACCATACAGTCTGTGCTCCACTATAGAGTAAGCCACACATCGCCATCAGACCATACAGTCTGTGCTTCACTATAGAGTAAGCCACACATTGCCATCAGACCATACAGTCTGTGCTCCACTATAGAGTAAGCCACACATCGCCATCAGACCATACAGTCTGTGCTCCACTATAGAGTAAGCCACACATCGCCATCAGACCATACAGTCTGTGCTCCACTATAGAGTAAGCCACACATTGCCATCAGACCATACAGTCTGTGCTCCACTATAGAGTAAGCCACACATCGCCATCAGACCATACAGTCTGTGCTCCACTATAGAGTAAACCACACATCGCCATCAGACCATACAGTCTGTGCTTCACTATAGAGTAAGCCACACATCGCCATCAGACCATACAGTCTGTGCTCCACTATAGAGTAAGCCACACATCGCCATCAGACCATACTGTCTGTGCTCCACTATAGAGTAAGCCACACATCGCCATCAGACCATACAGTCTGTGCTCCACTATAGAGTAAGCCACACCTCGCCATATCACCATCAGACCATACAGTCTGTGCTCCACTATAGAGTAAGCCACACGTCGCCATCAGACCTTACAGTCTGTGCTCCACTATAGAGTAAGCCACACATTGCTATCAGACCATACAGTCTGTGCTCCACTATAGAGTAAGCCACACATCGCCATCAGACCATACAGTCTGTGCTCCACTATAGAGTAAGCCACACCTCGCCATATCGCCATCAGACCATACAGTCTGTGCTCCACTATAGAGTAAGCCACACATCGCCATCAGACCATACAGTCTGTGCTTCACTATAGAGTAAGCCACACATCGCCATTAGACCATACAGTCTGTGCTCCACTATAGAATAAGCCACACATCGCCATCAGACCATACAGTCTGTGCTCCACTATAGAGTAAGCCACACATCGCCATCAGACCATACACTCTGTTCTTCACTATAGAGTAAGCCACACATCGCCATCAAACCATACAGTCTGTGCTCCACTATAGAGTAAGCCACACATCGCCATCAGACCATACAGTCTGTGCTCCACTATAGAGTAAGCCACACATCGCCATCAGACCATACAGTCTGTGCTCCACTATAAAGTAAGCCACACATCGCCATCAGACCATACAGTCTGCTCCACTATAGAGTAAGCCACACATCGCCATCAGACCATACAGTCTGTGCTCCACTATAGAGTAAGCCACACATCGCCATCAGACCATACAGTCTGTGCTCCACTACAGAGTAAGCCACACATCGCCATCAGACCATACAGTCTGTGCTCCACTATGGAGTAAGCCACACCTCGCCATATCGCCATCAGACCATACAGTCTGTGCTCCACTATAGAGTAAGCCACACCTCGCCATATCACCATCAGACCATACAGTCTGTGCTCCACTATAAAGTAAGCCACACATCGCCATCAGACCATGCAGTCTGTGCTCCACTATAGAGTAAGCCACACATCGCCATCAGACCATACAGTCTGTGCTCCACTATAGAGTAAGCCACACATCGCCATCAGACCATACAGTCTGTGCTTCACTATAGAGTAAGCCACACATCGCCATTAGACCATACAGTCTGTGCTCCACTATAGAATAAGCCACACATCGCCATCAGACCATACAGTCTGTGCTCCACTATAGAGTAAGCCACACATCGCCATCAGACCATACACTCTGTTCTTCACTATAGAGTAAGCCACACATCGCCATCAAACCATACAGTCTGTGCTCCACTATAGAGTAAGCCACACATCGCCATCAGACCATACAGTCTGTGCTCCACTATAGAGTAAGCCACACATCGCCATCAGACCATACAGTCTGTGCTCCACTATAAAGTAAGCCACACATCGCCATCAGACCATACAGTCTGCTCCACTATAGAGTAAGCCACACATCGCCATCAGACCATACAGTCTGTGCTCCACTATAGAGTAAGCCACACATCGCCATCAGACCATACAGTCTGTGCTCCACTACAGAGTAAGCCACACATCGCCATCAGACCATACAGTCTGTGCTCCACTATGGAGTAAGCCACACCTCGCCATATCGCCATCAGACCATACAGTCTGTGCTCCACTATAGAGTAAGCCACACCTCGCCATATCACCATCAGACCATACAGTCTGTGCTCCACTATAAAGTAAGCCACACATCGCCATCAGACCATGCAGTCTGTGCTCCACTATAGAGTAAGCCACACATCGCCATCAGACCATACAGTCTGTGCTCCACTATAGAGTAAGCCACACATCGCCATCAGACCATACAGTCTGTGCTCCACTATAGAGTAAGCCACACATCGCCATCAGACCATACAGTCTGTGCTCCACTATAGAGTAAGCCACACCTCGCCATATCGCCATCAGACCATACAGTCTGTGCTCCACTATAGAGTAAGCCACACATCGCCATCAAACCATACAGTCTGTGCTCCACTATAGAGTAAGCCACACATCGCAATCAGACCATACAGTCTGTGCTCCACTATAGAGTAAGCCACACATCGCTATCAGACTATACAGTCTGTGCTCCACTGTAGAGTAAGCCACACATCGCCATCAGACCATACAGTTTGTGCGCAACTATAGAGTAAGCCACACATCGCCATCAGACCATACAGTCTGTGCTCTACTGTAGAGTAAGCCACATATCGCCATCAGACCATACAGTCTGTGCTCCACTGCAGAGTAAGCCACATATCGCCATCAGACCATACAGTCTGTGCTCCACTATAGAGTAAGCCACATATCGTTATCAGACTGCTGTCTGTGCTCCAATATAGAGTAAGCCACACATCACCAACAGACCATACGGACTGTGCTCCACTATAGAGTAAGCCACATATCGCCATCAGACCATACAGTCTGCGCTCCACTATAGAGTAAGCCACACATCGCCATCAGACCATACAGTGTGTGCTTCACTATTGAGTAAGCCACACATTGCCATCAAACCATACAGTCTGTGCTCCACTATAGAGTAAGCCACACATCGCCATCAGACCATACAGTCTGTGTTTCACTATAGAGTAAGCCACATATCGCCATCAGACCATACAGTCTGTGCTCCACTGTAGAGCAAGCCACATATCGCCATCAGACCATACAGTCTGTGTTTCACTATAGAGTAAGCCACACCTCGCCATATCGCCATCAGTCCATACAGTCTGTGCTCCACTATAGAGTAAGCCACACCTCGCCATATCGCCATCAGACCATACAGTCTGTGCTCCACTATAGAGTAAGCCACACATCGCCATCAAACCATACAGTCTGTGCTCCACTATAGAGTAAGCCACACATCGCCATCAGACCATACAGTCTGTGCTCCACTATAGAGTAAGCCACACATCGCTATCAGACCATACAGTCTGTGCTCCACTGTAGAGTAAGCCACACATCGCCATCAGACCATACAGTTTGTGCGCCACTATAGAGTAAGCCACACATCGCCATCAGACCATACAGTCTGTGCTCCACTGCAGAGTATGCCACACATCACCATCAGACTCTGGTGTCTGTGCTCCACTGTAGAGTAAGCCACATATCGCCATCAGACCATACAGTCTGTGTTTCACTATAGAGTAAGCCACACCTCGCCATATCGCCATCAGACCATACAGTCTGTGCTCCACTATAGAGTAAGCCACACCTCGCCATATCGCCATCAGACCATACAGTCTGTGCTCCACTATAGAGTAAGCCACACATCGCCATCAAACCATACAGTCTGTGCTCCACTATAGAGTAAGCCACACATCACCATCAGACCATACGGACTGTGCTCCACTGTACAGTAAGCCGCATATCGCCATCAGACCATACAGTCTGTGCTCCACTGTAGAGCAAGCCACATATCGCCATCAGACCATACAGACTGTGTTTCACTATAGAGTAAGCCACATATCGCCATCAGACCATACAGTCTGTGCTCCACTATAGAGTAAGCCACATATCGCCATCAGACCATACCGTCTGTGCTCCACTATAGAGTAAGCCACATATCGCCATCAGACCATACAGTCTGTGCTCCACTATAGAGTAAGCCACATATCGCCATCAGACCATACAGTCTGTGCTCCACTGTAGAGCAAGCCACATATCGCCATCAGACCATACAGACTGTGTTTCACTATAGAGTAAGCCACATATCGCCATCAGACCATACAGTCTGTGCTCCACTATAGAGTAAGCCACATATCGCCATCAGACCATACCGTCTGTGCTCCACTATAGAGTAAGCCACATATCGCCATCAGACCATACAGTCTGTGCTCCACTATAGAGTAAGCCACATATCGCCATCAGACCATACAGTCTGTGCTCCACTATAAAGTAAGCCACATATCGCCATCAAACCATACAGTCTGCGCTCCACTATAGAGTAAGCCACACATCGCCATCAGACCATGCAGTCTGTGCTTCACTATAGAGTAAGCCACACATCGCCATCAGACCTTACAGTCTGTGCTCCACTGCAGAGTAAGCCACATATCGCCATCAGACCATACAGTCTGTGCTCCACTATAGAGTAAGCCACATATCGTTATCAGACTGCTCTCTGTGCTCCACTGCAGAGTAAGCCACACATCACCATCAGACCATACAGTCTGTGCTCCACTGCAGAGTATGCCACACATCACCATCAGACTCTGGTGTCTGTGCTCCACTGTAGAGTAAGCCACATATCGCCATCAGACCATACAGTCTGTGCTTCACTATAGAGTAAGCCACACATTGCCATCAGACCATACAGTCTGTGCTCCACTATAGAATAAGCCACACATCGCCATCAGACCATACAGTCTGTGCTCCACTATAGAGTAAGCCACACATCGCCATCAGACCATACAGTCTGTGCTTCACTATAGAGTAAGCCACACATCGCCATCAGACCATACAGTCTGTGCTTCACTATAGAGTAAGCCACACATCACCATCAGACCATACAGTCTGTGCTCCACTGCAGAGTATGCCACACATCACCATCAGACTCTGGTGTCTGTGCTCCACTATAGAGTAAGCCACACATCGCCATCAAGCCATACAGTCTGTGCTCCACTATAAAGTAAGCCACACATCGCCATCAGACCATACAGTCTGTGCTCCACTATAGAGTAAGCCACATATCGCCATCAGACCATACAGTCTGCGCTCCACTATAGAGTAAGCCACACATCGCCATCAGACCATACAGTCTGTGCTCCACTATAGAGTAAGCCACATATCGCCATCAGACCATGCAGTCTGTGCTTCACTATAGAGTAAGCCACACATCGCCATCAGACCTTACAGTCTGTGCTCCACTGCAGAGTAAGCCACATATCGCCATCAGACCATACAGTCTGTGCTCCACTATAGAGTAAGCCACATATCGTTATCAGACTGCTCTCTGTGCTCCACTGCAGAGTAAGCCACACATCACCATCAGACCATACAGTCTGTGCTCCACTGCAGAGTATGCCACACATCACCATCAGACTCTGGTGTCTGTGCTCCACTGTAGAGTAAGCCACATATCGCCATCAGACCATACAGTCTGTGCTTCACTATAGAGTAAGCCACACATTGCCATCAGACCATACAGTCTGTGCTCCACTATAGAATAAGCCACACATCGCCATCAGACCATACAGTCTGTGCTCCACTATAGAGTAAGCCACACATCGCCATCAGACCATACAGTCTGTGCTCCACTATAGAGTAAGCCACACCTCGCCATCAGACCATACAGTCTGTGCTCCACTATAGAGTAAGCCACACCTCGCCATCAGACCATACAGTCTGTGCTCCACTATAGAGTAAGCCACACATCGCTATCAGACCATACAGTCTGTGCTCCACTATAGAGTAAGCCACACATCGCCATCAGACCATACAGTCTGTTCTTCACTATAGAGTAAGCCACACATCGCCATCAAGCCATACAGTCTGTGCTCCACTATAGAGTAAGCCACACATCGCCATCAGACCATAGTCTGTGCTCCACTATAGAGTGAGCCACACATCGCCATCAGACCATACAGTCTGTGCTCCACTATAAAGTAAGCCACACATCGCCATCAGACCATACAGTCTGTGCTCCACTATAGAGTAAGCCACACATCGCCATCAGACCATACAGTCTGTGCTCCACTATAGAGTAAGCCACACATCGCCATCAGACCATACAGTCTGTGCTCCACTATAGAGTAAGCCACACATCGCCATCAGACCATACAGTCTGTGCTCCACTATAGAGTAAGCCACATATCGCCATCAGACCATACAGTCTGTGCTCCACTATAGAGTAAGCCACACATCGCCATCAGACCATACAGTCTGTGTTTCACTATAGAGTAAGCCACACCTCGCCATATCGCCATCAGACCATACAGTCTGTGCTCCACTATAGAGTAAGCCACACCTCGCCATATCGCCATCAGACCATACAGTCTGTGCTCCACTATAGAGTAAGCCACACATCGCCATCAAACCATACAGTCTGTGCTCCACTATAGAGTAAGCCACACATCGCCATCAGACCATACAGTCTGTGCTCCACTATAGAGTAAGCCACACATCGCTATCAGACCATACAGTCTGTGCTCCACTGTAGAGTAAGCCACACATCGCCATCAGACCATACAGTTTGTGCGCCACTATAGAGTAAGCCACACATCGCCATCACACCATACAGTCTGTGCTCCACTGCAGAGTATGCCACACATCACCATCAGACTCTGGTGTCTGTGCTCCACTATAGAGTAAGCCACATATCGCCATCAGACCATACAGTCTGTGTTTCACTATAGAGTAAGCCACACCTCGCCATATCGCCATCAGACCATACAGTCTGTGCTCCACTATAGAGTAAGCCACACCTCGCCATATCGCCATCAGACCATACAGTCTGTGCTCCACTGCAGAGTAAGCCACATATCGCTATCAGACTGCTGTCTGTGCTCCACTATAGAGTAAGCCACACATCACCATCAGACCATACGGACTGTGCTCCACTGTACAGTAAGCCGCACATGGCCATCAGACCATACAGTCTGTGCTCCACTGTAGAGCAAGCCACATATCGCCATCAGACCATACAGACTGTGTTTCACTATAGAGTAAGCCACATATCGCCATCAGACCATACAGTCTGTGCTCCACTATAGAGTAAGCCACATATCGCCATCAGACCATACAGTCTGCGCTCCACTATAGAGTAAGCCACACATCGCCATCAGACCATACAGTCTGTGCTCCACTATAGAGTAAGCCACATATCGCCATCAGACCATGCAGTCTGTGCTTCACTATAGAGTAAGCCACACATCGCCATCAGACCTTACAGTCTGTGCTCCACTGCAGAGTAAGCCACATATCGCCATCAGACCATACAGTCTGTGCTCCACTATAGAGTAAGCCACATATCGTTATCAGACTGCTCTCTGTGCTCCACTGCAGAGTAAGCCACACATCACCATCAGACCATACAGTCTGTGCTCCACTGCAGAGTATGCCACACATCACCATCAGACTCTGGTGTCTGTGCTCCACTGTAGAGTAAGCCACATATCGCCATCAGACCATACAGTCTGTGCTTCACTATAGATTAAGCCACACATTGCCATCAGACCATACAGTCTGTGCTCCACTATAGAATAAGCCACACATCGCCATCAGACCATACAGTCTGTGCTCCACTATAGAGTAAGCCACACATCGCCATCAGACCATACAGTCTGTTCTTCACTATAGAGTAAGCCACACATCGCCATCAAGCCATACAGTCTGTGCTCCACTATAAAGTAAGCCACACATCGCCATCAGACCATACAGTCTGTGCTCCACTATAGAGTAAGCCACATATCGCCATCAGACCATACAGTCTGCGCTCCACTATAGAGTAAGCCACACATCGCCATCAGACCATACAGTCTGTGCTCCACTATAGAGTAAGCCACATATCGCCATCAGACCATGCAGTCTGTGCTTCACTATAGAGTAAGCCACACATCGCCATCAGACCTTACAGTCTGTGCTCCACTGCAGAGTAAGCCACATATCGCCATCAGACCATACAGTCTGTGCTCCACTATAGAGTAAGCCACATATCGTTATCAGACTGCTCTCTGTGCTCCACTGCAGAGTAAGCCACACATCACCATCAGACCATACAGTCTGTGCTCCACTGCAGAGTATGCCACACATCACCATCAGACTCTGGTGTCTGTGCTCCACTGTAGAGTAAGCCACATATCGCCATCAGACCATACAGTATGTGCTTCACTATAGAGTAAGCCACACATTGCCATCAGACCATACAGTCTGTGCTCCACTATAGAATAAGCCACACATCGCCATCAGACCATACAGTCTGTGCTCCACTATAGAGTAGACCACACATCGCCATCAGACCATACAGTCTGTTCTTCACTATAGAGTAAGCCACACATCGCCATCAAGCCATACAGTCTGTGCTCCACTATAAAGTAAGCCACACATCGCCATCAGACCATAGTCTGTGCTCCACTATAGAGTAAGCCACACATCGCCATCAGACCATACAGTCTGTGCTCCACTATAAAGTAAGCCACACATCGCCATCAGACCATACAGTCTGTGCTCCACTATAGAGTAAGCCACACATCGCCATCAGACCATACAGTCTGTGCTCCACTATAGAGTAAGCCACACATCGCCATCAGACAATACAGTCTGTGCTCCACTATAGAGTAAGCCACACATCGCCATCAGACCATACAGTCTGTGCTCCACTATAGAGTAAGCCACATATCGCCATCAGACCATACAGTCTGTGCTCCACTATAGAGTAAGCCACACATCGCCATCAGACCATACAGTCTGTGCTCCACTATAGAGTAAGCCACACATCGCCATCAGACCATACAGTCTGTGCTCCACTATAGAGTAAGCCACATATCGCCATCAGACCATACAGTCTGTGCTTCACTATAGAGTAAGCCACACATCGCCATCAGACCTTACAGTCTGTGCTCCACTGCAGAGTAAGCCACATATCGCCATCAGACCATACAGTCTGTGCTCCACTATAGAGTAAGCCACATATCGTTATCAGACTGCTCTCTGTGCTCCACTGCAGAGTAAGCCACACATCACCATCAGACCATACAGTCTGTGCTCCACTGCAGAGTATGCCACACATCACCATCAGACTCTGGTGTCTGTGCTCCACTGTAGAGTAAGCCACATATCGCCATCAGACCATACAGTCTGTGCTTCACTATAGAGTAAGCCACACATTGCCATCAGACCATACAGTCTGTGCTCCACTATAGAATAAGCCACACATCGCCATCAGACCATACAGTCTGTGCTCCACTATAGAGTAAGCCACACATCGCCATCAGACCATACAGTCTGTTCTTCACTATAGAGTAAGCCACACATCGCCATCAAGCCATACAGTCTGTGCTCCACTATAAAGTAAGCCACACATCGCCATCAGACCATAGTCTGTGCTCCACTATAGAGTAAGCCACACATCGCCATCAGACCATACAGTCTGTGCTCCACTATAAAGTAAGCCACACATCGCCATCAGACCATACAGTCTGTGCTCCACTATAGAGTAAGCCACACATCGCCATCAGACCATACAGTCTGTGCTCCACTATAGAGTAAGCCACACATCGCCATCAGACCATACAGTCTGTGCTCCACTATAGAGTAAGCCACACATCGCCATCAGACCATACAGTCTGTGCTCCACTATAGAGTAAGCCACATATCGCCATCAGACCATACAGTCTGTGCTCCACTATAGAGTAAGCCACACATCGCCATCAGACCATACAGTCTGTGCTCCACTATAGAGTAAGCCACACATCGCCATCAGACCATACAGTCTGTGCTCCACTATAGAGTAAGCCACATATCGCCATCAGACCATGCAGTCTGTGCTTCACTATAGAGTAAGCCACACATCGCCATCAGACCTTACAGTCTGTGCTCCACTGCAGAGTAAGCCACATATCGCCATCAGACCATACAGTCTGTGCTCCACTATAGAGTAAGCCACATATCGTTATCAGACTGCTCTCTGTGCTCCACTGCAGAGTAAGCCACACATCACCATCAGACCATACAGTCTGTGCTCCACTGCAGAGTATGCCACACATCACCATCAGACTCTGGTGTCTGTGCTCCACTGTAGAGTAAGCCACATATCGCCATCAGACCATACAGTCTGTGCTTCACTATAGAGTAAGCCACACATTGCCATCAGACCATACAGTCTGTGCTCCACTATAGAATAAGCCACACATCGCCATCAGACCATACAGTCTGTGCTCCACTATAGAGTAAGCCACACATCGCCATCAGACCATACAGTCTGTGCTTCACTATAGAGTAAGCCACACATTGCCATCAGACCATACAGTCTGTGCTCCACTATAGAATAAGCCACACATCGCCATCAGACCATACAGTCTGTGCTCCACTGTAGAGTAAGCCACACATCGCCATCAGACCATACAGTCTGTGCTCCACTATAAAGTAAGCCACACATCGCCATCAGACCATACAGTCTGTGCTCCACTATAGAGTAAGCCACACATCGCCATCAGACCATACAGTCTGTGCTCCACTATAGAGTAAGCCACACATCGCCATCAGACCATACAGTCTGTGCTCCACTATAGAGTAAGCCACACATCGCCATCAGACCATACAGTCTGTGCTCCACTATAGAGTAAGCCACATATCGCCATCAGACCATACAGTCTGTGCTCCACTATAGAGTAAGCCACACATCGCCATCAGACCATACAGTCTGTGCTCCACTATAGAGTAAGCCACACATCGCCATCAGACCATACAGTCTGTGCTCCACTATAGAGTAAGCCACATATCGCCATCAGACCATACAGTCTGTGCTTCACTATAGAGTAAGCCACACATCGCCATCAGACCTTACAGTCTGTGCTCCACTGCAGAGTAAGCCACATATCGCCATCAGACCATACAGTCTGTGCTCCACTATAGAGTAAGCCACATATCGTTATCAGACTGCTCTCTGTGCTCCACTGCAGAGTAAGCCACACATCACCATCAGACCATACAGTCTGTGCTCCACTGCAGAGTATGCCACACATCACCATCAGACTCTGGTGTCTGTGCTCCACTGTAGAGTAAGCCACATATCGCCATCAGACCATACAGTCTGTGCTTCACTATAGAGTAAGCCACACATTGCCATCAGACCATACAGTCTGTGCTCCACTATAGAATAAGCCACACATCGCCATCAGACCATACAGTCTGTGCTCCACTATAGAGTAAGCCACACATCGCCATCAGACCATACAGTCTGTTCTTCACTATAGAGTAAGCCACACATCGCCATCAAGCCATACAGTCTGTGCTCCACTATAAAGTAAGCCACACATCGCCATCAGACCATAGTCTGTGCTCCACTATAGAGTAAGCCACACATCGCCATCAGACCATACAGTCTGTGCTCCACTATAAAGTAAGCCACACATCGCCATCAGACCATACAGTCTGTGCTCCACTATAGAGTAAGCCACACATCGCCATCAGACCATACAGTCTGTGCTCCACTATAGAGTAAGCCACACATCGCCATCAGACCATACAGTCTGTGCTCCACTATAGAGTAAGCCACACATCGCCATCAGACCATACAGTCTGTGCTCCACTATAGAGTAAGCCACATATCGCCATCAGACCATACAGGCTGTGCTCCACTATAGAGTAAGCCACACATCGCCATCAGACCATACAGTCTGTGCTCCACTATAGAGTAAGCCACACATCGCCATCAGACCATACAGTCTGTGCTCCACTATAGAGTAAGCCACATATCGCCATCAGACCATGCAGTCTGTGCTTCACTATAGAGTAAGCCACACATCGCCATCAGACCTTACAGTCTGTGCTCCACTGCAGAGTAAGCCACATATCGCCATCAGACCATACAGTCTGTGCTCCACTATAGAGTAAGCCACATATCGTTATCAGACTGCTCTCTGTGCTCCACTGCAGAGTAAGCCACACATCACCATCAGACCATACAGTCTGTGCTCCACTGCAGAGTATGCCACACATCACCATCAGACTCTGGTGTCTGTGCTCCACTGTAGAGTAAGCCACATATCGCCATCAGACCATACAGTCTGTGCTTCACTATAGAGTAAGCCACACATTGCCATCAGACCATACAGTCTGTGCTCCACTATAGAATAAGCCACACATCGCCATCAGACCATACAGTCTGTGCTCCACTATAGAGTAAGCCACACATCGCCATCAGACCATACAGTCTGTGCTTCACTATAGAGTAAGCCACACATTGCCATCAGACCATACAGTCTGTGCTCCACTATAGAATAAGCCACACATCGCCATCAGACCATACAGTCTGTGCTCCACTGTAGAGTAAGCCACACATCGCCATCAGACCATACAGTCTGTGCTTCACTATAGAGTAAGCCACACATTGCCATCAGACCATACAGTCTGTGCTCCACTATAGAATAAGCCACACATCGCCATCAGACCATACAGTCTGTGCTTCACTATAGAGTAAGCCACACATTGCCATCAGACCATACAGTCTGTGCTCCACTATAGAATAAGCCACACATCGCCATCAGACCATACAGTCTGTGCTCCACTATAGAGTAAGCCACATATCGCCATCAGACCATACAGTCTGTGCTCCACTATAGAGTAAGCCACACATCGCCATCAGACCATACAGTCTGTGTTTCACTATAGAGTAAGCCACACCTCGCCATATCGCCATCAGACCATACAGTCTGTGCTCCACTATAGAGTAAGCCACACCTCGCCATATCGCCATCAGACCATACAGTCTGTGCTCCACTATAGAGTAAGCCACACATCGCCATCAAACCATACAGTCTGTGCTCCACTATAGAGTAAGCCACACATCGCCATCAGACCATACAGTCTGTGCTCCACTATAGAGTAAGCCACACATCGCTATCAGACCATACAGTCTGTGCTCCACTGTAGAGTAAGCCACACATCGCCATCAGACCATACAGTTTGTGCGCCACTATAGAGTAAGCCACACATCGCCATCACACCATACAGTCTGTGCTCCACTGCAGAGTATGCCACACATCACCATCAGACTCTGGTGTCTGTGCTCCACTATAGAGTAAGCCACATATCGCCATCAGACCATACAGTCTGTGTTTCACTATAGAGTAAGCCACACCTCGCCATATCGCCATCAGACCATACAGTCTGTGCTCCACTATAGAGTAAGCCACACCTCGCCATATCGCCATCAGACCATACAGTCTGTGCTCCACTGCAGAGTAAGCCACATATCGCTATCAGACTGCTGTCTGTGCTCCACTATAGAGTAAGCCACACATCACCATCAGACCATACGGACTGTGCTCCACTGTACAGTAAGCCGCACATCGCCATCAGACCATACAGTCTGTGCTCCACTGTAGAGCAAGCCACATATCGCCATCAGACCATACAGACTGTGTTTCACTATAGAGTAAGCCACATATCGCCATCAGACCATACAGTCTGTGCTCCACTATAGAGTAAGCCACATATCGCCATCAGACCATACAGTCTGCGCTCCACTATAGAGTAAGCCACACATCGCCATCAGACCATACAGTCTGTGCTCCACTATAGAGTAAGCCACATATCGCCATCAGACCATGCAGTCTGTGCTTCACTATAGAGTAAGCCACACATCGCCATCAGACCTTACAGTCTGTGCTCCACTGCAGAGTAAGCCACATATCGCCATCAGACCATACAGTCTGTGCTCCACTATAGAGTAAGCCACATATCGTTATCAGACTGCTCTCTGTGCTCCACTGCAGAGTAAGCCACACATCACCATCAGACCATACAGTCTGTGCTCCACTGCAGAGTATGCCACACATCACCATCAGACTCTGGTGTCTGTGCTCCACTGTAGAGTAAGCCACATATCGCCATCAGACCATACAGTCTGTGCTTCACTATAGATTAAGCCACACATTGCCATCAGACCATACAGTCTGTGCTCCACTATAGAATAAGCCACACATCGCCATCAGACCATACAGTCTGTGCTCCACTATAGAGTAAGCCACACATCGCCATCAGACCATACAGTCTGTTCTTCACTATAGAGTAAGCCACACATCGCCATCAAGCCATACAGTCTGTGCTCCACTATAAAGTAAGCCACACATCGCCATCAGACCATACAGTCTGTGCTCCACTATAGAGTAAGCCACATATCGCCATCAGACCATACAGTCTGCGCTCCACTATAGAGTAAGCCACACATCGCCATCAGACCATACAGTCTGTGCTCCACTATAGAGTAAGCCACATATCGCCATCAGACCATGCAGTCTGTGCTTCACTATAGAGTAAGCCACACATCGCCATCAGACCTTACAGTCTGTGCTCCACTGCAGAGTAAGCCACATATCGCCATCAGACCATACAGTCTGTGCTCCACTATAGAGTAAGCCACATATCGTTATCAGACTGCTCTCTGTGCTCCACTGCAGAGTAAGCCACACATCACCATCAGACCATACAGTCTGTGCTCCACTGCAGAGTATGCCACACATCACCATCAGACTCTGGTGTCTGTGCTCCACTGTAGAGTAAGCCACATATCGCCATCAGACCATACAGTATGTGCTTCACTATAGAGTAAGCCACACATTGCCATCAGACCATACAGTCTGTGCTCCACTATAGAATAAGCCACACATCGCCATCAGACCATACAGTCTGTGCTCCACTATAGAGTAGACCACACATCGCCATCAGACCATACAGTCTGTTCTTCACTATAGAGTAAGCCACACATCGCCATCAAGCCATAGAGTCTGTGCTCCACTATAAAGTAAGCCACACATCGCCATCAGACCATAGTCTGTGCTCCACTATAGAGTAAGCCACACATCGCCATCAGACCATACAGTCTGTGCTCCACTATAAAGTAAGCCACACATCGCCATCAGACCATACAGTCTGTGCTCCACTATAGAGTAAGCCACACATCGCCATCAGACCATACAGTCTGTGCTCCACTATAGAGTAAGCCACACATCGCCATCAGACCATACAGTCTGTGCTCCACTATAGAGTAAGCCACACATCGCCATCAGACCATACAGTCTGTGCTCCACTATAGAGTAAGCCACATATCGCCATCAGACCATACAGTCTGTGCTCCACTATAGAGTAAGCCACACATCGCCATCAGACCATACAGTCTGTGCTCCACTATAGAGTAAGCCACACATCGCCATCAGACCATACAGTCTGTGCTCCACTATAGAGTAAGCCACATATCGCCATCAGACCATACAGTCTGTGCTTCACTATAGAGTAAGCCACACATCGCCATCAGACCTTACAGTCTGTGCTCCACTGCAGAGTAAGCCACATATCGCCATCAGACCATACAGTCTGTGCTCCACTATAGAGTAAGCCACATATCGTTATCAGACTGCTCTCTGTGCTCCACTGCAGAGTAAGCCACACATCACCATCAGACCATACAGTCTGTGCTCCACTGCAGAGTATGCCACACATCACCATCAGACTCTGGTGTCTGTGCTCCACTGTAGAGTAAGCCACATATCGCCATCAGACCATACAGTCTGTGCTTCACTATAGAGTAAGCCACACATTGCCATCAGACCATACAGTCTGTGCTCCACTATAGAATAAGCCACACATCGCCATCAGACCATACAGTCTGTGCTCCACTATAGAGTAAGCCACACATCGCCATCAGACCATACAGTCTGTTCTTCACTATAGAGTAAGCCACACATCGCCATCAAGCCATACAGTCTGTGCTCCACTATAAAGTAAGCCACACATCGCCATCAGACCATAGTCTGTGCTCCACTATAGAGTAAGCCACACATCGCCATCAGACCATACAGTCTGTGCTCCACTATAAAGTAAGCCACACATCGCCATCAGACCATACAGTCTGTGCTCCACTATAGAGTAAGCCACACATCGCCATCAGACCATACAGTCTGTGCTCCACTATAGAGTAAGCCACACATCGCCATCAGACCATACAGTCTGTGCTCCACTATAGAGTAAGCCACACATCGCCATCAGACCATACAGTCTGTGCTCCACTATAGAGTAAGCCACATATCGCCATCAGACCATACAGTCTGTGCTCCACTATAGAGTAAGCCACACATCGCCATCAGACCATACAGTCTGTGCTCCACTATAGAGTAAGCCACACATCGCCATCAGACCATACAGTCTGTGCTCCACTATAGAGTAAGCCACATATCGCCATCAGACCATGCAGTCTGTGCTTCACTATAGAGTAAGCCACACATCGCCATCAGACCTTACAGTCTGTGCTCCACTGCAGAGTAAGCCACATATCGCCATCAGACCATACAGTCTGTGCTCCACTATAGAGTAAGCCACATATCGTTATCAGACTGCTCTCTGTGCTCCACTGCAGAGTAAGCCACACATCACCATCAGACCATACAGTCTGTGCTCCACTGCAGAGTATGCCACACATCACCATCAGACTCTGGTGTCTGTGCTCCACTGTAGAGTAAGCCACATATCGCCATCAGACCATACAGTCTGTGCTTCACTATAGAGTAAGCCACACATTGCCATCAGACCATACAGTCTGTGCTCCACTATAGAATAAGCCACACATCGCCATCAGACCATACAGTCTGTGCTCCACTATAGAGTAAGCCACACATCGCCATCAGACCATACAGTCTGTGCTTCACTATAGAGTAAGCCACACATTGCCATCAGACCATACAGTCTGTGCTCCACTATAGAATAAGCCACACATCGCCATCAGACCATACAGTCTGTGCTCCACTGTAGAGTAAGCCACACATCGCCATCAGACCATACAGTCTGTGCTTCACTATAGAGTAAGCCACACATTGCCATCAGACCATACAGTCTGTGCTCCACTATAGAATAAGCCACACATCGCCATCAGACCATACAGTCTGTGCTCCACTATAGAGTAAGCCACACATCGCCATCAGACCATACAGTCTGTGCTTCACTATAGAGTAAGCCACACATTGCCATCAGACCATACAGTCTGTGCTCCACTATAGAATAAGCCACACATCGCCATCAGACCATACAGTCTGTGCTCCACTATAGAGTAAGCCACACATCGCCATCAGACCATACAGTCTGTGCTTCACTATAGAGTAAGCCACACATTGCCATCAGACCATACAGTCTGTGCTCCACTATAGAATAAGCCACACATCGCCATCAGACCATACAGTCTGTGCTCCACTATAGAATAAGCCACACATCGCCATCAGACCATACAGTCTGTGCTTCACTATAGAGTAAGCCACACATTGCCATCAGACCATACAATCTGTGCTCCACTATAGAATAAGCCACACATCGCCATCAGACCATACAGTCTGTGCTCCACTGTAGAGTAAGCCACATATCGCCATCAGACCATACAGTCTGTGCTTCACTATAGAGTAAGCCACACATTGCCATCAGACCATACAGTCTGTGCTCCACTATAGAATAAGCCACACATCGCCATCAGACCATACAGTCTGTGCTCCACTATAGAGTAAGCCACACATCGCCATCAGACCATACAGTCTGTTCTTCACTATAGAGTAAGCCACACATCGCCATCAGACCATACAGTCTGTGCTCCACTATAGAGTAAGCCACACATCGCCATCAGACCATAGTCTGTGCTCCACTATAGAGTAAGCCACACATCGCCATCAGACCATACAGTCTGTGCTCCACTATAAAGTAAGCCACACATCGCCATCAGACCATACAGTCTGTGCTCCACTATAGAGTAAGCCACACATCGCCATCAGACCATACAGTCTGTGCTCCACTATAGAGTAAGCCACACATCGCCATCAGACCATACAGTCTGTGCTCCACTATAGAGTAAGCCACACATCGCCATCAGACCATACAGTCTGTGCTCCACTATAGAGTAAGCCACATATCGCCATCAGACCATACAGTCTGTGCTCCACTATAGAGTAAGCCACACATCGCCATCAGACCATACAGTCTGTGCTCCACTATAGAGTAAGCCACACATCGCCATCAGACCATACAGTCTGTGCTCCACTATAGAGTAAGCCACACATCGCCATCAGACCATACAGTCTGTGCTCCACTATAGAGTAAGCCACACCTCGCCATATCGCCATCAGACCATACAGTCTGTGCTCCACTATAGAGTAAGCCACACCTCGCCATATCACCATCAGACCATACAGTCTGTGCTCCACTATAAAGTAAGCCACACATCGCCATCAGACCATACAGTCTGTGCTCCACTATAGAGTGAGCCACACATCGCCATCAGACCATACAGTCTGTGCTCCACTATAGAGTAAGCCACACATCGCCATCAGACCATACAGTCTGTGCTCCACTATAGAGTAAGCCACACATCGCCATCAGACCATACAGTCTGTGCTCCACTATAGAGTAAGCCACACATCGCCATCAGACCATACAGTCTGTGCTCCACTATAGAGTAAGCCACACCTCGCCATATCGCCATCAGACCATACAGTCTGTGCTCCACTATAGAGTAAGCCACACATCGCCATCAGACCATACAGTCTGTGCTCCACTATAGAGTAAGCCACACATCGCCATCAGACCATACAGTCTGTGCTCCACTATAGAGTAAGCCACACATCGCTATCAGACCATACAGTCTGTGCTCCACTGTAGAGTAAGCCACAAATCGCCATCAGACCATACAGTCTGTGCTCCACTACAGAGTAAGCCACACATCGCCATCAGACCATACAGTCTGTGCTCTACTGTAGAGTAAGCCACATATCGCCATCAGACCATACAGTCTGTGCTCCACTGCAGAGTAAGCCACATATCGCTATCAGACTGCTGTCTGTGCTCCACTATAGAGTAAGCCACACATCACCATCAGACCATACGGACTGTGCTCCACTGTACAGTAAGCCGCATATCGCCATCAGACCATACAGTCTGTGCTCCACTGTAGAGCAAGCCACATATCGCCATCAGACCATACAGTCTGTGCTCCACTATAGAGTAAGCCACACATTGCCATCAGACCATACAGTCTGTGCTCCACTATAGAGTAAGCCACACATCGCCATCAGACCATACAGTCTGTGCTCCACTATAGAGTAAGCCACACATCGCCATCAGACCATACAGTCTGTGCTCCACTATAGAGTAAGCCACATATCGCCATCAGACCATACAGTCTGTGCTCCACTATAGAGTAAGCCACACATTGCCATCAGACCATACAGTCTGTGCTCCACTATAGAGTAAGCCACACATCGCCATGAGACCATACAGTCTGTGCTCCACTATAGAGTAAGCCACACATCGCCATCAGACCATACAGTCTGTGCTCCACTATAGAGTAAGCCACATATCGCCGTCAGACCATACAGTCTGTGCTCCACTGCAGAGTAAGCCACATATCGCCATCAGACCATACAGTCTGTGCTCCACTATAGAGTAAGCCACACATCGCCATCAGACCTTACAGTCTGTTCTCCACTATAGAGTAAGCCACATATCGCCATCAGACCATACAGTCTGTGCTCCACTGCAGAGTAAGCCACATATCGCCATCAGACCATACAGTCTGTGCTCCACTATAGAGTAAGCCAGATATCGTTATCAGACTGCTCTCTGTGCTCCACTGCAGAGTAAGCCACACATCACCATCAGACCATACAGTCTGTGCTCCACTGCAGAGTATGCCACACATCACCATCAGACTCTGGTGTCTGTGCTCCACTATAGAGTAAGCCACATATCGCCATCAGACCATACAGTCTGTGCTTCACTATAGAGTAAGCCACACATTGCCATCAGACCATACAGTCTGTGCTCCACTATAGAATAAGCCACACATCGCCACCAGACCATACAGTCTGTGCTCCACTATAGAGTAAGCCACACATCGCCATCAGACCATACAGTCTGTTCTTCACTATAGAGTAAGCCACACATCGCCATCAAACCATACAGTCTGTGCTCCACTATAGAGTAAGCCACACATATCCATCAGACCATAGTCTGTGCTCCACTATAGAGTAAGCCACACATCGCCATCAGACCATACAGTCTGTGCTCCACTATAAAGTAAGCCACACATCGCCATCGGACATACCGTCTGTGCTCCACTATAGAGTAAGCCACACATCGCCATCAGACCATACAGTCTGTGCTCCACTATAGAGTAAGCCACACATCGCCATCAGACCATACAGTCTGTGCTCCACTATAGAGTAAGCCACATATCGCCATCAGACCATACAGTCTGTGCTCCACTATAGAGTAAGCCACACATCGCCATCAGACCATACAGTCTGTGCTCCACTATAGAGTAAGCCACACATCGCCATCAGACCATACAGTCTGTGCTCCACTATAGAGTAAGCCACACATCGCTATCAGACCATACAGTCTGTGCTCCACTGTAGAGTAAGCCACACATCGCCATCAGACCATACAGTTTGTGCGCCACTATAGAGTAAGCCACACATCGCCATCACACCATACAGTCTGTGCTCCACTGCAGAGTATGCCACACATCACCATCAGACTCTGGTGTCTGTGCTCCACTATAGAGTAAGCCACATATCGCCATCAGACCATACAGTCTGTGTTTCACTATAGAGTAAGCCACACCTCGCCATATCGCCATCAGAACATACAGTCTGTGCTCCACTATAGAGTAAGCCACACCTCGCCATATCGCCATCAGACCATACAGTCTGTGCTCCACTGCAGAGTAAGCCACATATCGCTATCAGACTGCTGTCTGTGCTCCACTATAGAGTAAGCCACACATCACCATCAGACCATACGGACTGTGCTCCACTGTACAGTAAGCCGCACATCGCCATCAGACCATACAGTCTGTGCTCCACTGTAGAGCAAGCCACATATCGCCATCAGACCATACAGACTGTGTTTCACTATAGAGTAAGCCACATATCGCCATCAGACCATACAGTCTGTGCTCCACTATAGAGTAAGCCACATATCGCCATCAGACCATACAGTCTGCGCTCCACTATAGAGTAAGCCACACATCGCCATCAGACCATACAGTCTGTGCTCCACTATAGAGTAAGCCACATATCGCCATCAGACCATGCAGTCTGTGCTTCACTATAGAGTAAGCCACACATCGCCATCAGACCTTACAGTCTGTGCTCCACTGCAGAGTAAGCCACATATCGCCATCAGACCATACAGTCTGTGCTCCACTATAGAGTAAGCCACATATCGTTATCAGACTGCTCTCTGTGCTCCACTGCAGAGTAAGCCACACATCACCATCAGACCATACAGTCTGTGCTCCACTGCAGAGTATGCCACACATCACCATCAGACTCTGGTGTCTGTGCTCCACTGTAGAGTAAGCCACATATCGCCATCAGACCATACAGTCTGTGCTTCACTATAGATTAAGCCACACATTGCCATCAGACCATACAGTCTGTGCTCCACTATAGAATAAGCCACACATCGCCATCAGACCATACAGTCTGTGCTCCACTATAGAGTAAGCCACACATCGCCATCAGACCATACAGTCTGTTCTTCACTATAGAGTAAGCCACACATCGCCATCAAGCCATACAGTCTGTGCTCCACTATAAAGTAAGCCACACATCGCCATCAGACCATACAGTCTGTGCTCCACTATAGAGTAAGCCACATATCGCCATCAGACCATACAGTCTGCGCTCCACTATAGAGTAAGCCACACATCGCCATCAGACCATACAGTCTGTGCTCCACTATAGAGTAAGCCACATATCGCCATCAGACCATGCAGTCTGTGCTTCACTATAGAGTAAGCCACACATCGCCATCAGACCTTACAGTCTGTGCTCCACTGCAGAGTAAGCCACATATCGCCATCAGACCATACAGTCTGTGCTCCACTATAGAGTAAGCCACATATCGTTATCAGACTGCTCTCTGTGCTCCACTGCAGAGTAAGCCACACATCACCATCAGACCATACAGTCTGTGCTCCACTGCAGAGTATGCCACACATCACCATCAGACTCTGGTGTCTGTGCTCCACTGTAGAGTAAGCCACATATCGCCATCAGACCATACAGTATGTGCTTCACTATAGAGTAAGCCACACATTGCCATCAGACCATACAGTCTGTGCTCCACTATAGAATAAGCCACACATCGCCATCAGACCATACAGTCTGTGCTCCACTATAGAGTAGACCACACATCGCCATCAGACCATACAGTCTGTTCTTCACTATAGAGTAAGCCACACATCGCCATCAAGCCATAGAGTCTGTGCTCCACTATAAAGTAAGCCACACATCGCCATCAGACCATAGTCTGTGCTCCACTATAGAGTAAGCCACACATCGCCATCAGACCATACAGTCTGTGCTCCACTATAAAGTAAGCCACACATCGCCATCAGACCATACAGTCTGTGCTCCACTATAGAGTAAGCCACACATCGCCATCAGACCATACAGTCTGTGCTCCACTATAGAGTAAGCCACACATCGCCATCAGACCATACAGTCTGTGCTCCACTATAGAGTAAGCCACACATCGCCATCAGACCATACAGTCTGTGCTCCACTATAGAGTAAGCCACATATCGCCATCAGACCATACAGTCTGTGCTCCACTATAGAGTAAGCCACACATCGCCATCAGACCATACAGTCTGTGCTCCACTATAGAGTAAGCCACACATCGCCATCAGACCATACAGTCTGTGCTCCACTATAGAGTAAGCCACATATCGCCATCAGACCATACAGTCTGTGCTTCACTATAGAGTAAGCCACACATCGCCATCAGACCTTACAGTCTGTGCTCCACTGCAGAGTAAGCCACATATCGCCATCAGACCATACAGTCTGTGCTCCACTATAGAGTAAGCCACATATCGTTATCAGACTGCTCTCTGTGCTCCACTGCAGAGTAAGCCACACATCACCATCAGACCATACAGTCTGTGCTCCACTGCAGAGTATGCCACACATCACCATCAGACTCTGGTGTCTGTGCTCCACTGTAGAGTAAGCCACATATCGCCATCAGACCATACAGTCTGTGCTTCACTATAGAGTAAGCCACACATTGCCATCAGACCATACAGTCTGTGCTCCACTATAGAATAAGCCACACATCGCCATCAGACCATACAGTCTGTGCTCCACTATAGAGTAAGCCACACATCGCCATCAGACCATACAGTCTGTTCTTCACTATAGAGTAAGCCACACATCGCCATCAAGCCATACAGTCTGTGCTCCACTATAAAGTAAGCCACACATCGCCATCAGACCATAGTCTGTGCTCCACTATAGAGTAAGCCACACATCGCCATCAGACCATACAGTCTGTGCTCCACTATAAAGTAAGCCACACATCGCCATCAGACCATACAGTCTGTGCTCCACTATAGAGTAAGCCACACATCGCCATCAGACCATACAGTCTGTGCTCCACTATAGAGTAAGCCACACATCGCCATCAGACCATACAGTCTGTGCTCCACTATAGAGTAAGCCACACATCGCCATCAGACCATACAGTCTGTGCTCCACTATAGAGTAAGCCACATATCGCCATCAGACCATACAGTCTGTGCTCCACTATAGAGTAAGCCACACATCGCCATCAGACCATACAGTCTGTGCTCCACTATAGAGTAAGCCACACATCGCCATCAGACCATACAGTCTGTGCTCCACTATAGAGTAAGCCACATATCGCCATCAGACCATGCAGTCTGTGCTTCACTATAGAGTAAGCCACACATCGCCATCAGACCTTACAGTCTGTGCTCCACTGCAGAGTAAGCCACATATCGCCATCAGACCATACAGTCTGTGCTCCACTATAGAGTAAGCCACATATCGTTATCAGACTGCTCTCTGTGCTCCACTGCAGAGTAAGCCACACATCACCATCAGACCATACAGTCTGTGCTCCACTGCAGAGTATGCCACACATCACCATCAGACTCTGGTGTCTGTGCTCCACTGTAGAGTAAGCCACATATCGCCATCAGACCATACAGTCTGTGCTTCACTATAGAGTAAGCCACACATTGCCATCAGACCATACAGTCTGTGCTCCACTATAGAATAAGCCACACATCGCCATCAGACCATACAGTCTGTGCTCCACTATAGAGTAAGCCACACATCGCCATCAGACCATACAGTCTGTGCTTCACTATAGAGTAAGCCACACATTGCCATCAGACCATACAGTCTGTGCTCCACTATAGAATAAGCCACACATCGCCATCAGACCATACAGTCTGTGCTCCACTGTAGAGTAAGCCACACATCGCCATCAGACCATACAGTCTGTGCTTCACTATAGAGTAAGCCACACATTGCCATCAGACCATACAGTCTGTGCTCCACTATAGAATAAGCCACACATCGCCATCAGACCATACAGTCTGTGCTCCACTATAGAGTAAGCCACACATCGCCATCAGACCATACAGTCTGTGCTTCACTATAGAGTAAGCCACACATTGCCATCAGACCATACAGTCTGTGCTCCACTATAGAATAAGCCACACATCGCCATCAGACCATACAGTCTGTGCTCCACTATAGAGTAAGCCACACATCGCCATCAGACCATACAGTCTGTGCTTCACTATAGAGTAAGCCACACATTGCCATCAGACCATACAGTCTGTGCTCCACTATAGAATAAGCCACACATCGCCATCAGACCATACAGTCTGTGCTCCACTATAGAGTAAGCCACACATCGCCATCAGACCATACAGTCTGTGCTTCACTATAGAGTAAGCCACACATTGCCATCAGACCATACAATCTGTGCTCCACTATAGAATAAGCCACACATCGCCATCAGACCATACAGTCTGTGCTCCACTGTAGAGTAAGCCACATATCGCCATCAGACCATACAGTCTGTGCTTCACTATAGAGTAAGCCACACATTGCCATCAGACCATACAGTCTGTGCTCCACTATAGAATAAGCCACACATCGCCATCAGACCATACAGTCTGTGCTCCACTATAGAGTAAGCCACACATCGCCATCAGACCATACAGTCTGTTCTTCACTATAGAGTAAGCCACACATCGCCATCAGACCATACAGTCTGTGCTCCACTATAGAGTAAGCCACACATCGCCATCAGACCATAGTCTGTGCTCCACTATAGAGTAAGCCACACATCGCCATCAGACCATACAGTCTGTGCTCCACTATAAAGTAAGCCACACATCGCCATCAGACCATACAGTCTGTGCTCCACTATAGAGTAAGCCACACATCGCCATCAGACCATACAGTCTGTGCTCCACTATAGAGTAAGCCACACATCGCCATCAGACCATACAGTCTGTGCTCCACTATAGAGTAAGCCACACATCGCCATCAGACCATACAGTCTGTGCTCCACTATAGAGTAAGCCACATATCGCCATCAGACCATACAGTCTGTGCTCCACTATAGAGTAAGCCACACATCGCCATCAGACCATACAGTCTGTGCTCCACTATAGAGTAAGCCACACATCGCCATCAGACCATACAGTCTGTGCTCCACTATAGAGTAAGCCACACATCGCCATCAGACCATACAGTCTGTGCTCCACTATAGAGTAAGCCACACCTCGCCATATCGCCATCAGACCATACAGTCTGTGCTCCACTATAGAGTAAGCCACACCTCGCCATATCACCATCAGACCATACAGTCTGTGCTCCACTATAAAGTAAGCCACACATCGCCATCAGACCATACAGTCTGTGCTCCACTATAGAGTGAGCCACACATCGCCATCAGACCATACAGTCTGTGCTCCACTATAGAGTAAGCCACACATCGCCATCAGACCATACAGTCTGTGCTCCACTATAGAGTAAGCCACACATCGCCATCAGACCATACAGTCTGTGCTCTACTATGGAGTAAGCCACACATCGCCATCAGACCATACAGTCTGTGCTCCACTATAGAGTAAGCCACACCTCGCCATATCGCCATCAGACCATACAGTCTGTGCTCCACTATAGAGTAAGCCACACATCGCCATCAGACCATACAGTCTGTGCTCCACTATAGAGTAAGCCACACATCGCCATCAGACCATACAGTCTGTGCTCCACTATAGAGTAAGCCACACATCGCTATCAGACCATACAGTCTGTGCTCCACTGTAGAGTAAGCCACACATCGCCATCAGACCATACAGTCTGTGCTCCACTATAGAGTAAGCCACACATCGCCATCAGACCATACAGTCTGTGCTCTACTGTAGAGTAAGCCACATATCGCCATCAGACCATACAGTCTGTGCTCCACTGCAGAGTAAGCCACATATCGCTATCAGACTGCTGTCTGTGCTCCACTATAGAGTAAGCCACACATCACCATCAGACCATACGGACTGTGCTCCACTGTACAGTAAGCCGCATATCGCCATCAGACCATACAGTCTGTGCTCCACTGTAGAGCAAGCCACATATCGCCATCAGACCATACAGTCTGTGTTTCACTATAGAGTAAGCCACATATCGCCATCAGACCATACAGTGTGTGCTCCACTATAGAGTAAGCCACATATCGCCATCAGACCATACAGTCTGTGCTCCACTATAGAGTAAGCCACATATCGCCATCAGACCATACAGTGTGTGCTCCACTATAGAGTAAGCCACATATCGCCATCAGACCATACAGTCTGTGCTCCACTATAGAGTAAGCCACACATCACCATCAGACCATACGGACTGTGCTCCACTGTACAGTAAGCCGCATATCGCCATCAGACCATACAGTCTGTGCTCCACTGTAGAGCAAGCCACATATCGCCATCAGACCATACAGTCTGTGTTTCACTATAGAGTAAGCCACATATCGCCATCAGACCATACAGTGTGTGCTCCACTATAGAGTAAGCCACACATCGCCGTCAGACCATGCAGTCTGTGCTTCACTATAGAGTAAGCCACACATCGCCATCAGACCTTACAGTCTGTTCTCCACTATAGAGTAAGCCACATATCGCCATCAGACCATACAGTCTGTGCTCCACTGCAGAGTAAGCCACATATCGCCATCAGACCATACAGTCTGTGCTCCACTATAGAGTAAGCCAGATATCGTTATCAGACTGCTCTCTGTGCTCCACTGCAGAGTAAGCCACACATCACCATCAGACCATACAGTCTGTGCTCCACTGCAGAGTATGCCACACATCACCATCAGACTCTGGTGTCTGTGCTCCACTATAGAGTAAGCCACATATCGCCATCAGACCATACAGTCTGTGCTTCACTATAGAGTAAGCCACACATTGCCATCAGACCATACAGTCTGTGCTCCACTATAGAATAAGCCACACATCGCCACCAGACCATACAGTCTGTGCTCCACTATAGAGTAAGCCACACATCGCCATCAGACCATACAGTCTGTTCTTCACTATAGAGTAAGCCACACATCGCCATCAAACCATACAGTCTGTGCTCCACTATAGAGTAAGCCACACATATCCATCAGACCATAGTCTGTGCTCCACTATAGAGTAAGCCACACATCGCCATCAGACCATACAGTCTGTGCTCCACTATAAAGTAAGCCACACATCGCCATCGGACATACCGTCTGTGCTCCACTATAGAGTAAGCCACACATCGCCATCAGACCATACAGTCTGTGCTCCACTATAGAGTAAGCCACACATCGCCATCAGACCATACAGTCTGTGCTCCACTATAGAGTAAGCCACATATCGCCATCAGACCATACAGTCTGTGCTCCACTATAGAGTAAGCCACACATCGCCATCAGACCATACAGTCTGTGCTCCACTATAGAGTAAGCCACACATTGCCATCAGACCATACAGTCTGTGCTCCACTATAGAGTAAGCCACACATCGCCATCAGACCATACAGTCTGTGCTCCACTATAGAGTAAGCCACACCTCGCCATATCGCCATCAGACCATACAGTCTGTGCTCCACTATAGAGTAAGCCACACCTCGCCATATCACCATCAGACCATACAGTCTGTGCTCCACTATAAAGTAAGCCACACATCGCCATCAGACCATACAGTCTGTGCTCCACTATAGAGTGAGCCACACATCGCCATCAGACCATACAGTCTGTGCTCCACTATAGAGTAAGCCACACATCGCCATCAGACCATAGTCTGTGCTCCACTATAGAGTAAGCCACACATCGCCATCAGACCATACAGTCTGTGCTCCACTATAGAGTAAGCCACACATCGCCATCAGACCATACAGTCTGTGCTCCACTATAGAGTAAGCCACACCTCGCCATATCGCCATCAGACCATACAGTCTGTGCTCCACTATAGGGTAAGCCACACATCGCCATCAGACCATACAGTCTGTGCTCCACTATAGAGTAAGCCACACATCGCCATCAGACCATACAGTCTGTGCTCCACTATAGAGTAAGCCACACATCGCTATCAGACCATACAGTCTGTGCTCCACTGTAGAGTAAGCCACACATTGCCATCAGACCATACAGTCTGTGCTCCACTATAGAGTAAGCCACACCTCGCCATATCGCCATCAGACCATACAGTCTGTGCTCCACTATAGAGTAAGCCACACCTCGCCATATCACCATCAGACCATACAGTCTGTGGTCCACTATAAAGTAAGCCGCACATCGCCATCAGACCATACAGTCTGTGCTCCACTATAGAGTGAGCCACACATCGCCATCAGACCATACAGTCTGTGCTCCACTATAGAGTAAGCCACACATCGCCATCAGACCATAGTCTGTGCTCCACTATAGAGTAAGCCACACATCGCCATCAGACCATACAGTCTGTGCTCCACTATAGAGTAAGCCACACATCGCCATCAGACCATACAGTCTGTGCTCCACTATAGAGTAAGCCACACCTCGCCATATCGCCATCAGACCATACAGTCTGTGCTCCACTATAGAGTAAGCCACACATCGCCATCAGACCATACAGTCTGTGCTCCACTATAGAGTAAGCCACACATCGCCATCAGACCATACAGTCTGTGCTCCACTATAGAGTAAGCCACACATCGCTATCAGACCATACAGTCTGTGCTCCACTATAGAGTAAGCCACACATCGCCATCAGACCATACAGTCTGTGCTCTACTGTAGAGTAAGCCACATATCGCCATCAGACCATACAGTCTGTGCTCCACTGCAGAGTAAGCCACATATCGCTATCAGACTGCTGTCTGTGCTCCACTATAGAGTAAGCCACACATCACCATCAGACCATACGGACTGTGCTCCACTGTACAGTAAGCCGCATATCGCCATCAGACCATACAGTCTGTGCTCCACTATAGAGTAAGCCACACATCGCCATCAGACCATACAGTCTGTGCTCCACTATAGAGTAAGCCACACATCGCCATCAGACCATACAGTCTGTGCTCCACTATAGAGTAAGCCACATATCGCCATCAGACCATACAGTCTGTGCTCCACTATAGAGTAAGCCACATATCGTTATCAGACTGCTCTCTGTGCTCCACTGCAGAGTAAGCCACACATCACCATCAGACCATACAGTCTGTGCTCCACTGCAGAGTATGCCACACATCACCATCAGACTCTGGTGTCTGTGCTCCACTGTAGAGTAAGCCACATATCGCCATCAGACTCTGCTGTCTGTGCTCATGGTTTCCGTTTTCTCCGCCCAGGAAGCTCAACCCGCTGTTTGAAGGTCATCGCCAGCAGGATGCCCATGAGCTGCTACGCTGTCTTCTGACCTTTGTCCAGGACGCCGCCAAGGAACTCAACAGCCACCGCCAACGAGTCAATCAGCGCCAGCTGGCGGGCGTCCTAGTCACCAGTAGCGTCGGCGCCAACGGAGCTCCCAACACTGTTGCGAAGGACTGCGCTACCAAGGGACAGGGCTGGACACCTAAGGTATCTCCCAGCAACATCGCGAAGGACAGCGCTACCAAGGGACAGGGCTGGACACCTAAGGAATCTCCCAGCCACATCGCGAAGGACAGCGCTACCAAGGGACAGGGCTGGACACCTAAGGTATCTCCCAGCACCATCGCGAAGGACAGCGCTACCAAGGGACAGGGCTTGACACCGATGGGAGCTCCCAGCACCATCGCGAAGGACAGCGCTACCAAGGGACAGGACTTGACACCGATGGGAGCTCCCAGCACCATCGCGAAGGACAGCGCTACCAAGGGACAGGACTTGACACCGATGGGGGAGGACAGAAGTAAAGCGTCTGTTAGCGGGACTCCAGGGGGTGTCAAGCAGGAGCAGGAGGGGGGTGTATCGGGACGGCATGGTGACCTCGGGAATGGGGAAGAGAATGGTGCCTTGCTTGATCCCTTCACTTTGAGTCAGGTTGATGGTTCTTGTGATGAGAGGCCCAAGATGAAGCAAGTTGCACCAAAGAAGGCCGCAGGGTCAAGGTCGATGAGTTCGGTGGCTAGTAGATCTGGCAGGCGGGGTGGGCGGACGTCTTCGGCTTGTAGGGCGCCACCTTCCGAGGGAGGTGTGGGCGCGAGCAGGGTGCCAGAGACCAGGGACGAGTGTCTCCTTGGGACGGCGACGGGGCGGGCCATCCGACCACGTACTCGGAATCGCTCCGGGCCCTTCCAGAGGTGGACGTCACTCGAGCGGCCGAAAACAGAGCCTGAGTCCCTGGGGTCCAACACTCTGCTCAGCTATATGAAGACCCGGTCACCCCGCTCTAAGTACCTCACCCAGGAGGATGCTGATTGTCGGGGAGAGGCGGCCAGAGCGGAGCCGGGTACCACCGCACAGACCTCTAAGGGCAGCAAGGTTGCTGGTACTGATGACCAGAAGTCTGTCATGAATCCAGAAAGGGAGTCCAGAACGGGAAAGCGGAAGGTCAGAACCCCCGATGTCGTGTTCAATGGGGATGTGGCTAATGAGGACGTGGCCAATGGGGGCGTGGCCAATGGAGGCGTGGCCAATGTGGGCGGGGCCAATGGAGACGTGGCCAATGTGGGCGGGGCCAATGGAGGCGGGGCCAATGGGACCGTGGCCAATGGTAGGGCCCAGGACTTGACTGGGACTGCTAGGCAGAGAAGCGGAGGGGGCAGAGGTAGAATCCCAACGAGAGCTAGAGAGACACAGAACAAGAAGAGAAAACTTGACACAGAGAAGAACGATAAGGTGAGATTAATCCCTGTACAAATGATGGTAGTCTTTCGATTATTAATGTTAGTATTTACTACATGTTGTTGGTATTATGAACCATTGAACGATATTAATATATTGTTGTCTCCATGCCAAACACAACTCGGATCTATTCCTAGTGGTTCTGACTGTAGCACGATGCGCGATCGCCTGCTCGTCAAGCAAGCTTCCGGTTAAAGTGAAGTTATTTATTTTATGGATATTAACTAGTTCTTCATATTATTGTTATTGTAAAGCCAACCGTATAAAGTTCATGGAAGCGAGCTAACATCGAAAACTGCTACTGTAAGCTTCGAGCGTTTAATGGAGAATGCCGGTAATCAGTGCCTTGTTTCATTGGATGATAGGAGACTCCCATGTCACTTAACGCTGTTGCTGTCGAGCGGGACGCCGTGCCGGCACCTAGGCGCCATCTGGGGATAAGGCGGTATGGCAGGACGCGGAACGAGAATGCGGCTCCCACCCCCAGTGTGGCGGGGGAAGGGGGCTCTATGGCGGCCCCCACACCCAGTGGGGCGGGGGAGGGGGACTCTGAGGTGTCCCCCCCCAGTGTGGCGGTGGAGGGTGGCTCTGAGGCGGCCCCCGCACCAAGTGTGGGGGGGGAGCGGGGCTCTGAGGTGTCCCCCCCCAGTGTGTCAGGGGAGGGGGGCTCTGAGGCGGCCCCCGCACCCAGTGTGGCAGGGGAGGGGTGCTCTGAGGCGGCCCCTACCACTCGGCGTCAAGGCGCCAAGGCCCCCCCGAGCGCCAGTCTTAGTGGCCGCCCCGACACTGCACGTGATTGGATCGGCACGTGTGGTGTTTCAGCCAGCGGTATGAGGCCCCCTACAGAAGGCGCTTCTCATATCAGGTCAGTAACTGCTACGTGGCTTCGTCAATGCAGTATGCCTTTTTATGGCCTTCGCCACCCATTAGTTATAACGAACCATCTTCATCACCCGTTAGATATAGCGAACCGTCTTCATCACCCATTAGATACAGCGAACCGTCTTCATCGCCTGTTAGATATAGTCTTCATCGCCCATTAGATATAGCGAACCGTCTTCATCGCCTGTTAGATATAGCAAACAGTCTTCATCGCCCATTAGATATAGCAAACAGTCTTTATCGCCCATTAAATATAGCGAACCGTCTTCATCGCCTGTTAGATATAGTCTTCATCGCCCATTAGATATAGCGAACAGGCTTCATTCATTAGATATAGCGAACAGTCTTCATCGCCCATTAGATATAGCAAACCGTCTTCATCGCCCATTAGATATAGCGAACCGTAATCATCATCCATTAGATATAGCTAACTGTCGTCATCCATTAGATACAGCGAACCGTCTTCATCACCCATTAGATAGAGCGAACCGTAATCATCATCCATTAGATATAGCGAACCGTCATAGCGAACGATAATCATCATCCATTAGATATAGCGAACCGTAATCATCATCCATTAGATATAGTTAACTGTCGTCATCCATTAGATACAGCGAACCGTCTTCGTCGCCCATTAGATATAGCGAGCCGTTTTCATCGCCCATTAGATATAGCGAACCGTCTTCATCATCCATTAGATATAGCTAACTGTCGTCATCCATTAGATACAGCGAACCGTCTTCATCGCCCAATAGATATAGCGAACCCTCTTCGTCGCACATTAGATATAGCGAACCATAATCATCATCCATTAGATATAGCGAACAGTCTTTATCGCCCATTAGATATAGCGAACCGTAGTCAACATCCATTAGATATAGCGAACAGTCTTCATCGCCTATTAGATATAGCAAACCGTAATCAGCATCCATTAGATACAGCGAACCATCTTCATCATCCATTAGATACAGCGAACCGTTTTCATCGCCCATTAGATCTATTGAAATGTCTTCATCGCCCATTAGATATAGCGAATCATCTTCATCCTCCATTAGATCTAGCGAAATGTCTTTATCGCCCATTAGATATAACAAACCATAATCATCATCCATTAGATATAGCGAACCCTCTTCATCGCCCATTAGATATAGCGAACCGTCTTCTTTCATTAGATTTTACGAACAGTCTTCATCGCCCAATAGATATAGCGAATCGTCTTTATCATTCATTAGATATAGCAAACTGTCTTCACCCACTAGATGCAGCAAACCGATATAGCGAACCGTCTTCATCGCCCATTAGATATAGAGAACAGTCTTTATCGCCCATTAGATACAGCGAACCGTCTTCATCACCCATTAGATCTAGCAAACCGTCTTCATCCATGAGATACAGTGAACCGTCTTCATCGCCCATTAGATATAGCGAACCGTCTTCATCCATGAGATACAGTGAACCGTCTTCATCGCCCATTAGCTACAGTGAACCGTCTTCATCGCCCATTAGATATAGCAAACCAATCATCATCCATTAGACCTAGCAAACCGTCTTCAGCCATGAGATTAGATATAGCGAACCGTCTTCATCGCCCATTAGATACAGCAAACCGTCTTCATCGCCCATTAGATACAGCAAACCGTCTTCATCGCCCATTAGATACAGCAAACCGTCTTCATCGCTGATTAGATATAGCGAACCGTCTTCATGGCCCATTAGATACAGCAAACCGTCTTCATCGCTGATTAGATATAGCGAACCGTCTTCATGGCCCGTTGACTAATTGTCCGCTAGTAAAATGGTAATAGATAAATTGTGTTTGTGATACCCTTTGATTAACCCTCTGGCGTCTTGTAAGATGGGGCCCAGCGTACACTGAATGATCACTGATGAAAGCTCTAGAGCTGTAGGTGATGACCGCTGATGGAAGCTCTAGAGCTGTAGTTGATGATCCCCGATGGAAGCCCTAGAGCTGTAGGTGATGATCACTGATGGAAGCTTTAGAGCTGTAGGTGATGACCACTGATGAAAGCTCTAGAGCTATAGGTGATGACCACTGATGGAAGCTCTAGAGCTGTAGGTGATGACCACTGATGGAAGCTTTAGAGCTGTAAGTGATGACCACTGATGAAAGCTCTAGAGCTATAGGTGATGACCACTGATGGAAGCTCTAGAGCTGTAGGTGATGACCACTGATGGAAGCTTTAGAGCTGTAGGTGATGACCACTGATGGAAGCTCTAGAGCTGTAGTTGATGACCGCTGATGGAAGCTCTAGAGCTGTAGGTGATGACCACTGATGGAAGCTGTAGAACTGTATGCGATGATCACTGATGAAAGCTCTAGAGCTGTAGGTGATGATCACTGATGGAAGCTCTAGAGCTGTAGGTGATTACCACTGATGGAAGCTCTAGAGCTGTAGTTGATGATCACTGATGGAAGCTTTAGAGCTGTAGGTGATGATCACTGATGGAAGCTCTAGAGCTGTAGGTGATGACCGCTGATGGAAGCTCTAGAGCTGTAGTTGATGACCGCTGATGGAAGCTGTAGAACTGTAGGTGATGACCACTGATGAAAGCTCTAGAGCTATAGGTGATGACCACTGATGGAAGCTCTAGAGCTGTAGGTGATGACCACTGATGGAAGCTGTAGAACTGTATGTGATGATCACTGATGGAAGCTCTAGAGCTGTAGTTGATGACCGCTGATGGAAGCTCTAGAGCTGTAGTTGATGACCGCTGATGGAAGCTGTAGAACTGTAGGTGATGACCACTGATGGAAGCTCTAGAGCTGTAGTTGATGACCGCTGATGGAAGCTGTAGAACTGTAGGTGATGACCACTGATGGAAGCTCTAGAGCTGTAGTTGATGACCGCTGATGGAAGCTGTAGAACTGTAGGTGATGACCACTGATGGAAGCTCTAGAGCTGTAGTTGATGACCGCTGATGGAAGCTGTAGAACTGTAGGTGATGACCACTGATGGAAGCTCTAGAGCTGTAGTTGATGACCGCTGATGGAAGCTGTAGAACTGTAGGTGATGACCACTGATGGAAGCTCTAGAGCTGTAGTTGATGACCGCTGATGGAAGCTCTAGAGCTGTAGTTGATGACCGCTGATGGAAGCTGTAGAACTGTAGGTGATGACCACTGATGGAAGCTCTAGAGCTGTAGTTGATGACCGCTGATGGAAGCTGTAGAACTGTAGGTGATGACCACTGATGGAAGCTCTAGAGCTGTAGTTGATGACCGCTGATGGAAGCTGTAGAACTGTAGGTGATGACCACTGATGGAAGCTCTAGAGCTGTAGTTGATGACCGCTGATGGAAGCTGTAGAGCTGTAAGTGATGATCACCCGTTGAGAACATTGTTTTCATTGCAGTCGGCGAGGTGACCAGGACGCCGGAGTACAGTCTGGGTTGGTGATGCAGACGTCTCGTCTCTCGCAATTTGTGTCCCCCCCGGCCTCCAAAGTACCCAGTGAACCTACCAACCGCCCACGAAGTCCACAACCAGTCACATCGGCCCAAACCAAATCGGCCCTCAACACAACCGCCCAAACCAAACCGGCCCTTAACACAACCGCCCAAACCAAACCGGCTCCCTCCATAATCGCCCAAACCAAACCGTTGGTAGCTGACCAGTGTAAGCCGCCCACCGCGCGCAAGACGCTAGCCAATGTGGTGTCTTCAGACTACCAGTGGCCATCGCGGGAAGGCCGCAGCGAGAGATCGGCTGGTGACGGTGACTCGCCCGGGCAGAGCGAACAGGTGGCGTCCGGCCAGCTGGCGGTGGCGCCCGATAAGGAGGCCGTCATCAAGCTGGAGAAATATGACATCACCAGGTTCTTTACCAAGGTTAGTGGGTTAGTTGGTTGTATATTGAGGACGCTTTAACCACTGTTGGTCATATCGCGTCAGTGGGAGAAGGAAGGAAAAATGAAGCAATGTCTACATTGGTTACGTAGAGGTAGGGTATGCATGGCCAGTTTACATTGGTTAAGTGAAGGTAGGCTATGTACGGCAAGTTTATATTGGTTAAGTGAAGGTAGGCTCTGTACGACCAGTCTACATTGGTTAAGTGAAGGTAAGCTATGTACGGCCAGTCTACATTGGTTAAGTGGAGGTGGGGTATGTACGGCCAGTCTACATTGGTTAAGTCAAGGTAGGCTATGTACGGCCAGTTTATATTGGTTAAGTGAATGTAGGGTATGTACGGCCAGTTTACATTGGTTAAGTGCAGGTAGGGTATGTACGGCCAGTCTACATTGGTTAAGTGAAGGTAGGCTATGTACGGCCAGTTTATATTGGTTAAGTGAAGGTAGGCTATGTACGGCCAGTCTACATTGGTTAGGGGAAGGTAGGGTATGTACGGCCAGTCTACATTGGTTAAGTGAAGGTAGGCTATGTACGGCCAGTTTATATTGGTTAAGTGAATGTATGGTATGTACGGCCAGTTTACATTGGTTAAGTGCAGGTAGGGTATGTACGGCCGGTTTAAATTGGTTAAGTGCAGGTAGGGTATGTACGGCCAGTCTACATTGGTTAAGTGAAGGTAGGCCATGTACGGCCAGTTTATATTGGTTAAGGAAAGATAGGGTATGTACGGCCAGTCTACATTGGTTAAGTGAAGGTAGGCTATGTACAGCCAGTCTACATTGGTTAAGGGAAGGTAGGCTATGTACGGCCAGTTTATATTGGTTAAGTGAAGGTAGGCTATGTACGGCCAGTCTACATTGGTTAAGTGAAGGTAAGCTATGTACGGCCAGTCTACATTGCTTAAGGGAAGGTAGGCTATGTACGGCCAGTTTATATTGGTTAAGTGAAGGTAGGGTATGTGCGGCCAGTCTACATTGGTTAAGTGAAGGTAGGCTATGTACGGCCAGTCTACATTGGTTAAGGGAAGGTATGGTATGTACGGCCAGTCTACATTGGTTAAGTGAAGGTAGGGTATGTACGGCCAGTCTACATTGATTAAGTGAAGGTAGGGTATGTACGGCCAGTCGACATTAATTAAGGGAACTTAGGGTATTTACGGCCAGTTTACATTGGTTAAGTGCAGGTAGGGTATGTACGGCCAGTCTACATTGGTTAAGTGAAGGTAGGCTATGTACGGCCAGTTTATATTGGTTAAGTGAAGGTAGGCTATGTACGGCCAGTCTACATTGGTTAAGGGAAGGTAGGGTGTATACGGCCAGTTTATGTTGGTTAAGTGAAGGTAGGGTATGTACGGCCAGTTTACATTAATTAAGGAAAGGTAGGTTATGTACGGCCAGTCTACATTGGTTAAGTGAAGGTAGGCTATGTACGGCCAGTTTATATTGGTTAAGTGAAGGTAGGCTCTGTACGACCAGTCTACATTGGTTAAGTGAAGGTAAGCTATGTACGGCCAGTCTACATTGGTTAAGTGGAGGTGGGGTATGTACGGCCAGTCTACATTGGTTAAGTCAAGGTAGGCTATGTACGGCCAGTTTATATTGGTTAAGTGAATGTAGGGTATGTACGGCCAGTTTACATTGGTTAAGTGCAGGTAGGGTATGTACGGCCAGTCTACATTGGTTAAGTGAAGGTAGGCTATGTACGGCCAGTTTATATTGGTTAAGTGAAGGTAGGCTATGTACGGCCAGTCTACATTGGTTAGGGGAAGGTAGGGTATGTACGGCCAGTCTACATTGGTTAAGTGAAGGTAGGCTATGTACGGCCAGTTTATATTGGTTAAGTGAATGTATGGTATGTACGGCCAGTTTACATTGGTTAAGTGCAGGTAGGGTATGTACGGCCGGTTTAAATTGGTTAAGTGCAGGTAGGGTATGTACGGCCAGTCTACATTGGTTAAGTGAAGGTAGGCCATGTACGGCCAGTTTATATTGGTTAAGGAAAGATAGGGTATGTACGGCCAGTCTACATTGGTTAAGTGAAGGTAGGCTATGTACAGCCAGTCTACATTGGTTAAGGGAAGGTAGGCTATGTACGGCCAGTTTATATTGGTTAAGTGAAGGTAGGCTATGTACGGCCAGTCTACATTGGTTAAGTGAAGGTAAGCTATGTACGGCCAGTCTACATTGCTTAAGGGAAGGTAGGCTATGTACGGCCAGTTTATATTGGTTAAGTGAAGGTAGGGTATGTGCGGCCAGTCTACATTGGTTAAGTGAAGGTAGGCTATGTACGGCCAGTCTACATTGGTTAAGGGAAGGTATGGTATGTACGGCCAGTCTACATTGGTTAAGTGAAGGTAGGGTATGTACGGCCAGTCTACATTGATTAAGTGAAGGTAGGGTATGTACGGCCAGTCGACATTAATTAAGGGAACTTAGGGTATTTACGGCCAGTTTACATTGGTTAAGTGCAGGTAGGGTATGTACGGCCAGTCTACATTGGTTAAGTGAAGGTAGGCTATGTACGGCCAGTTTATATTGGTTAAGTGAAGGTAGGCTATGTACGGCCAGTCTACATTGGTTAAGGGAAGGTAGGGTGTATACGGCCAGTTTATGTTGGTTAAGTGAAGGTAGGGTATGTACGGCCAGTTTACATTAATTAAGGAAAGGTAGGTTATGTACGGCCAGTCTACATTGGTTAAGTGAAGGTAGGCTATGTACGGCCAGTTTATATTGGTTAAGTGAAGGTAGGCTATGTACGGCCAGTTTATATTGGTTAAGTGAATGTAGGGTATGTACGGCCACTTTACATTGGTTAAGTGAAGGTAGGGTATGTACGGCCAGTTTACATTAATTAAGGGAAGGTAGGGTATGTACGGCCAGTCTACAATAATTAGGGGAAGGTAGGATATGTACGGCCAGTCTACATTGGTTAAGTGAAGGTAGGGTATGTACGGCCAGGCTACATTAATTAAGGGAAGGTAGGGTATGTACGGCCAGCCTACATTGGTTAAGTGAAGGTAGGGTTGAAGGTAGGGTATGTACGGCCAGTCTACATTGGTTAAGTGAAGGTAGGGTTGAAGGTAGGGTACGTACGGCCAGTTTATATTGGTTAAGTGAAGGTAGGCTATGTGCCGCCAGTTTACATTGGTTAAGTGCAGATAGGGTATGTACGGCCAGTCTACATTGGTTAAGTGAAGGTAGGCTATCTACGGCCAGTTTATATTGGTTAAGTGCAGGTAGGCTATGTACGGCCAGTCTACATTGGTTAAGTGAATGTAGGGTATGTACGGCCAGTTTACATTGGTTAAGTGCAGGTAGGGTATGTACGGCCAGTCTACATTAATTAAGGGAAGGTAGGGCATGTACGGCCAGTCAAAATTAATTAAGGGAAGGTAGGGTATGTACGGCCAGTCTACATTGGTTAAGTGAAGGTAGGCTATGTACGGCCAGTTTATATTGGTTAAGTGAATGTAGGGTATGTAAGGCCAGTTTACATTGGTTAAGTGAAGGTAGGGTATGTACGGCCAGTTTATATTGGTTAAGTGCAGGTAGGGTATGTACGGCCAGTCTACATTAATTAAGGGAAGGTAGGGTATGTACGGCCAGGCTACATTAATTAAGGGAAGGTAGGGTATGTACGGCCAGTCAAAATTAATTAAGGGAAGGTAGGGTATGTACGGCCAGTCTACATTGGTTAAGTGAAGGTAGGCTATGTACGGCCAGTTTATATTGGTTAAGTGAAGGTAGGCTATGTACGGCCAGTTTATATTGGTTAAGTGAATGTAGGGTATGTACGGCCAGTTTACATTGGTTAAGTGAAGGTAGGGTATGTACGGCCAGTTTATATTGGTTAAGTGAAGGTAGGCTATGTACGGCCGGTTTATATTGGTTAAGTGAAGGTAGGCTATGTACGGCCAGTTTACATTAGTTAAGTGAAGGTAGGGTATGTACGGCCAGTTTATATTGGTTAAGTGAAGGTAGGGTATGTGCGGCCAGTCTACATTGGTTAAGTGCAGGTAGGGTATGTAGGGCCAGTCTACACTAATTAAGTGAAGGTAGGCTATGTACGGCCAGTTTATATTGGTTAAGTGAATGTAGGGTATGTACGGCCAGTTTACATTGGTTAAGTGAAGGTAGGGTATGTACGGCCAGTTTATATTGGTTAAGTGAAGGTAGGCTATGTACGGCCGGTTTATATTGGTTAAGTGAAGGTAGGCTATGTACGGCCAGTTTACATTAGTTAAGTGAAGGTAGGGTATGTACGGCCAGTCTACATTGGTTAAGTGAAGGTAGGGTATGTGCGGCCAGTCTACATTGGTTAAGTGCAGGTTGGGTATGTAGGGCCAGTCTACACTAATTAAGTGAAGATAGGGTATGTACGGCCAGTCTACATAGGTTAAGTGAAGGTAGGGTATGTGCGGCCAGTCTACACTAATCGAGGGAGGGTATTGTATGTTCGTCTAACCTGCTGGCTGTTCTTGCAAAGGTAGGGTATCGACCAGTCTGCAGTGGTCATTGGTTAAGTGCAGATAGCGTATGTTTGTCTAATCTGGCGTGGTTATTTTTGTTGCCTTGGTATGTTCGGCCAGTCTATGGAGTATAGGTTTACATTCCTTATTCTCCTGCCCATCCCCATCATTTACCACTTTTTCCCCAGGTCCTCAAACCTCGAAGTATCTGGGACATTCCTCGCCAGACGGCGCCAGTGTCTGACTGCGTGGAGAGTACCTTTCAAGGCCAGATGGCGCTGCGCACCAAGTGTCTGCAGTGCGAGCGCTTTACGGAGCGGAAGGAAGCCTACCAGGATATTAGCGTGGCCGTACAGAAGAAGGTCAAGGTCATGGCTCGGCAGGACGAGGACTCACAGCCCAGCGACAGTGAGGATGAGGATGACCAGGGTCAGTGATTGGGTGCTGTGTTCCGGTCACCCACTGACAACATGGCACGCTGTGGGCGGCTGTTGTAATAGTATAGCTCGCTCTATAGTGTCTTTATGCTGGCTTGTTACTATTAGCGGTCACTTTGTGGTGGGGCGGGCTGGCGGCCTGGGTGGGGCGGGCGGCCGGGGTGGGGCGGGCGGCCTGGGTGGGGCGGGCGGCCGGGGTAGGGCGGGCGGCCGGGGTGGGGCGGGCGGCCTGGGTGGGGAGGGCGGCCGGGGTGGGGCGGGCGGCCTGGGTGGAGCGGGCGGCCGAGGTGGGGCGGGCGGCCGGGGTGGGGCGCTGGGAGACTTGGGTGCTACACGACCGTGCACGCTGTTCCTAGTAGCCGTTGTTATGGATTCACGAACCGAGGAAGGAGGGTTAGATGATGTGACTATTAGTAGGCGCAAGTCTAAAGACTTCGGTCAGTATATTGCTAGGCTCGATTTGCAAATGTACATCTTTTTGTGTTTGTTTTTTGCGCTAAATTTTGCAGGGTACTGGTCATAATTCCACAGCTAGGGTTGTCAAACTTTGCCAACAAATTGATATCTACAACAGTTTGGTCATACTTGTTATTGGCATATACATGTAGTTTAAAGGTCATTATCACTGATTTTTAGAGAACGATATCTGTACTTTCGTCTATCTCTTGTTTCAAGATGTTCTAACCTTTGAGGCAGTATTGGTCACTGTATGTATCTCGCTACAAATTCATAATGATGGCCCCCCCACCCGCCCCCCTTCAATGATAAGCTGGCTCGCCCGCAGCTTGTTTCCTGGCAAGAAAACAGAACAAAGTGTATGGAATCGGAAAGGGCAAATTGATTGCCCAGTGAGAAATACACTACATGACATACAAATTGTTAAAATAACTAAATAAAAGTGGCGGAATACTTCGCCACTAACTGGCGGCGCACTTCGCCAGTAATTGACGGAACGCATCGCCAATAAACGTGAGCAGACCACGTGACCCTATTATGGTTTGGCGTAACCCATTGCCATGTACACAGGCGGAATACATCACCATGTACGTGAGCGGAACACATCGCCCTGTACGAAGGCGGAACACATCGCCCTGTACAAGGGCGGAACACATCGCCCTGTACTAAGGCGGAACACATCGCCCTGTACGAAGGCGGAACACATCGCCCTGTACGAAGGCGGAACACATCGCCCTGTACGAAGGCGGAACACATCCCCCTGTACGAAGGCGGCACATATCGCCCTGTACGAAGGCGGCACATATCGCCCTGTACGAAGGCGGCATACATCGCCCTGTACGAAGGCGGAACACATCGCCCTGTACGAAGGCGGCACATATCGCCCTGTACGAAGGCGGAACACATCGCCTTGTACGAAAGCGGCAAATATCGCCCTGTACGAAGGCGGAACACATCGCCCTGTACGAAGGCGGAACACATCGCCCTGTACGAAGGCGGCACATATCGCCCTGTACGAAGGCGGCACATATCGCCCTGTACGAAGGCGGCACATATCGCCCTGTACGAAGGCGGAACACATCGCCTTGTACGAAAGCGGCAAATATCGCCCTGTACGAAGGCGGAACACATCGCCCTGTACGAAGGCGGAACACATCGCCCTGTACGAAGGCGGCACATATCGCCCTGTACGAAGGCGGCACATATCGCCCTGTACGAAGGCGGCATACATCGCCCTGTACGAAGGCGGAACACATCGCCCTGTACGAAGGCGGCACATATCGCCCTGTACGAAGGCGGAACACATCGCCCTGTACGAAGGCGGCACATATCGCCCTGTACGAAGGCGGAACACATCGCCCTGTACGAAGGCGGAACACATCGCCCTGTACGAAGGCGGAACACATCGCCCTGTACGAAGGCGGCACATATCGCCCTGTACGAAGGCGGCACACATCGCCCTGTACGAAGGCGGAACACATCGCCCTGTACGAAGGCGGCACACATCGCCCTGTACGAAGGCGGCACACATCGCCCTGTACGAAGGCGGCACACATCGCCCTGTACGAAGGCGGAACACATTGCCCTGTACGAAGGCGGCACACATCGCTCTGTACGAAGGCGGCACATATCGCCCTGTACGAAGGCGGCACACATCGCCCTGTACGAAGGCGGAACACATCGCCCTGTACGAAGGCGGCACACATCGCCCTGTACGAAGGCGGAACACATCGCCCTGTACGAAGGCGGAACACATCGCCCTGTACGAAGGCGGTACACATCGCCCTGTACGAAGGCGGAACACATCGCCCTGTACGAAGGCGGCACATATCGCCCTGTACGAGAGCGGAACACATCGCCCTGTACGAAGGCGGAACACATCGCTCTGTACGAAGGCGGCACACATCGCCCTGTACGAAGGCGGAACACATCGCCCTGTACGAAGGCGGCACACATCGCCCTGTACGATAGCGGAACACATCGCCCTGTACGAAGGCGGTACACATCGCCCTGTACGAAGGCGGCACATATCGCCCTGTACGAAGGCGGAACACATCGCCCTGTACGAAGGCGGAACACATCGCCCTGTACGAAGGCGGCACACATCGCCCTGTACGAAGGCGGAACACATCGCCCTGTACGAAGGCGGAACACATCGCCCTGTACGAAGGCGGAACACATCGCCCTGTACGATAGCGGAACACATCGCCCTGTACGAAGGCGGTACACATCGCCCTGTACGAAGGCGGAACACATCGCCCTGTACGAAGGCGGAACACATCGCCCTGTACGAAAGCGGCACACATCGCCCTGTACGAGGGCCGCACACATCGCCCTGTACGAAGGCGGCACATATTGCCCTGTACGAAGGCGGTACACATCGCCCTGTACGAAGGCGGAACACATCGCCCTGTACGAAGGCGGCACATATCGCCCTGTACGAAGGCGGCACATATCGCCCTATACGAAGGCGGCACACATCGCCCTGTACGAAGGCGGCACACATCGCCCTGTACGAAGGCGGCACATATCGCCCTGTACGAAGGCGGCACATTTCGCCCTGTACGAAGGCGGCACACATCTCCCTGTACGAAGGCGGCACATATCGCCATGTACGTATGCCAAATACATTATCTAAATATAAATTGACTGAGCACCTTACATTGCGTGACAAATCTCGCGCGTTTAAGTAAAAGCAGAATTGAAATTAACTAAGACTCGTAATTAATGTGTTGGTCTAAAATTGACGTCTCTTTTTCAGTCAGCTTGAGTTACCACGTATTAAAATTTCAATTGAGCTGATTGCTCTTATCTTTGAGCCAGGGAAGGTAAGGGGATATAAGCTATGCTCAGATATATATCTCATCAATAAAATTCGTGTTTCATATTAAAATATTTTGGCGCTATGTGTATAAATCAGCTTTATTCTGAATCGAAATTATGCTGTTGATCAAATCAAAAAGAATTAGTGTCAAAACATAAATTAAAATAAACCAATTTCAAGATTTATGCTTGGTCTCATTAAGATTGATTAAAACTCGGTCTGGACGCTTTTATGAGAGCCACTGGTATTCTCGTTTGTAATGCAGCTTTCTATTTAATTGAAAGCTGGGAGTATAGAATGTATGATAACATTTACAAATGGTGTTCAGCAAAAACGAGGACTGATGGCCTTACCATAATGCCCCCCATCAGCATCGAGGGGGGAGGGGGGTAAGCCTGATAACGAATGACATTATCACCATGCCTTCCATCAGCCGCTAGTGGGTTAAGCCTGATAACGAATGGCCTTATCACCATGCCTTCCATCAGCCGCTAGGGGGTTAAGCCTGATAACGAATGGCCTTATCACCATGCCTTCTATCAGCCGCTAGGGGGGTAAGCCTGATAAAGAATGGCCTTATCACCATGTCTTCCATCAGCCGCTAGGGGGAGGGGGGTAAGCCTGATAACGAATGGCCTTATCACTATGCCTTCCATCTGCCGCTAGGGGGGTAAGCCTGATAACGAATGGCCTTATCACCATGCCTTCCATCTGCCGCTAGGGGAGTAAGCCTGATAACGAATGGCCTTATCACCATGTCTCCCATCAGCCGCTAGGGGGGTACTCCTGATAACGAATGGCCTTATCACTATGCCTTCCATCTGCCGCTAGGGGGGTAAGCCTGATAACGAATGGCCTTATCACCATGCCTTCCATCTGCCGCTAGTACACCGATAAATAGATGTATGGTGGATACCTTTACGATACGTAGATGTATGGTAGATACCTTTACGATAAATAGATGTATGGTGGATACCTTTACGATAAATAGATGTATGGTAGATACCTTTACGATAAATAGATGTATGGTGGATACCTTTACGATAAATAGATGTATGGTAGATACCTTTACGATAAATAGATGTATGGTGGATACCTTTACGATAAATAGATGTATGGTAGATACCTTTACGATAAATAGATGTATGGTGGATACCTTTACGATAAATAGATGTATGGTAGATACCTTTACGATAAAGAGATGTATGGTGGATACCTTTACGATACATAGATGTATGGTGGATACCTTTACGATACATAGATGTATGGTGGATACCTTTACGATACATAGATGTATGGTGGATACCTTTACGATAAATAGATGTATGGTAGATACCTTTACGATAAATAGATGCATGGTAGATACCTTTACGATAAATAGATGTATGGTAGATACCTTTACGATACATAGATGTATGGTGGATACCTTTACGATAAATAGATGTATGGTAGATACCTTTACGATAAATAGATGCATGGTAGATAACTTTACGATAAATAGATGTATGGTAGATACCTTTACGATAAATAGATGTATGGTGGATACCTTTACGATACATAGATGTATGGTGGATACCTTTACGATACATAGATGTATGGTGGATACCTTTACGATACATAGATGTATGGTGGATACCTTTACGATACATAGATGTATGGTGGATACCTTTACGATAAATAGATGTATGGTAGATACCTTTACGATAAATAGATGCATGGTAGATACCTTTACGATAAATAGATGTATGGTGGATACCTTTACGATAAATAGATGTATGGTAGATACCTTTACGATAAATAGATGTATGGTAGATACCTTTACGATAAATAGATGCATGGTAGATACCTTTACGATAAATAGATGTATGGTAGATACCTTTACGATAAATAAATGTATGGTAGATACCTTTACGATAAATAGATGTATGGTTGATGCCTTTACGATAAATAGATGTATGGTAGATACCTTTACGATAAATAGATGCATGGTAGATACCTTTACGATAAATAGATGTATGGTAGATACCTTTACGATAAATAGATGTATGGTAGATACCTTTACGGCAAATAGATGTATGGTAGATACCTTTACGATAAATAGATGCATGGTAGATACCTTTACGATAAATAGATGTATGGTAGATACCTTTACGGCAAATAGATGTATGGTAGATACCTTTACGATAAATAGATGTATGGTAGATACCTTTACGATAAATAGATGCATGGTAGATAGTCTTACGATAAATAGATGTATGGTAGATACCTTTACGGCAAATAGATGATAAAGGTGCGATAGATATATCTGCTGTGGATAAATGTACGAAATAGGAAGTACGACAGATAAATGTAGATCTACAATAAGATCAACAAGTTGATCTACCATAGATAAACAGGTGTACCGTAGATAAACAGGTATACCATAGATAAACAGGTGTACCGTAGATAAACAGGTGTACCGTAGATAAACAGGTGTACCGTAGATAAACAGGTGTATCATAGACAGACAGGTGTACCGTAGATAAACGTACTACAGCTAGTTTAAAATAGATAAAATGTACCATAGAGGGATTAAAATAGGTAACTACAGTATGTAGATTAAGATTGGTAACTATTCGATATGTAGATTAAAAATAGATAACTACGATATGCAGATGTAACTGACAGATGTACGATAGATAGATTACTGTATAAATGTGTATATAGATAGTTTATATAAATGCACGGTGTACAGGAGACGGCAATGTATGTAGATAGTTGTGTATTGACTGTGACAGACGCCCCGCGGCGCTGGGTGCGGTCGGCCCTGGGGGACGTCGAGAGACTGGCTGGGGACAACAAGTACTTCTGTGAGCGGTGTAACCACTTGGTGGAAGCCGAGCGATCCATGCACTGCACCTCAGTACCAGCCGTCCTCACTTTCCACCTCAAGCGGTTTGCCATGACGCACGGGTAAGTATCGCTGCCTTCTATTGATATCTACATGATGCATGGTTATGTATCGCTGCCTCCTGTTGGCTGTTTACACGACGCACGGGTAAATATCGCTGCCTTCTATTGATATCTACATGATGCATGGTTATGTATTGCTGCCTTCTGTTGGCTGTTTACATGACGTACGGGTAAGTATCGCTGCCTTCTATTGATATCTACATGATGCATGGTTATGTATCGCTGCCTTCTGTTGGCTGTTTACATGACGCACGGGTAAGTATCGCTGCCTTCTATTGATATCTACATGATGCATGGTTATGTATTGCTGCCTTCTGTTGGCTGTTTACATGACGTACGGGTAAGTATCGCTGCCTTCTATTGATATCTACATGATGCATGGTTATGTATTGCTGCCTTCTGTTGGCTGTTTACATGACGTACGGGTAAGTATCGCTGCCTTCTATTGATATCTACATGATGCATGGTTATGTATCGCTGCCTTCTATTGATATCTACATGATGCATGGTTATGTATCACTGCCTTCTATTGATATCTACATGATGCATGGTTATGTATCGCTGCCTTCTGTTGGCTGTTTACATGACGCACGGGTAAGTATCGCTGCCTTCTATTGATATCTACATGATGCATGGTTATGTATCGCTGCCTCCTGTTGGCTGTTTACATGACGCACGGGTAAGTATTGCTGCCTCCTATTGGATGTTTACATGACGCACGGGTAAGTATCGCTGCCTTCTATTGATATCTACATGATGCATGGTTATGTATCGCTGCCTCCTGTTGGCTGTTTACATGACGCACGAGTAAGTATCGCTGCCTTCTATTGATATCTATGTGATGCATGGTTATGTATCGCTGCCTCCTGTTGGCTGTTTACATGACGCACGGGTAAGTATTGCTGCCTCCTATTGGATGTTTACATGACGCACGGGTAAGTATCGCTGCCTTCTATTGATATCTACATGATGCATGGTTATGTATCGCTGCCTTCTGTTGGCTGTTTACATGACGCACGGGTAAGTATCGCTGCCTTCTATTGATATCTACATGATGCATGGTTATGTATCGCTGCCTTCTGTTGGCTGTTTACATGACGCACGGGTAAGTATCGCTGCCTTCTGTTGGTTGTTTACATGACGCGTGGGTAAGTCCCGCTGCAATCTTTTGGTTGTTTAAATGCTGCGTTGGTAAGTGTCGCGGCCTCCTATTGGCTGATCACTTAACTCACTGATAGGCGTCGCTGTCTGCTTTTACCTGGCCATCCCCTTCATGCGTGGGGATGTGGCTGCTTCATGCCACTTCCTCGTGGCGCGATGAAGCCTCTCAGATTGAATGTGCCATTAAACCCCAATCAATCGAATCATTACGATTGGCTATGTACAATATTACAGTTTCATTACCTACTTGTTGTGTTCAGATACATGGGTGGTTTTACCAAAATTACCGATCACGTGACCACGCCCATGGAGCTGCCCTGTTTGGAGGACGATTGTCAAGACGCAGACCACAGGTAACGCGCCAAGGTCACATTAAGGTCACAGAGCACGGACCAGTTTGTGACCATTCGTGTTTCTCTATTCGCAGTCTCTGGGTCATCTTTACATGTGAGGTCCTCTTCCTTGCAACGACGAGGTGTTGAATGGTTAATATTGATAAAAATAGGTATATCTGATATAAATCTGATAAAATTGGGGGTCAGCTTAGAGAGTATACAATGTGTGTCACGTCCACAATGCCTGGGCGAAGTTTGTATCTCCCGTGAAAGGAATGAAAAACAATACATCATCTGTGTGTTTATTCTCTGGATCATCTCGTGTATGTCTTTTGTTACTTTTTCTGTATATCGGCTGTTCGTTCAGTCATATCTTTTCTGTATATCGGCTGTTCGTTCAGTCATATCTGTTCTGTATATCGGCTGTTTGTTCAGTCATATCTTTTCTGTATATCGGCTGTTCGTTTAGTCATATCTTTTCTGTATATCGGCTGTTCGTTTAGTCATATCTTTTCTGTATATCGGCTGTTCGTTCAGTCATATCTGTTCTGTATATCGGCTGTTCGTTCAGTCATATCTGTTCTGTATATCGGCTGTTCGTTCAGTCATATCTTTTCTGTATATCAGCTGTTTGTTCAGTCATATATTTTCTGTATATCGGCTGTTTGTTCAGTCATATCTTTTCTGTATATCGGCTGTTCGTTTAGTCATATCTTTTCTGTATATCAGCTGTTTGTTCAGTCATACCTCTTCTGTATATCGGCTGTTTGTTCAGTCATATCTTTTCTGTATATCGGCTGTTTGTTCAGTCATATCTTTTCTGTATATCGGCTGTTCGTTTAGTCATATCTTTTCTGTATATCGGCTGTTCGTTTAGTCATATCTTTTCTGTATATCGGCTGTTCGTTCAGTCATATATGTTCTGTATATCGGCTGTTCGCTCAGTCATATCTGTTCTGTATATCGGCTGTTCGTTCAGTCATATCTTTTCTGTATATCAGCTGTTTGTTCAGTCATATATTTTCTGTATATCGGCTGTTCGTTTAGTCATATCTGTTCTGTATATCGGCTGTTCATTCAGTCATATCTGTTCTGTATATCGGCTGTTTGTTCAGTCATATCTTTTCTGTATATCGGCTGTTCGTTTAGTCATATCTTTTCTGTATATCGGCTGTTCGTTTAGTCATATCTTTTCTGTCTATCGGCTGTTCGTTTAGTCATATCTTTTCTGTATATCGGCTGTTCGTTTAGTCATATCTGTTCTGTATATCGGCTGTTCGTTCAGTCATATCTGTTCTGTATATCGGCTGTTCGTTCAGTCATGTCTTTTCTGTATATCAGCTGTTTGTTCAGTCATATATTTTCTGTATATCGGCTGTTTGTTCAGTCATATCTTTTCTGTATATCGGCTGTTTGTTTAGTCATATCTTTTCTGTATATCGGCTGTTCGTTTATTCATATCTGTTCTGTATATCGGCTGTTTGTTTAGTCATATCTTTTCTGTATATCGGCTGTTCGTTTAGTCATATCTGTTCTGTATATCGGCTGTTTGTTTTGTCATATCTTTTCTGTATATCGGCTGTTCGTTCAGTCATATCTGTTCTGTATATCGGCTGTTCGTTCAGTCATATCTGTTCTGTATATCGGCTGTTCGTTCAGTCATATCTTTTCTGTCTATCGGCTGTTCGTTTAGTCATATCTTTTCTGTATATCGGCTGTTCGTTTAGTCATATCTGTTCTGTATATCGGCTGTTCGTTCAGTCATATCTGTTCTGTATATCGGCTGTTCGTTCAGTCATGTCTTTTCTGTATATCAGCTGTTTGTTCAGTCATATATTTTCTGTATATCGGCTGTTTGTTCAGTCATATCTTTTCTGTATATCGGCTGTTTGTTTAGTCATATCTTTTCTGTATATCGGCTGTTCGTTTATTCATATCTGTTCTGTATATCGGCTGTTCGTTTAGTCATATCTTTTCTGTATATCGGCTGTTCGTTTAGTCATATCTGTTCTGTATATCGGCTGTTTGTTTTGTCATATCTTTTCTGTATATCGGCTGTTCGTTAAGTCATATCTGTTCTGTATGTCGGCTGTTCGTTTAGTCATATCTTTTCTGTATATCGGCTGTTCGTTCAGTCATATCTGTTCTGTATATCGGCTGTTCGTTCAGTCATATCTGTTCTGTATATCGGCTGTTCGTTCAGTCATATCTTTTCTGTATATCGGCTGTTCGTTTAGTCATATATTTTCTGTATGTCGGCTTTTTGTTCAGTCATATCTTTTCTGTATATCGGCTGTTCGTTTAGTCATATCTTTTCTGTATGTCGGCTGTTCGTTTAGTCATATTTTTTCTGTATATCGGCTGTTCGTTCAGTCATATCTGTTCTGTATATCGGCTGTTCGTTCAGTCATATCTGTTCTGTATATCGGCTGTTCGTTCAGTCATATCTTTTCTGTATATCAGCTGTTTGTTCAGTCATATCTTTTCTGTATATCGGCTGTTTGTTCAGTCATATCTTTTCTGTATATCGGCTGTTCGTTCAGTCATATCTTTTCTGTATATCGGCTGTTTGTTCAGTCATATCTTTTCTGTATATCGGCTGTTCGTTCAGTCATATCTGTTCTGTATATCGACTGTTTGTTCAGTCATATCTGTTCTGTATATCGGCTGTTCGTTCAGTCATATCTGTTCTGTATATCGGCTGTTCGTTCAGTCATATCTGTTCTGTATATCGGCTGTTTGTTCAGTCATATATTTTCTGTATATCGGCTGTTTGTTCAGTCATATCTTTTCTGTATATCGGCTGTTCGTTTAGTCATATCTTTTCTGTATATCGGCTGTTCGTTCAGTCATATATTTTCTGTATATCGACTGTTTGTTCAGTCATATATTTTCTGTATATCGGCTGTTCGTTTAGTCATATATTTTCTGTATATCAGCTGTTTGTTCAGTCATATCTTTTCTGCATATCGGCTGTTTGTTCAGTCATATCTTTTCTGTATATCGGCTGTTCGTTCAGTCATATCTTTTCTGTATATCAGCTGTTTGTTCAGTCATATCTTTTCTGTATATCGGCTGTTCGTTTAGTCATATCTTTTCTGTATATCGGCTGTTCATTCAGTCATATCTGTTCTGTATATCGGCTGTTTGTTCAGTCATATCTTTTCTGTATATCGGCTGTTCGTTTAGTCATATCTTTTCTGTATATCGGCTGTTCGTTTAGTCATATCTTTTCTGTATATCGGCTGTTCGTTCAGTCATATCTGTTCTGTATATCGGCTGTTCGTTCAATCATATCTGTTCTGTATATCGGCTGTTCGTTCAGTCATATCTGTTCTGCATATCGGCTGTTTGTTCAGTCATATATTTTCTGTATATCGGCTGTTTGTTGTCATATATTTTTTCTGTATATCGGCTGTTTGTTTTGTCATATCTTTTCTGTATATCCGCTGTTCGTTCAGTCATATATTTTCTGTATATCGGCTGTTTGTTCAGTCATATCTTTTCTGTATATCGGTTGTTCGTTTAGTCATATCTTTTCTGTATATCGGCTGTTCGTTTAGTCATATCTTTTCTGTATATCGGCTGTTCGTTCAGTCATATCTGTTCTGTATATCGGCTGTTCGTTCAATCATATATCTTTGGCTGTTTTTTGCGGTCCTGGCTTTGATCCTTTATAACTTGTTGCCTTACGCTCATTACGTAACGTCTCGGTCCTTGCCCGCTGCAGGTTCGAGCTGTATGCTGTCGTCACTCACACCGGCTTCTCGCTCTCCTCGGGACACTATGTGGCCTACGTGCGGGCACCACTGAACAGCGCCGCCCTGGTGGAGCTGCACAACACTACGGCCGCCTCGCCCCCCGCGTCCGGGTCCCCAAGAGAGGAACGCCGGCCAGAAGTGAGCGCCTGCGTGAAGCGAGAGGATGTTGATATGGCCTCCCTGCCCGGTGGAACCTATGACGTGACAGAAGAGGCCGATCCCAACAATAACGCTGACAGTAACAATAACGTCAGCAGTGACGTCACTGGCCATGACGTCATTCGCTGTATCGGCGCCGAGAGACCCAGTCCCTCGAAGGATGTCGAGACGGTTTATTGGTTCGAATGTGACGATGACGTCATCGGCATCCTCACCCAGGACCAACTCGATATGAAGTTGTCTCCAAGCAGCTCAGTGACGCCGTACCTTCTGTTCTACCGGAAGGCTGGTATCTGATGTTCGGCGCCAGGAAACCCGCTATGCATCAGCCCAAGGGACCCAGGCGTACGTGACTGGGATGGCGTACACAGCGCAACGCGTGCTGCTTAAACAGGCGTCTACGTCAATCAGTGCCCTTACTCGTTTGCAATGATTATTTCACAGTTCTCCTGTACTTAATTTCCTTCTTCAGTGAAGTATTATCAGAACATCTGAATATAAATAAATAGTTTCTCCACTACTTGCGTGTTCGCTTTGGCAGGAACTGCTTTTTAAACCCGGTTTAATTTCCGCGAATTCCGCCGTGACGTGTTCGGTTTCCCACTGGTCTTGGGAAGAGGCCGCGTGACGAAGATCTTTCCGCCTCTCCCTGTCGAATACTCTCAAACAAACAGCGAATCACTAGACCCGATATTAACGGAGTTACGCTGGAAAACCTGGTTCGTGACCTTGACCAATATAGTTATTCGTGCCCAATTACTAATGTCATGTATCACGCCAGGTGACGTTTGTCTCACGTGTACCCTTCACGGACATTTTCCCGCCAAAATGCTGCCGTAAGATCCCATGTTAAACTTTGGGAATTTTTTTCAGAAGAACTATTCTGACGATTTTCAAAATTGAAACACGGTATACAAGGTACCTATGAGCCCAATACACCGTATACAAGGTACCTATGAGCCCAATACACCGTATACAAGGTACCTATGAGCCCAATACACCGTATACAAGGTACCTATGAGCCCAATACACCGTATACAAGGTACCTATGAGCCCAATACACCGTATACAAGGTACCTATGAGCCCAATACACGGTATACAAGGTACCTATGAGCCCAATACACCGTATACAAGGTACCTATGAGCCCAATACACCGTATACAAGGTACCTATGAGCCCAATACACCGTATACAAGGTACCTATGAGCCCAATACACCGTATACAAGGTACCTATGAGCCCAATACACCGTATACAAGGTACCTATGAGCCCAATACACCGTATACAAGGTACCTATGAGCCCTATACACCGTATACAAGGTACCTATGAGCCCAATACACCGTATACAAGGTACCTATGAGCCCAATACACCGTATACAAGGTACCTATGAGCCCAATACACCGTATACAAGGTACCTATGAGCCCTATACACCGTATACAAGGTACCTATGAGCCCTATACACCGTATACAAGGTACCTATGAGCCCTATACACCGTATACAAGGTACCTATGAGCCCAATACACCGTATACAAGGTACCTATGAGCCCAATACACCGTATACAAGGTACCTATGAGCCCAATACACCGTATACAAGGTACCTATGAGCCCAATACACCGTATACAAGGTACCTATGAGCCCTATACACCGTATACAAGGTACCTATGAGCCCTATACACCGTATACAAGGTACCTATGAGCCCAATACACCGTATACAAGGTACCTATGAGCCCAATACACCGTATACAAGGTACCTATGAGCCCTATACACCGTATACAAGGTACCTATGAGCCCAATACACCGTATACAAGGTACCTATGAGCCCAATACACCGTATACAAGGTACCTATGAGCCCTATACACCGTATACAAGGTACCTATGAGCCCTATACACCGTATACAAGGTACCTATGAGCCCAATACACCGTATACAAGGTACCTATGAGCCCAATACACCGTATACAAGGTACCTATGAGCCCTATACACCGTATACAAGGTACCTATGAGCCCAATACACCGTATACAAGGTACCTATGAGCCCTATACACCGTATACAAGGTACCTATGAGCCCAATACACCGTATACAAGGTACCTATGAGCCCAATACACCGTATACAAGGTACCTATGAGCCCAATACACCGTATACAAGGTACCTATGAGCCCAATACACCGTATACAAGGTACCTATGAGCCCAATACACCGTATACAAGGTACCTATGAGCCCTATACACCGTATACAAGGTACCTATGAGCCCTATACACCGTATACAAGGTACCTATGAGCCCAATACACCGTATACAAGGTACCTATGAGCCCAATACACCGTATACAAGGTACCTATGAGCCCTATACACCGTATACAAGGTACCTATGAGCCCTATACACCGTATACAAGGTACCTATGAGCCCTATACACCGTATACAAGGTACCTATGAGCCCAATACACCGTATACAAGGTACCTATGAGCCCAATACACCGTATACAAGGTACCTATGAGCCCTATACGGGATTATTATCCAAACGTACTCATCTCAAGTGAACACAAACATATATAAACAGAAGCCGATGCTTATATGATCATAAAGTGTAACAACTAGATCTGCGAATATACCCACCCCCCAAACAAACACAACGTGCAACTAACATGAAAAGGACACAGCAGTAGGAATACAAGTAATAACTGTTAACAACATATCTTGTCCCGATGAATATATATAAATATAAGGTTTTGACTAATTAATTAATAAAGACTATATAATTGCTCTTAAATAAGTGAATAAACTCTTATACAATTTATTTAAAGAAAGTAATAGCCAGATATCTTTTGGATTTGCGAAAATGCTCAGTTGTGGCCTTTGAGATATGCAATAGCTTTGCACTAAACTACCGACTGAAGTAAAAAAACAAAGGTACAAATTTTGCAAATTGTAAAAAAAAGTGAGATTCGATGTTTAAAAAACTGGCTGAAATGTTACCTATAAACTTACCGGTGTTAGAAAATACAATATTCCCGACTTTCTACAATTGGTATTAAGCCCACGCTAGCAGACGTCTGCGTCGTTGTTGCTGTCGCCATTCTGCAATGTCGTCACGCTGCCTTGCTTTAGATGGAAGAACTATATCCATCGTGGGACGCGTGATTCTAGCAACGCTGGATATTGATGTAAACGAATGAACATCCCAATGTTAGAATGTAAACAACAGCACGTGGTTTTTATGATCCAATGTTATCACTGCGACGTCACGTTGGGGTTCATTGCTAAATCTTGGCATAGAGACGAGGACTATCATTTATTCCTGTGGGCTACGAATAAACACCATATTGCCTTCTGTAGATAGTGGCAACAAAATTAAACCCTGTGAGGGTAGTACCGACCGGTTTTCTCTCCAGGGCATAGAGGGGTGGTGGGGGGCATTTTCGTCCTTTTATTTCACTGTGAACCGGGCATTAATGAAATAATTTATCGTGAACTGCGAATGGAGCATTAGTGACTGCGTGACTTGTAATTTTGAATATTAAATAACTGTGAATGGGAAAATCGTCAATTGACCTACCTCCGTGCTCTTTGGTCACTGATGAATTCTAACCGGGAAATAATATTTTGGTTGGCGCCGGTTTTACCATCTTGCACCGTGGCCCGACCATGCACTCTCGTTGCCCTCCTATCAGTACGTCTGGTGCAGGGCGTATGCCGGGGGTAGACTTGAGCGACGGAATAAAAAGTATGGACCTCCCCCCTTTATATTCCGTCACTCAATTATTAGTGAAACCGGGAATTCATCATTTAACTCTTCGTAAACGGAGAAAAAGAATTTGTTTCTGTGAGAAATTGCCCCATCATGTTCTTCGGAACCAGTAAATCCGCAAGCTTGCTGCCGCAACCACTGATCATGGCATCATTATGAGACTTGCATGGTCATGCTGCATAACTTGTTCATAATGTCGATGGATACATCATAACGTCCTGTCATCCAGCAAGGGTCTCGTTCCAGCGCATATAATCATAATGCAAAACAGGTTCAACATTATATGAGCATACTCATTACGCAGGGCGACCTGTCTTAATTGACGCTAATTATTGATAAGGAATTATATTCATATGTAATGTTTCAGACGCATACTGAATCAGAGGAACACGTTTTGGCACGCGGTCGGCAGGGGCGGATCCAGTAATTTGAAACCTTTTTCAAATTACTGGACTGGGGGGTGGGGGCAGGGGGGCGCTAAACAAAACTGCGACCGGCCGATCCACCAACCAATTTGGCGACCGGGGGAGGTGGTCCACTGCCCTTGCCCTTTGGTGTTTAGGCCGCTTTTGTGCATACAAGAGCTAAATTGGGCCAAGGAACCTCCCGGGACGATGAAGCATGAACGGATGAAACATGCCCCGATTAGGTGCCCTGGTCTTTATTGGCCTGACGCCCCGCTAGCTCGCGCTATTTTTACATTAACATCAACGTTATAAGGCTATTTATTGAATATCGTCAAATTTGACTATCACAAACGGCACACATAGCTGAATATAAATAATCAATAAATAGAACAAGAACTCAGTGGGACACTGACGATGACGAAAATCGATTTTGGGTCATAGAGCGTGTCTTTCTAAACTTGTTGATCCAGACCGCGACCTTATACGTTGATTATTACTAGAAAAAGGGGCCATTTCTTGATTCCTGTACCCTGACTATTGTATGTGCCGTGTCGCCTGGCTTGAACTTTAAATTGAAATCAAAAGTGTTGATTGGCATCACAGCGTGGCTCAGGAATTAGATGAGCTGCATGGGTGAATGGTATTACTCATGGCCCTTCTGTTTTATTATACTTACTTATGAAGTCAACGTGATGGTAGCAGTTACCCAAGTAGGTGACCTTAAACGAACTGCACTATGTGCATCCGCCACGTTAACAATTTCGATGTAATTTGACGCACACACCCCCACTGCTCAAAAAATGTACGCGCGCCAGTCGTCACTGGATACACCGTACAACATCAAATGAACCGGAAGTCACTCTAACATATAATAACAGAGCAATAGTATACGCCCAACTGGGATGTCATACATTGCGCCATCAGTGGGCAATATGCATGCTGTAGGCACTATGTATGATTAGGGTTAGGGGTTAGGGCCAATGTGCGCATAGCAGGCCCTATTTTGAGCAATTGAACAAAACCATGAACGGAACTAGAGGTCAAGCTGTGGTTTTTGCCCGTGACGTCACTTGACGCATCTTCCGCTCGCCAATTTAATGCCAGATTAGAGCGTAAGTGAACATGCATTTTTGAAGCCGAGAGCGATTGTCTTGACTCACTATTAATGGCGCTATGAATTTTACCTTTGATCTAATACGACGTCATCGTGACGTCACATGACATCATTTCACGGTCAGGAAAATACACAAGATGGCATCTATTACTTTGATATATCTACTTCTTAACTCGAGTGATGATAGCGTTTCTTAATTCCGGTGTACATTTCCCGCATATTACCTCTGTCTAAAGCCTCCTGGGTCTCCTCACAGAGGTTTATCCAGTATTTATTGGCGCAATAACGCGCAGTTAGCGAGAAACGCAGTACAAAAAACTGCGCGTTATTGCACCAATCCATACCTTATAGTAGCTGAGTAATATGCCCACGTAAGATGTGTGACGTCATGACGCAATGGTCACGTCATGATGTGACGCACGACAACGTCCAAGTAGCAATGCTGGCCCAATTTAGCCTGTATGTGCACAAAAGTGGCCTAAAACACCAACATTCCATTCCAAGTAGCAATGCGACACAATGTACTGCCACAATTCATTGGATTAAAGAGCTAGGCGATAGAATGACTAGTCCTTTAGCTATGGCTTGACAAAATGACCACAAATTGCATTAATTCATCATATGGGAGACACGAAGACCGAGGACAAGAACAAAGAACACTTCAGCCGAAATGATATATCAACTAATTAGTTTATCTTACTAGTTCTCTGAAGATGAAAGTTCCCTATCATTTGGCTCAAAGATCACAAATCTAGCCTGTTTTGACGATATCGTTGGCGGCCTCCCACTTGGAGTCACTCTAACTCACTCACTCTAGCGCCCTAACTAGGTGTCATCCGCCCAATTGAAGCCCTACGTAATCTGTAGATGCTTCTTGATAATTAGTTGGCGAAAAGATTGCAATTTTAGCACTTTTATCTGATTTTTGACGATTTTTCTAAACGGCAAGAATCTGTATGATTATCTTTAAGCCAATTGATTTGTTGCCATGGAAACGAAAAGTAATATTGCGATTGCCGTGTTTGCCGTGTAACTTGCTTTGCGATGATAGCATCCCATTGTGTGGCGAAGGAGACTGAATAGCTTGAACAGAAGTAGGTCATATGCACTCAAGTTCATTTTTTCCCATATGATCCAATGTTAAACGTTTCCGACTATGTACCAAAACGTAATGACGTTATGTCACCATGTTTACAGACGATGGCTCAGCGCAGTTGTATCTAACGATGGCTGCAGGCATAGAGTGATGGGTTGCATAGGACGCCCGTGGGAGCCCCTGCCAACACCAAAAAAGCCGTATCTTCCACCATGGGCATTTAAAAAATAAATCACTTGTTGCTCCATTTGCATATGGTAAGCACTGTGGCTACTGGGTACCATGTTTAAGTAACGTAAAAATCCTGGTGTTGTTTGATGGAGGCACTTTTGAAAGACGAGACAAAACATTTTTACCAGCATGACAGATGAAGGCCTTTAGCATGGGCGGTCCAAGCTCCTGTCAAGGTAAGGAAATTGAAGCTTTAAATTATCATATTCTACTAACATATATATTTTCATATAAAGGTTATTGTATTCAACATTTTCTCTACGGGACATATTTTATAGAATCTTTACAGAACCAGTGCTTTATAGAAAGCTTCTAGGCCTACACATGTGTAAAATAGCAGCGTTAAATTCCTATACTTTTAATTGTTACCAATATTTTCATATGAAAGGCTATTTTGTTCTACAAACATTACTGTCCAACCCTCCTATTTCATAGGAGAAGGCTGCCTTTAACACCTGTCAAGTTTCGGGCTGTGCAATGCGCCCGTCCCACAGAATAGTAACCAGTCCCTCACACAGAATAGTAACCAGTCCCTCACACAGAATAGTAACCAGTCCCTCACACAGAATAGTAACCAGTCCCTCACACAGAATAGTAACCAGTCCCTCACACAGAATAGTCACCGGGCCCTCACACAGAATAGTCACCAGTCCCTCACACAGAATAGTCACCAGTCCCTCACACAGAATAGTAACCAGTCCCTCACACAGAATAGTCACCGGGCCCTCACACAGAATAGTCACCGGGCCCTCACACAGAATAGTCACCAGTCCCTCACACAGAATAGTCACCAGTCCCTCACACAGAATAGTAACCAGTCCCTCACACAGAATAGTCACCAGTCCCTCACACAGAATAGTAACCAGTCCCTCACACAGAATAGTCACCGGGCCCTCACACAGAATAGTCACCGGGCCCTCACACAGAATAGTCACCGGGCCCTCACACAGAATAGTCACCAGTCCCTCACACAGAATAGTCACCAGTCCCTCACACAGAATAGTCACCAGTCCCTCACACAGAATAGTCACCAGTCCCTCACACAGAATAGTCACCAGTCCCTCACACAGAATAGTAACCAGTCCCTCACACAGAATAGTCACCGGGCCCTCACACAGAATAGTCACCGGGCCCTCACACAGAATAGTCACCAGTCCCTCACACAGAATAGTCACCAGTCCCTCACACAGAATAGTCACCAGTCCCTCACACAGAATAGTCACCAGTCCCTCACACAGAATAGTAACCAGTCCCTCACACAGAATAGTCACCGGGCCCTCACACAGAATAGTCACCGGGCCCTCACACAGAATAGTCACCAGTCCCTCACACAGAATAGTCACCAGTCCCTCACACAGAATAGTAACCAGTCCCTCACACAGAATAGTCACCGGGCCCTCACACAGAATAGTCACCGGGCCCTCACACAGAATAGTCATCAGTCCCTCACACAGAATAGTCACCGGGCCCTCACACAGAATAGTCACCAGTCCCTCACACAGAATAGTCATCAGTCCCTCACACAGAATAGTCACCGGGCCCTCACACAGAATAGTCACCAGTCCCTCACACAGAATAGTCACCGGGCGCTCACACAGAATAGTCATCAGTCCCTCACACAGAATAGTCACCGGGCCCTCACACAGAATAGTCACCGGGCCCTCACACAGAATAGTCACCAGTCCCTCACACAGAATAATCACCAGTCCCTCACACAGAATAGTCACCAGTCCCTCACACAGAATAGTCACCGGGCCCTCACACAGAATAGTCATCAGTCCCTCACACAGAATAGTCACCAGTCCCTCACACAGAATAGTCACCGGGCCCTCACACAGAATAGTCACCAGTCCCTCACACAGAATAGTAACCAGTCCCTCACACAGAATAGTCACCAGTCCCTCACACAGAATAATCACCAGTCCCTCACACAGAATAGTCACCAGTCCCTCACACAGAATAGTCACCAGTCCCTCACACAGAATAGTCACCAGTCCCTCACACAGAATAGTCACCAGTCCCTCACACAGAATAATCACCAGTCCCTCACACAGAACAGTAACCAGTCCCTCACACAGAATAGTCACCAGTCCCTCACACAGAATAGTCACCAGTCCCTCACACAGAATAGTCACAAGTCCCTCACACAGAATAGTCACCAGTCCCTCACACAGAACAGTAACCAGTCCCTCACACAGAATAGTCACCAGTCCCTCACACAGAACAGTAAACAGTCCCTCACACAGAATAGTCACCAGTCCCTCACACAGAATAGTCACCGGGCCCTCACACAGAATAGTCACCGGGCCCTCACACAGAATAGTCACCGGGCCCTCACACAGAATAGTCACCGGGCTCTCACACAGAATAGTCACCGGGCCCTCACACAGAATAGTCACCAGTCCCTCACACAGAATAGTCACCGGGCCCTCACACAGAATAATCACCGGGCCCTCACACAGAATAGTCACCGGGCCCTCACACAGAATAGTCACCGGGCCCTCACACAGAATAGTCACCAGTCCCTCACACAGAATAGTCACCGGGCCCTCACACAGAATAGTCACCGGGCCCTCACACAGAATAGTCACCAGTCCCTCACACAGAATAGTCACCAGTCCCTCACACAGAATAGTCACCAGTCCCTCACACAGAATAGTCACCAGGCCCTCACACAGAATAGTCACCAGTCCCTCACACAGAATAGTCACCAGTCCCTCACACAGAATAGTCACCAGGCCCTCACACAGAATAGTCACCAGTCCCTCACACAGAATAGTCACCAGTCCCTCACACAGAATAGTCACCAGTCCCTCACACAGAATAGTCACCAGTCCCTCACACAGAATAGTCACCGGGCCCTCACACAGAATAGTCACCGAGCTCTCACACAGAATAGTCACCGGGCCCTCACACAGAATAGTCACCAGTCCCTCACACAGAATAGTCACCGGGCCCTCACACAGAATAGTCACCAGTCCCTCACACAGAATAATCACCGGGCCCTCACACAGAATAGTCACCAGTCCCTCACACAGAATAGTCACCGGGCCCTCACACAGAATAGTCACCGGGCCCTCACACAGAATAGTCACCGGGCCCTCACACAGAATAGTCACCGGGCCCTCACACAGAATAGTCACCGGGCCCTCACACAGAATAGTCACCGGGCCCTCACACAGAATAGTCACCGGGCCCTCACACAGAATAGTCACCGGGCCCTCACACAGAATAGTCACCGGGCCCTCACACAGAATAGTCACCAGGCCCTCACACAGAATAGTCACCAGTCCCTCACACAGAATAGTCACCAGGCCCTCACACAGAATAGTCACCAGTCCCTCACACAGAATAGTCACCAGTCCCTCACACAGAATTTTCACCAGGCCCTCACACAGAATAGTCACCAGTCCCTCACACAGAATAGTCACCAGTCCCTCACACAGAATAGTCACCAGGCCCTCACACAGAATAGTCACCAGTCCCTCACACAGAATAGTCACCAGTCCCTCACACAGAATAGTCACCAGTCCCTCACACAGAATAGTCACCAGTCCCTCACACAGAATAGTCACCGGGCCCTCACACAGAATAATCACCGGGCCCTCACACAGAATAGTCACCGGGCCCTCACACAGAATAGTCACCGGGCCCTCACACAGAATAGTCACCAGTCCCTCACGCAGAATAGTCACCGGGCCCTCACACAGAATAGTCACCGGGCCCTCACACAGAATAGTCACCGGGCCCTCACACAGAATAGTCACCGGGCCCTCACACAGAATAGTCACCAAGCCCTCACACAGAATAGTCACCAGGCCCTCACACAGAATAGTCACCAGTCCCTCACACAGAATAGTCACCAGGCCCTCACACAGAATAGTCACCAGTCCCTCACACAGAATAGTCACCAGTCCCTCACACAGAATAGTCACCAGGCCCTCACACAGAATAGTCACCAGTCCCTCACACAGAATAGTCACCAGTCCCTCACACAGAATAGTCACCAGTCCCTCACACAGAATAGTCACCAGTCCCTCACACAGAATAGTCACCAGGCCCTCACACAGAATAGTCACCAGTCCCTCACACAGAATAGTCACCAGTCCCTCACACAGAATAGTCACCAGGCCCTCACACAGAATAGTCACCAGTCCCTCACACAGAATAGTCACCAGTCCCTCACACAGAATAGTCACCAGTCCCTCACACAGAATAGTCACCAGGCCCTCACACAGAATAGTCACCGTGCCCTCACACAGAATAGTCACCGAGCTCTCACACAGAATAGTCACCGGGCCCTCACACAGAATAGTCACCAGTCCCTCACACAGAATAGTCACCGGGCCCTCACACAGAATAGTCACCGGGCCCTCACACAGAATAATCACCGGGCCCTCACACAGAATAGTCACCAGTCCCTCACACAGAATAGTCACCGGGCCCTCACACAGAATAGTCACCGGGCCCTCACACAGAATAGTCACCGGGCCCTCACACAGAATAGTCACCGGGCCCTCACACAGAATAGTCACCGGGCCCTCACACAGAATAGTCACCAGTCCCTCACACAGAATAGTCACCGGGCCCTCACACAGAATAGTCACCGGGCCCTCACACAGAATAGTCACCAGGCCCTCACACAGAATAGTCACCAGGCCCTCACACAGAATAGTCACCAGTCCCTCACACAGAATAGTCACCAGGCCCTCACACAGAATAGTCACCAGTCCCTCACACAGAATAGTCACCAGTCCCTCACACAGAATTTTCACCAGGCCCTCACACAGAATAGTCACCAGTCCCTCACACAGAATAGTCACCAGTCCCTCACACAGAATAGTCACCAGGCCCTCACACAGAATAGTCACCAGTCCCTCACACAGAATAGTCACCAGTCCCTCACACAGAATAGTCACCAGTCCCTCACACAGAATAGTCACCAGTCCCTCACACAGAATAGTCACCGGGCCCTCACACAGAATAGTCACCGGGCTCTCACACAGAATAGTCACCAGGCCCTCACACAGAATAGTCACCAGTCCCTCACACAGAATAGTCACCGGGCCCTCCCACAGAATAGTCACCGGGCCCTCACACAGAATAATCACCGGGCCCTCACACAGAATAGTCACCAGTCCCTCACACAGAATAGTCACCGGGCCCTCACACAGAATAGTCACCGGGCCCTCACACAGAATAGTCACCAGTCCCTCACACAGAATAGTCACCGGGCCCTCACACAGAATAGTCACCGGGCCCTCACACAGAATAGTCACCGGGCCATCACACAGAATAGTCACCGGGCCCTCACACAGAATAGTCACCAGTCCCTCACACAGAATAGTCACCAGTCCCTCACACAGAATAGTCACCAGTCCCTCACACAAAATAGTCACCAGTCCCTCACACAGAATAGTCACCGGGCCCTCACACAGAATAGTCACCGGGCCCTCACACAGAATAGTCACTGGGCCCTCACACAGAATAGTCACCGGGCCCTCACACAGAATAGTCACCGGGCCCTCACACAGAATAGTCACCAGTCCCTCACACAGAATAGTCACCAGGCCCTCACATAGAATAGTCACCGGGCCCTCACACAGAATAGTCACCGGGCCCTCACACAGAATAGTCACAAGGCCCTCACACAGAATAGTCACCAGTCCCTCACACAGAATAGTCACCAGTCCCTCACACAGAATAGTCACCAGGCCCTCACACAGAATAGTCACCAGGCCCTCACACAGAATAGTCACCAGTCCCTCACACAGAATAGTCACCAGTCCCTCACACAGAATAGTCACCAGTCCCTCACACAGAATAGTCACCAGTCCGTCACACAGAATAGTCACCAGGCCCTCACACAGAATAGTCACCAGTCCCTCACACAGAATAGTCACCAGTCCCTCACACAGAATAGTCACCAGGCCCTCACACAGAATAGTCACCAGTCCCTCACACAGAATAGTCACCGGGCCCTCACACAGAATAGTCACCGGGCCCTCACACAGAATAATCACCGGGCCCTCACACAGAATAGTCACCAGTCCCTCACACAGAATAGTCACCGGGCCCTCACACAGAATAGTCACCGGCCCTCACACAGAATAGTCACCAGTCCCTCACACAGAATAGTCACCGGGCCCTCACACAGAATAGTCACCGGGCCCTCACACAGAATAGTCACCAGTCCCTCACACAGAATAGTCACCGGGCCCTCACACAGAATAGTCACCGGGCCCTCACACAGAATAGTCACCGGGCCATCACACAGAATAGTCACCGGGCCCTCACACAGAATAGTCACCAGTCCCTCACACAGAATAGTCACCAGTCCCTCACACAGAATAGTCACCGGGCCCTCACACAGAATAGTCACCGGGCCCTCACACAGAAGTCACCAGTCCCTCACACAGAATAGTCACCGGGCCCTCACACGGAATAGTCACCGGGCCCTCACACAGAACAGTAACCAGTCCCTCACACAGAATAGTCACCGGGCCCTCACACAGAATAGTCACCGGGCCCTCACACAGAATAGTCATCAGGCCCTCACACAGAATAGTCACCAGTCCCTCACACAGAATAGTCACCAGTCCCTCACACAGAATAGTCACCAGTCCCTCACACAGAATAGTCACCAGTCCCTCACACAGAATAGTCACCAGTCCCTTACACAGAATAGTCACCGGGCCCTCACACAGAATAGTCACCGGGCCCTCACACAGAATAGTCACCGGGCCCTCACACAGAATAGTCACCAGTCCCTCACACAGAATAGTCACCAGTCCCTCACACAGAATAGTCACCGGGCCCTCACACAGAATAGTCACCAGTCCCTCACACAGAATAGTCACCAGTCCCTCACACAGAATAGTCACCAGTCCCTCACACAAAATAGGTACCAGTCCCTCACACAGAATAGTCACCGGGCCCTCACACAGAATAGTCACCGGGCCCTCACACAGAATAGTCACTGGGCCCTCACACAGAATAGTCACCGGGCCCTCACACAGAATAGTCACCGGGCCCTCACACAGAATAGTCACCAGTCCCTCGCACAGAATAGTCACCAGGCCCTCACATAAAATAGTCACCGGGCCCTCACACAGAATAGTCACCGGGCCCTCACACAGAATAGTCACAAGGCCCTCACACAGAATAGTCACCAGTCCTTCACACAGAATAGTCACCAGTCCCTCACACAGAATAGTCACCAGTCCCTCACACAGAATAGTCACCAGTCCCTCACACAGAATAGTCACCGGGCCTTCACACAGAATAGTCACCGGGCCCTCACACAGAATAGTCACCGGGCCCTCACACAGAATAATCACCGGGCCCTCACACAGAATAGTCACCGGGCCCTCACACAGAATAGTCACCGGGCCCTCACACAGAATAATCACCAGTCCCTCACACAAAATAGTCGCCGGGCCCTCACACAGAATAGTCACCGGGCCCTCACACAGAATAGTCACCAGGCCCTCACACAGAATAGTCACCAGTCCCTCACACAGAACAGTAACCAGTCCCTCACACAGAATAGTCACCGGGCCCTCACACAGAATAGTCACCGGGCCCTCACACAGAATAGTCATCAGGCCCTCACACAGAATAGTCACCAGTCCCTCACACAGAATAGTCACCAGTCCCTCACACAGAATAGTCACCAGTCCCTCACACAGAATAGTCACCAGTCCCTCACATAGAATAGTCACCAGTCCCTCACACAGAATAGTCACCGGGCCCTCACACAGAATAGTCACCGGGCCTTCACACAGAATAGTCACCGGGCCCTCACACAGAATAGTCACCAGTCCCTCACACAGAATAGTCACCAGTCCCTCACACACAATAGTCACCAGTCCCTCACACAGAATAGTCACCGGGCCCTCACACAGAATAGTCAACAGGCCCTCACACAGAATAGTCACCGGGCCCTCACACAGAATAGTCACCGGGCCCTCACACAGAATAGTCACCAGTCCGTCACAAAATACATATCACCAGTACATCACCAATACTCCTGACATAATACATCCCCGGTACATCACCAATACCCCTGACATAATACATCCCCGGTACATCACCAATACCCCTGACATAATACATCCCGGTACATCACAAATACCCCTGACATAATACATCCCCGGTACATCACCAATACCCCTGACATAATACATCCCGGTACATCACCAATACCCCTGACATAATACATCACCGGTACATCACCAATACCCCTGACATAATACATCACCAATACCCCTGACACAATACATCACCAGTACCCGTGACACAATACATCACCAATACCCTACGAGAGTTCACTCCAATTGCTCACCGTTTGCTGAGATTGACTTTTCTGTTCAGGTCGAACTAGGGACACGCGCGCTATTGACATAGCTGGGTGCAGTCAATAGTTAGACTCTGCCATTTAAATTGCGATCGTCGCCAATCACCAAGTTGCCTGAAATGTGCTGGCAAATGATTCATGTGTTGTATTCAGTGGTTGCGTGAACAAGATCAATGGCTGTTTGTTCGGTTGACCTATATTAGTCTATCGTGTATTGGTCAGTGTTCGGTTGATTAATATTAGTGTCTTGTCATGCGTATATTGGTCAGTGGTAGCTTGACCAATGATGGTGTATGTCTTGTTTATATTGGTCACGTGTTCGGTTGAATAATATTAGTACCTTGTCATGTTTGTATTGGTCACGTGTTCGGCTGATTAATATTGGTACCTTGTCATGCTTGCATTGATCAGTTTTCGGTTGACCAATGATGGTGTCTGTCATGTTTGTATTGGTCACGTGTTCGGCTGATTAATATTAGTACCTTGTCATGTTTGTATTGGTCACGTGTTCGGCTGATTAATATTGGTACCTTGTCATGCTTGCATTGGTCAGTTTTCGGTTGACCAATGATGGTGTCTGTCATGTTTGTATTGGTCACGTGTTCGGCTGATTACTACTAGTACCTTTTCATGTTTGTATTGGTCACGTGTCCGGCTGACCAATGATAGTGTTTGTGTCGCGTTTGTATTAGTCACGTGTTCAGCTAATCGTTATTAGGTCTGTTATGATCCTATTGGTCACGTGTTCGGCTGGATAACTTGTGCTTATTTACGGGAGATGAATGAAACGATTGAGTTTTTCGTATCATCATGGCAACCGTACTATCAACACCATTCGGTACTGTAGGTAACAGCACTGACTACGAATTTTCTAGGCTTTAAGCTTACGATCGGAAGTCGATATGAAGGGGATATGATGGGCACAGTACTTCATATCGGAACAACATCATATTGTCTTATTGTACCAAGGTACATCATTAAGACATAAAACACTGTTTAGAGCAACGTTTGATTTGATGTGAGATTTATTCCCAATTCAATGAGCAGTACATCACCACGGATAACCACGTTTGGTCATCACAGCGTAAATAGAATATTCGATACCTTTGTCAATGGTGCAGTTATCTATGGTGTTCACCTGTCGTCCCGATTCATCCCGGACTTATGTCCTTTGGCGCGGAACAATGACCTACAGTCCACCAATTATGAGCGCTGAAGTTTGGGGGCCGAAAGTGGTACTCAGGGTCATGAAGGATTTCGCATAACTTGCAAAACCCTTGGGCACGCATATACGTGGAACCGTGTACATGATAGCGTCTTTTCCAGTCAAAATAGCGCAGATATGCGTGATCATTTTTATCAAGATACGATAAATGAGCTGCTAGTTTTTTCGGTGATTTAAAATTTCTTCCATTGATATAAGAGAGTCTTGGTAAGTGTCTTGCATACTGGAAGCCGCCCAGGACGACCGGCACAATGTCGTAGTTCAGGGTACGGAACAATTTCTCGGTGGCGTAATCCGTGCAGACTGCGTTCTCGATGGCCAAATAGAACTTGTATCTCTTGGCGATCCAGGCGAAACAGCCAAGGCCATGCTGCGGACAGGGCCTGCCGCAGTCGCCATACACATCCACTGACACATGCTTCTTCAGCTCCAACACGTAGGCGTTACGTTGGCTGTACTGCTTGTTGCAGTGGCTGATAACCCAGGCCACGTGACCCCGCTTGGCCAGCATTCCACTCGCCGACAGCGACGCGTTCTTCAGCGTCTCCTCACGCCGCTCGAGGCTTCCGTATGGCACGACAATATCCGAGTCGAGACGATACGTCATCGTCAGGTCAAACTGTCCGTCGTAGTTGTACAGTCCTTTTGGGGTGTCGTAGGGTGACTCCTGTGAGAAGAAGACATAGCGCTGGTTGGTCTTCCTCCTGGGCGGGGGACCTTTCCCCCAGCGCAGCATCAGCTGGAAGTTGAAGTTAAAGACGACGGCATCGGCTCGCCAGCTATGGACCCGGTCGTCGCTAAGGAAACAGTTTCTGACCGGACAGTTCCATTCCTCAAAGCCCCTTTGGCCCAGGCCGAATGTGAAGTCACTGTGACCGTAAAGGCTGTTCCATAAAAGGATAATCTTTGGGAAACCTCGGGGGATGGGGATGTGGTGGGGATTGGTCGGCCCCGAAAGGTTGTAGTGAACCTCGTGTCCGACTCGCGTGGCCACGGACAGCGTCGTGCCGTATGACGGCGTTGCATCCGTGGTGTCATGCAGAGCCAGCGCATACTGCGCCCTGGCAGGATACCGGCGCTCACCGATATGCAGGCCAGCACCATCACCATTCCGCTGTATACGCATTTGTTCTTGAGTTTCATTTTTCAATTTCTCCGATGCGGATCCCGTTCCTTTGCCTGGAGTTTTTGTAAACAACTTTCTAAAATGCTGCTTCATAACTTTTACTTGCTCGTCTGATGGTCTCGCAGGATAATAGGTCCTTAGCGAGATCTCTTCCAACGCGTAGGAGTACACACGGAAAAACGTCAGTAGCACCGCGGCGGTTGCCAGGAGACTGATTAAGATGAACTTCCGACGTCCGCACGCGCCTATCCAGGGACTGATCCAGAGACAGACACCTGGAAAATAGACACACATCTTTGAACAGGTCCAAGCTACGGTGGTCATAGGCGACCATGACGTCGTGGATACCACAATAAAAGTGGCCTTCATTCTGGTGGGGATTGTAGCCCTATTGAATAGTAAGACAAGAGTGCATCAAATATCTCATTATTATATGTGGCCTAATGCGAATATGAAAAGTAACCTTATATCTCAAGCAATAATGTTTCATGTTTACGATTCGCGCCACGACAGGCTAGCTACCGTGACAGGCTAGCTACCAAAATTGGATGAGATAGGTGTATTAATAAATACTGACCTTGATAGGTAGCAATATTAATTTTTGTGTGAGCCAATACAGACATTCCCGACCACGCGCCGAAGATAGCCAGGTTCGCTATGATATCACAAGTAGGAATTTGATGCAAAGCGCCAGTTCAGAATAGCGTCTCGTAATCCGTGCAACAGTGTTGTGTTCACCTCTCAAGACCGGGATAGGCCGGTACTGATCATAGTGAAAATGAAGAATCACGTCCGGAAATCCAGACCGACTTCGTGGACACAAACATATATATTTGATCCGGAATTTCAGGCAGATAAGGACATCCTTTTATGTTCAGTTCCGAGAAAAAGTCAGAAAAGTCTGTCTCTGGAACATGACCCTCCCGCGGAATGACAAGAACTGCATATGACAGTAACTGATACATGGTTGACAGTTGCTGTTTACATAGATAATCCAGCTGCTACTAACAAAGGATTATACTAAAAACTAGATAAAAACTAAAAAAATTAACGTATCCCTGAGCAATTACGTCTTCAGAACTCGGGGTATTTTCTGACCTGTAAGTGTAAGAAGTTTCAACTTAATATGTTCTGTAATTTTGTATTACCAACCGCTTCTCCGTGTCAAATAAGTATAGTCTGTCTTGAATTTCAATCTTGAAAGCCTGTGGGATATCCGGAGAGAAGCAAATTTGTTTACCGGAGCAGGGGCCGGTTCCATGTAGTGGTCATAAGGCAGTCATAGCGCAGTTTACGACCGGGCACGGTCATAGCGCCAAATCTCGGTTTTATGTAGCAGTCATAGCCGCTTACACTTAGTAAATTGTTCATAGTGGCGGTCTTAACTTATAACAGCTACCCCCCCCCCTTTTAACGACGTTATAACCGGGCACGAGCCTGTTGTTAACATTGTACAAGTGTCTATTAACTGGCATATTGCAGGATCACGACGTTGGCAAATAAAACGTAGATCGGTCATGCACATATTAGGACAAAAGTAAAAGTCAACAATGTATTTTAATAGTGTGCCATTTAATGCATAGTCATAGCCCAGCAACCAGAGCCATAGCCCGGCGCCCGGAGCCATAGCCCGGCGCCCGGAGCCTTACCCCGGCGCCATAGCCCGGCGCCCGGAGCCTTACCCCGGAGCCATAGTCCGGCGCCCGGAACCATAGCCCGGCGCCCGGAGCCATAGCCAGGCGACCGGAGCCATAGCCCGGAGCCACAGCCCAAGGCATAGCCCAGAGCCATATGCCGGCACCCAGAGCCATAGCCTGCGCCTGAAGCCATAGCCCAGCGCCCGGAGCCTTACTACGGCGCCCGGAGCCTGACCCCGGTGCCCGGAGCCTTATACTGGGGACTGGAGCCATAGCCTGGCGCCCGGAGCCATAGCCGGGCGCCCGTAGCCATAGCCGGGCGCCCGGAGCCTTAACTCGGGGACCGGAGCCTTATATCGGGGACCGGAGCCGGAAGCCATAGCCGGAGCCATAGCCCGAAGCCATAGCCCGAAGCCATAGCCCGGAGCGATAGCCCGGAGCCACATCCCGGGCTTATATCACGGAGCCATAGCCCGGCGTTCAGAGCCATTGCCTGTAGACATAGCCCGGAGCCACAGCCTGGAGCCACAGCCTGGAGCCATATCAAAGAGCCATATCCAGGAGCTATAGCCCGGAGCCATAGCCCAGAGCCATAGCCCAAAACCATAGCCCGGCGTTCAGAGCTATAGCCCGGAGCTACATCCCGGAGTTATATCCATGAGCCATAGCCCGGAGCTACATCCCGGAGCCATAGCCCGGAGCTACATCCCGGAGTCACATCCCGGAGCCATAACCCGGAGCCATAGCCCGGAGATATAGGCCGGAGACGTAGCCATGGCCCAGCGCTCCGAGCCATAGTCCGGCGCCCAAAGCCATAGCCCGGCGACCGGAGCCATAGCTCGAAGCTATGGCCCGGAGTTATAACCCGGAGCCATACCTCGAAGCTATGGCCCGGAGTTATAACCAGGAGCCATAGCCCGGAAACGTAGCCCGGAGTTATATCCCAGAACCATAGCCCAGAGCCGTTGCCCAGCGCCACATCCCGGAGGTATAACCCGGAGCCATAGCCCGAATCATAGCTCGGAACCATAGGCCGGCGCCCAGAGCCATAGCCCGCGCTTGGAGCCATAGCCCAGGGGAGATCGCGAGTGGCACAAAAATGCCACCATACTGGACTTGTATGATGTGATTGTTTATACAGTGGGCGTGACGCAATTTTGAGGAAACACCCAGTCATGTCTAAATATAGATGGTTCTCTCCGGTCTTAGTGCCGACCGGCAGTTTATGACCGAGTCGTTAGTATGATCAATTTAGAGGCTTAGCGCTATGTCCGGTGATACGTTAAGATCATTCTTCATGAAACCGGCCCCTGAAGTTGGTGGCCGGCTTTATATCCCTGCGCGCGTTCGCTGTTCTGTATTCTGTGTGATGTCGACCGCGGCTCGCTTTGTATAAATCAACCACTCAGTTCATTTCGAAATTGTTGTTTTACAGGCTCAACGAGATACAAAACATATGCATCATAATTTTGAGATACTTTTAATACTTTAAAAAAAAATCTAAAATGGCGCATGTAAGCAGGCTGCTTTAAATCTGTTTGTTGACGAACTTTCAAGTTTGTTTACTAATGTAAGTGAAAACATGAAGGAAATAATCATTCTCCGAAGGTGTTTTTCTGGAAAGGCTATTTCATCATCTGTCCTAATCCATCAAAAAAGTAATCCTGGCGAAAATGCTCTGTTACAGTCTGTGCATTTGTTTGATTAAAGGCAAGCTGGCGAAAGAAGTAGTACAAATATAACTAACGCTAAAACAGATATTAACACTTTAAAACAAAACTGTTTAAACTGTCTTTTTTATGGGGCGCCAAGTGTTATCCCTCGTCGCCCTAAGAGGCTTTTGTCACTACAAGAGTGCATTTTGTCTACAAAAGTTCATTTTGTCTGTACAAAAGTGCATTTTGTCTGTACAAAAGTGCATTTTGTCTGCAAAAGTGCATTTTGTCTGTACAAAAGTGCATTTTGTCTGCAAAAGTGCATGTTGTCTGTACAAAAGTGCATTTTGTCTACAAAAGTGCATTTTGTCTACAAAAGTGCATTTTGTCTGTACAAAAGTTTTGTAAAGACAGAAACAACTTTTGTAAAGACAAAATCAACTTTTGTCCACAGAATCAACTTTTGTCTCTACAAAAGCCTACAAGGGAAGTTTTGTAAAGACAGAATCAACTTTTGTCGACAAAATGCACTTTGGTAGAGACAAGAGCCTCTTTGGTCGACGAAATGAGAGGGGTAACACTTGGCGCCTTATACTTTTCTAGTTGTATTCTATTCTGTTTCTATTGTGATTGCCTTCGCCAGCCGTCGCTTTAGGTTGCTTTACGTCTGACCGAACACCGACTGCAATAACTCATTTGTGCGTCGTGCGAGATTGAAAAACCGAAACATAAACGTATCCGCGCTAACGGAGCGGGAAGCGTACCGGTGCCGCGGAAACGCAGTGCAATAACACTCTACTGTCTCCAGCATTATAATCGGAGTCAGAAACCAAGGCGAGATTTCTCACGCTATAGGGGCGGGGTTGCTCTCTCAAAGCATCTACGTAAACTTACTCTTAACACCATAGCAATTCGTTGTCAGGGATTGCGATGGCAATCGGTAATAATGGTAAAATATCGGCTTTTGCTAAAGGTGTAATATTGTTGAAGAATAGTGTAGGATATTCCATAGGCCAGACCGAGGACGGGGGATGGCGGTGGTAGCCTCGGGAGTGGTACCCTAGGGGGCGGGGCGATGGTCAGCAATATATCTGGATGCTCCTGATCAGCGCCGGGATCAGTGCAAACTGTGTGCAAACGGTGGGTAATCAGACCTGATTAATACCTAATTAAAACAATATCTCGAGACAAATAGTTGTGCAATGTTAAAAACAGTTTCGGTTTTGGTGTGGGAAATAGAAAATAAAATGTCTAGCAACAGCGGGAAACGCACCAGTGCGCCGCTCTATCGACTACACCATTGCACAACGCCAGTTAGTTTACATGATCATGTTTAATAACTTACATGTGATACTGTTTACACCTTCCTGCTGTAATCACGTGATCACGATTAACGGAAATTAATCTGCCTCAAGCAGTTGATGGATGCATGGATGCAAGTTCTGTTGTACAGGAAGGAAGACAATTGATTTATCAATAAAGACGTCGTCATGTTGGACTTCGTATTCTGCGAACAGGGGCGTAGCTAGCCCTGCGCACTACGCAAGTGCGTGCACATTGGGCGGTGTCACACCTGGTGTTACACGGCTCAGCGATGCTATGCGTGGCCTGGTCCGCCCGCAGGGGTCCATACGAATGGTGGCCGACTAGCGGCCTAGGCAGCCAATCACCAAATCGGTGACCTCGGGCAGACTGACCAATGGGGGGTGTCGCCACGCCCACACTGGTCAGTCTAAACGGGTACAAAAAGGGCAAAGGCCAGGAACTCAGGGTTCCACGTACCGACGACCTGAGGAGTTCCACACGACACCCCCCCCCCCCCGCCGTCCGGCGATCTCATCGCACAAGACATTCTGTAAGGTATTACTTAAGTTTTGCATTATTACGTAGTTTTTAACTCTAATGTTAATTCTAATTAACAAAATATATTGCTAGACTTGACACTGTGTTGATTTTGTAGATAAGTTTTCAATAGACCAGGCTGGCTGTACCCCGACCGCTCTAACCCTAGCTAACCTCCCCTACAGGCTCATTCCCCAGGCTGTTAAATATTCCATATTTTAATCCCCTATCCCCCGAATAACAAATCTGACACAAGCACGTGCCATCCTGTTGTTGGGGAGTATTTTTTAAATTTCATCTGTAGCAGGTGCGTACACTTGGTCAAGTCCCTGCCTACACCCCTGCCAATGAGGCTTATATTTGCTGAATCCGCGTTAAATATTTAATCTCTGATGCAGTTTTATGACACCGGCCAATGGGGTGTCATTGGCGGCTTAGACCGTTTCGCGCGTTTTGAGATCGAAGAATCGTTTTGGTGACGTACATAAGTACAGTACGAAGCCTCGATACGCCAACTGACTGACGGCGCGGTGGCGTTTCGGCCTATTATTCGGTCGATATTGCATTACATAGTCGCAGTCGGTATTAAATTGTTCAAGTTGCACCATTGACATCCTAGATGGCCCATATGTGGTGAATTATATACCAATGTTAGAGACATCATGTAGGCCAAATAGCATCAAAGTAACAGGAATAGTAGTTGTTAACCTCGCGTCAAGTGGCGTGTTGAATTTTGGAGGGTCATAACTCGGTTAATATCTGAGCTAGGGAGCCCAGATTTGGCATTAAACTAGAGAAGAATGTAAAGTAGATGGTAAATTTCTATACAATTGCCCTAGGATGCTTAGTTTGGCCGCTAGAGCGCTCGCAAGAGGTGCACCCCACCCTGCTGTGGCTCCCATTATGAGTCAACGGCGATATCGACCGGCACTCCTTCGGGTTGCGATCGCCGCCGTTCCCTTAATAGCGATCCTAAAGAGTCGGGACTGGTTGCAAAAGACGGGCCAACGTCGACTGGGGTAACGAATCTCCATTCGCCTTAAGCCTAATACGCTTAGTTTCCCCGCTAGAAGGTTCCGTAATTCAGGAATGATGGGTCCGGGAACAGGGATTAGGGCGTGACCACGCACACGTAGAAAGTCGGGTTTTGGCACCCTCTATCTACAAAAACAGCCCGCGTTGAACAGCAGCCGTGCAGATTGGGCTCATCCAGCATCCAGATCTTAGGGGTCCAATGTGGGCTAAATTGCGCTTTGAGTGAGCCATTTGGGCTCAATACAGCTTTCAGTGGGCAATTTGGGTTCGAACGCCTTCAGATATCGACTTCTAAATTCCTCAAGAGTTGCGGAATGACCATCGTCAGGCTATGTTCCTAGATGGGCGATGCAGGTCAAAGGTCAGGGTCGCCGGATTTTGTTTTCTTCAAACAGCCCACGGTGCGCCATGTAGCCTCGATACGTTGAAGAACCAATGGGCGAAGTTTCGGGCCTACAGCTCGGAGAGAGGGACGACGGGTCTTAACATGGCCGAATTAGTCAAAAAAACCGACGGATCTCGTTTATCCATTGTCTTGTTTTGTCTTGTCTTTCATATGAAACCTATGAATACCTTGATTAGTCTTGTCACTGTTACAACATTGTACTGCGCAATTGATTACCCTTAGATATAGACCAGATGCCACAACTCACCATCGCGCGGCCGGTCCGTTTTTGGCGAAGTGGAAAAATGAGCAAAGTGAGAGCTATTTCAAAGCGTCCAAGGCAAAAACAACTTTTGGTGTCCCATATGGCCGAAATGTTTGTATTTGAGTTATTCTTTAGGATCTTAGCATCGGCTCCCTTCACCCGGTATTTCATTAGAGTGCGTAAACGCTAACCTCCAGTATTTGTGGGTTGTGGGTAAAAGAGACTGCCACCTACCGTGCATGACGCTGTTGTTGGGCCGGTCTGCAACCGTACACCGTTTTGCAATAAGCAGCAGCTCAGTGAACATATTGGTTTATGGCCCAATTTACTCCAGGCCTTGGAGTATCGTTAACATAGCTTTATGACACGATCATGTAGCGGGGTGTCGTCAAGTTACAGTTCGCAGTATCATGTCCGTTCTGTGGCGTTCACACCCCACGCCAGATTACCAGGTTATTACGGATGACCCAGCGGGGCCCAGTTGCCACGATACGTGGCCTGTATCCTCATTACCATGGCGCCGTAGGCGGAGCACTGCGCGCAGGCCATCCAGAGCGTATGGGCGACGTCCGTCGAACTATGGTCGTTTCAGCATAACTAACCGGTCGATTATTCTGAAGGGGTGGATCAGGATAATTGAATACAGTAAATGGTAGCCCCGTGTGCCCCAGTCCCATGTAGCCTACAGCATTAACCTCGCTCTGAGAGTCACGTTCTTGCCAGTTATGCAGACCTTTCCGGTTTATGACGTGCGCTGTCATTTGAGGAGGAATCTGACATTTGCGATGTCGTGCATACCTAGTTTCGCCATCCGCCTGTCAGCATTAGTTGCGTGACAAGTGCTCATTTAATATAGTAATAAAACATCAGACCGGTACAATCGATAATATCGTCGGGTGAAGAAATATCGATAATGCTCCGGCCCCATGTGTCCGCTAGGCGTGCGTCTCCTGTGGGAAGAACTTGCCAGTTATATGAGTAAAATAGAGCAGAGTATGAAAAAATGCCGCTTATTAGGGTAAATAACATGTAAAAAACATGACATTGCTTTTAACAGAGCGTATTGGTTCAAACGGTTCCATCGTTTAGTTACTGAAGAACTAAATGCGCTGTATCTCTTAAAATCGCATTTATATGAGATCCCATCTTGTTAACATAGAGAACCTCTAAAAGACGTAGTCATTTTTTTCTTTTGTAAGCACGACAGTAATATTCGTGCGAAAACCTTTCTGCTGCAGTGTCTATCGGAACTGTCTTAAAGGGCGATACCGACATTCCATTCGAGGTAAACACTGATAGATTTGTAGCGGTTTAAGACTTCATTACCAAGAGTAAACGATTTGATCTTTAATCATATCATATCAGTAGCTGTATTATCAAGGCTATATTACCAGTAACCCGGCTTTATTCCCTGGCTGACTTGGCATTAATTTATTGGTGCAAACAAATACTTATGCCTTGGTTTAGGTAACCCAATCATTTGTTCCACAATTTTTATCATGTGAGTTTTTTACATTTTATTTTATGAACTTGGAACCAGGGCAATAACGGCGTTCACCTGGCTCATGATGGTAGTACTAGCTGGTAACCCTCCAAGCCACCCCGGGAACCAGCGCAATAACAGCGTCCACCTGGCTCCTGATGGTAGTACTAGCTGGTAACCCTCCCAGCCAGCCCGGAAACCAAGGCAATAACCGCGTCCACCTGGCACATGATGGTAGTACTAGCTGGTAACCCTCCAAGCCAGCCCGGGAACCAGGGCAATAACCGCGTCCACCTGGCCCATGATGGTAGTACTAGCTGGTAACCCTCCCAGCCAGCCCGGGAACCAGGGCAATAACCGCGTCCACCTGGCTCATGATGAGAGTACTAGCTGGTAACCCTCCAAGCCAGCCCGGGAACCAGGGCAATAACCGGGTTCACCTGGCTCATGATGGTAGCACTAGCTGGTAACCCTCCAAGCCAGCCCGGGAACCAGGGCAATAACCGCGTCCACCTGGCTCATGATGAGAGTACTAGCTGGTAACCCTCCAAGCCAGCCCGGGAACCAGGGCAATAACCGGGTTCACCTGGCTCATGATGGTAGCACTAGCTGGTAACCCTCCAAGCCAGCCCGGGAACCAGGGCAATAACCGCGTCCACCTGGCTCATGATGGTAGTACTAGCTGGTAACCCTCCAAGCCAGCCCGGGAACCAGCGCAATAACCGTGTCCACCTGGCCCATGATGGTAGTACTAGCTGGTAACCCTCCAAGCCAGCCCCGGAACCAGGGCAATAACCGGGTCCACCTGGATCATGATGGTAGCACTAGCTGGTAACCCTCCAAGCCAGCCCGGGAACCAGCGCAATAACCGCGTCCACCTGGCTCATGATGGTATTACTAGCTGGTAACCCTCCCAGCCAGTCCGGGAACCAGGGCAATAACCGCGTCCACCTGGCCCACAGGCACCCCGATCAGATAGTCGTCCGTCCGCGGACGACAGCCAGCTGCATAAGGTATATGATATCATATACCTTATGCAGCTGGCTGTCGTCCGCGGACGGACGACTATCAGCTGATCGGGGTGCCTGTGACCTGGCCCATGATGGTAGTACTAGCTGGTAACCCTCCCAGCCAGCCCGGGAACCAGGGCAATAACCGCGTCAACCTGGCCCATGATGATAGCGCTAGCTGGTAACCTTGCCAGCCAGCCCGAGAACCAGGGCAATAACCGCGTCCACCTGGCTCATGATGAGAGTACTAGCTGGTAACCCTCCAAACCAGCCCGGGAACCAGGGCAATAACCGCGTCCACCTGGCTCATGACTGTAGTACTAGCTGGTAACCCTCCAAGCCAGCCCGGGAACCAGGGCAATAACCGCGTCCACCTGGCTCATGATGGTAGCACTAGCTGGTAACCCTCCAAGTCAGCCCGGGAACCAGAGCAATAACCGCGTCCACCTGGCTCATGATGAGAGTACTAGCTGGTAACCCTCCAAACCAGCCCGGGAACCAGCGCAATAACCGCGTCCACCTGGCTCATGATGGTAGTACTAGCTGGTAACCCTCCCAGCCAGCCCGGGAACCAGGTCAATAACCGCGTCCACCTGGCTCATGTTGGTAGTACTAGCTGGTAACCCTCCCAGCCAGCCCGGGAACCAGGTCAATAACCGCGTCCACCTGGCTCATGATGGTAGTACTAGCTGGTAACCCTCCAAGCCAGCCCGGGAACCAGGGCAATAACCGCGTCCACCTGGCTCATGATGGTGGTACTAGCTGGTAACCCTCCCAGCCAGCCCGGGAACCAGGGCAATAACCGCGTCCACCTGGCTCATGATGGTAGCACTAGCTGGTAACCCTCCAAGCCAGCCCGGGAACCAGGGCAATAACCGCGTCCACCTGGCTCATGATGGTAGCACTAGCTGGTAACCCTCCAAGCCAGCCCGGGAACCAGCGCAATAACCGCGTCCACCTGGCTCATGATGGTAGTACTAGCTGGTAACCCTCCCAGCCAGCCCGGAAACCAGAGCAATAACCGCGTCCACCTGGCTCCTGATGGTAGTACTAGCTGGTAACCCTCCCAGCCAGCCCGGGAACCAGCGCAATAACAGCGTCCACCTGGCTCCTGATGGTAGTACTAGCTGGTAACCCTCCAAGCCAGCCCGGGAACCAGGGCAATAACCGCGTCCACCTGGCTCATGATGGTAGCACTAGCTGGTAACCCTCCAAGCCAGCCCGGGAACCAGCGCAATAACCGCGTCCACCTGGCTCATGATGGTAGTACTAGCTGGTAACCCTCCAAGCCAGCCCGGGAACCAGGGCAATAACCGCGTCCACCTGGCTCATGATGGTAGCACTAGCTGGTAACCCTCCAAGCCAGCCCGGGAACCAGCGCAATAACCGCGTCCACCTGGCTCATGATGGTAGTACTAGCTGGTAACCCTCCAAGCCAGCCCGGGAACCAGGGCAATAACCGCGTCCACCTGGCTCATGATGGTAGCACTAGCTGGTAACCCTCCAAGCCAGCCCGGGAACCAGCGCAATAACCGCGTCCACCTGACTCATGATTGTAGTGGTAGCTGGATACCATGCCTGGATCACCCTTACCCACACCCTACAACAAGGGCCCCGAGAGCAACAACAATATTGAAACTGTTAATAGATTAATTAATAGAAAGAGGCGGGAATTTGCGTGATCTTCAGGACATTGTATCCGCGGCACCGCGAAATGAAATTGTCCTTTTCAGGACAGATTTAACAGTTGGACGGACCTTTCGACATCTCCGGTGCATGCTTGTGAATGAGTGGACCCTCTCGACAGGCGACACTTGAGCAATCGGGAATTGCGGCGTTGTGTACTGGACTTGGCGTCATGCTTGTTTCCAACCGTCACACAGTGCCATGGAGTGCATTCCAGACCAGGGTGACATCATGGCTCGAGACGACAGCTCTACGGATAAGAAAGTACAAATGTCTTCGCTTTTTACACTGTTTAGAAAAAGCCACATAGAAAAAGCGAAATCAACCTCTCACTTCTCTCATGCGCGAGTGGTTGTAACGATGGCCCATGGGGACATCAGGTCTGAGATCAACACATCTCGCACTCCGCTTACGTCTGACTGTTGTACATAGTAACACTGTCCCTCACTGTGAGTCGCTTACCTCCGACTGTTGTACATAGTAACACTGTCCCGCCATGTGACTCGCTTACCTCCGACTGTTGTACATAGTAACACTGTCCCTCCTTGAGACTTGCTTACCTTCGACTGTTGTACATAGTAACACTGTCCCTCCTTGTGACTCGCTTACCTCCGACTGTTGTACATAGCAACACTGTCCCTCCTTGAGACTCGATTACCCCCGACTGTTTTACATAGTAACACTGTCCCTCCTTGAGACTCGCTTACCTCCGACTGTTGTACATAGTAACACTGTCCCTCCTTGAGACTCGCTTACCTCCGACTGTTGTACATAGTAACACTGTCCCTCACTGTGAGTCGCTTACCTCCGACTGTTGTACATAGTAACACTGTCCCGCCTTGTGACTCGCTTACCTCCGACTGTTGTACATAGTAACACTGTCCCTCCTTGAGACTTGCTTACCTTCGACTGTTGTACATAGTAACACTGTCCCTCCTTGTGACTCGCTTACCTCCGACTGTTGTACATAGCAACACTGTCCCTCCTTGAGACTCGATTACCCCCGACTGTTTTACATAGTAACACTGTCCCTCCTTGAGACTCGCTTACCTCCGACTGTTGTACATAGTAACACTGTCCCTCCTTGAGACTCGCTTACCTCCGACTGTTGTACATAGTAACACTGTCCCTCACTGTGAGTCGCTTACCTCCGACTGTTGTACATAGTAACACTGTCCCTCCTTATGACTCGCGTACCTCCGACTGTTGTACATAGTAACACTGTCCCTCCTTGAGACTCGCTTACCTCCGACTGTTGTACATAGTAACACTGTCCCTCCTTGAGACTCGCTTACCTCCGACTGTTGTACATAGTAACACTGTTCCTCCTTGAGACTCGCTTACCTCCGACTGTTGTACATAGTAACACTGTCCCTCCTCGAGACTCGCTTACCTCCGACTGTTGTACATAGTAACACTGTCCCTCCTTGAGACTCGCTTACCTCCGACTGTTGTACATAGTAACACTGTCCCTCCTTATGACTCGCTTACCTCCGACTGTTGTGCATAGTAACACTGTCCCTCCTTGAGACTCGCTTATCTCCGACTGGTGTACATAGTAACACTGTCCCTCCCTGTGACTCGCTTACCTCCGACTGTTGTACATAGTAACACTGTCCCTCCCTGTGACTCGCTTACCTCCGACTGTTGTACATAGTAACACTGTCCCTCCTTATGACTCGCTTACCTCCGACTGTTGTACATAGTAACACTGTCCCTCCCTGTCTGTGACTCGCTTACCTCCGACTGTTGTACATAGTAACACTGTCCCTCCTTGAGACTCGCTTACCTCCGACTGTTGTACATAGTAACACTGTCCCTCCTCGAGACTCGCTTACCTCCGACTGTTGTACTTAGTAACACTGTCCCTCCTTGAGACTCGCTTACCTCCGACTGTTGTACATAGTAACACTGTCCCTCCTTATGACTCGCTTACCTCCGACTGTTGTACATAGTAACACTGTCCCTCCTTGAGACTCGCTTACCTCCGACTGTTGTACATAGTAACACTGTTCCTCCTTGAGACTCGCTTACCTCCGACTGTTGTACATAGTAACACTGTCCCTCCTCGAGACTCGCTTACCTCCGACTGTTGTACATAGTAACACTGTCCCTCCTTGAGACTCGCTTACCTCCGACTGTTGTACATAGTAACACTGTCCCTCCTTATGACTCGCTTACCTCCGACTGTTGTACATAGTAACACTGTCCCTCCTTGAGACTCGCTTATCTCCGACTGTTGTACATAGTAACACTGTCCCTCCTTGAGACTCGCTTACCTCCGACTGTTGTACATAGCAGCACTGTCCCTCCTTGAGACTCGCTTACCTCCGACTGTTGTACATAGTAACACTGTCCCTCCTTGAGACTCGCTTACCTCCGACTGTTGTACATAGTAACACTGCCCCTCCTTGTGACTCGCTTACCTCCGACTGTTGTACATAGTAACACTGTCCCTCCTTGAGACTCGCTTACCTCCGACTGTTGTACATAGTAACACTGTCCCTCCTTGTGACTCGCTTACCTCCGACTGTTGTACATAGTAACACTGTCCCTCCTTGTGACTCGCTTACCTCCGACTGTTGCACATAGTAACACTGTCCCTCCTTGAGACTCGCTTACCTCCGACTGTTGTACATAGTAACACTGTCCCTCCTTGAGACTCGCTTACCTCCGACTGTTGTACATAGTAACACTGTCCCTCCTTATGACTCGCTTACCTCCGACTGTTGTACATAGTAACACTGTCCCTCCTTGAGACTCGCTTATCTCCGACTGTTGTACATAGTAACACTGTCCCTCCTTGAGACTCGCTTACCTCCGACTGTTGTACATAGTAACACTGTCCCTTCTTATGACTCGCTTACCTCCGACTGTTGTACATAGTAACACTGTCCCTCCTTGAGATTCGCTTACCTCCGACTGTTGTACATAGTAACACTGTCCCTCCTTGAGACTCGCTTACCTCCGACTGTTGTACATAGTAACACTGTCCCTCCTTATGACTCGCTTACCTCCGACTGTTGTACATAGTAACACTGTCCCTCCTTGTGACTCGCTTACCTCCGACTGTTGTACATAGTGACACTGTCCCTCCCTGTGACTCGCTTACCTCCGACTGTTGTACATAGTAACACTGTCCCTCCTTGAGACTCGCTTGCCTCCGACTGTTGTACATAGTGACACTGTCCCTCCTTGAGACTTGCTTACCTTCGACTGTTGTACATAGTAACACTGTCCCACCTTGAGACTCGCTTACCTCCGACTGTTGTACATAGTAACACTGTCCCTCCTTATGACTCGCTTACCTCCGACGGTTGTACATAGTAACACTGTCCCTCCTTGTGACTCGCTTACCTCCGACTGTTGTACATAGTAACACTGTCCCTCCTTGTGACTCGCTTACCTCCGACTGTTGTACATAGTAACACTGTCCCTCCTTGTGACTCGCTTACCTCCGACTGTTGTACATAGTAACACTGTCCCTCCTTGAGACTCGCTTACCTCCGACTGTTGTACATAGTAACACTGTCCCTCCTTGAGACTCGCTTACCTCCGACTGTTGTACATAGTAACACTGTCCCTCCTTGTCACTCGCTTACCTCCGACTGTTGTACATAGTAACACTGTCCCTCCTTGAGACTCGCTTACCTCCGACTGTTGTACATAGTAACACTGTCCCTCCTTGTCACTCGCTTACCTCCGACTGTTGTACATAGTAACACTGTCCCTCCTTGTGACTCGCTTACCTCCGACGGTTGTACATAGTAACACTGTCCCTCCTTGAGACTCGCTTACCTCCGACTGTTGTACATAGTAACACTGTCCCTCCTTAAGACTCGCTTACCTCCGACTGTTGTACATAGTAACACTGTCCCTCCTTGTGACTCGCTTACCTCCGACTGTTGTACATAGTAACACTGTCCCTCCTTGTGACTCGCTTACCTCCGACTGTTGTACTTAGTAACACTGTCCCTCCCTGTGACTCGCTTACTTCCGAATGTTGTGCATAGTAACACTGTCCCTCCTTGTGACATGCTCACCTCCGACTGTTGTACATAGTAACACTGTCCCTCCTTGAGACTCGCTTACCTCCGACTGTTGTACTTAGTAACACTGTCCCTCCCTGTGACTCGCTGTGACACACAACCTTCGTCTGAGGGGTTACTTCCCAAATCTATTAGTTATAACTTAGAGTAAACCGACCAATGCCTATCGGCACATATGATTGAGAGGGTGGGTTCTCTACCGAAGCTCATGACACGGGCTGTGGCACAAAGCGGCTTAATCGAGTATTGATTACAACATGGCATTCTCGTGGATTATTGATTTCCATTGCAAACTAATTTCGTGGCGCTTGCGTTTTGGAAGTTTGATATTTACTTTTAATTACATTGATTCTTTTAAATGTCAACAAAGGCAAATTGAATGGGGATCATTGTGAGACATGATGACTTTAATAAAAAATACCACAAATACTACCAAATGAGTCATTTGAAACTTTGTTCTTATGCGGGATGCTATCACAGCGACATTTCTAATATTTACATAGTACATTATTATTAGCCCCATCTGTGCAATAGATATTCCGGTATCCCTTGTTCATCTTTGAGAACATTTGATAGCTAGAACCCCGGGAATGGCGGATGGGCCTGGTGCGCCTTTCTCCGATGAACCATTCCATCGCTGCACGTGAAAAATCATCAACAATGTGCTGGCCTAAAATTAGCCTGAGTCAGCTTGAGTTACCACGTACTAAAATTTCAATTGAGCTGATTGTTTTGCCAAATAAAGTGAGGGGACATCCGCCACAGCTGATTAGACATAACAAGATGGATGATCAGCCCAACCCCCCAAGAGTTTGGCCAGCGCGAATTGTCATTATGTAACTTAGGTCCACGGAGAATATTATATATCTCGCCAGTCATAGCCGGCTGGGCAAACTTTGCTTCTTACCATGACTGCGGAATTACATGATTGCCTCTAGTTCATATCATGACTGCGGCGATACATGATTGCCTCTACTACTTACCATGACTGCGGCGATATATGATTACCTTTACTTCGTACCATGACTGCGGAATTACATGATTACCTTTACTTCGTACCATGACTGCGGAATTACATGATTGCCTCTACTTCGTACCATGACAGCGGCGATACATGATTGCCTCTATTTCTTACCATGACTGCGGCGATACATGATTGCCTCTGCTTCTTACCCTAACTGCGGCGTTACCTGATTGCCTCTACTTCTTACCATGACTGCGGAATTACAGGATTGCCTCTACTTCGTACCATGACAGCGGCGATACAGGATTGCCTCTATTTCGTACCAAGACTGCGGCGATAAATGATTGCCTCTACTTCTTACCATGACTGCGGCGTTACATGAGTGCCTCTACTACTTACCATGACTGCGGCGATACATGATTGCCTCTACTTCTTACCATGACTGCGGCGTTACATGATTGCCTCTACTACTTACCATGACTGCGGAATTACATGATTGCCTATATTTTGTACCATGACTGCGGCCTTACATGATTGCCTCTACTTCGTACCATGCCAGCGGAATTACATGATTGCCTCTACTTCGTGCCATGACAGCGGCGATACATGATCGCCTTTACTTCGTACCATGACTGCGGCGATACATGATTGCCTCTATTTCTTACCATGACTGCGGCGTTACATGATTGCCTCTATTTCTTACCATGACTGTGCCGTTACAAGATTGCCTCAACTTCTTACCATGACTGCGGCGTTACATGATTGCCTCTACTTCTTACCATGACTGTGGCGTTACATGATTGCCTCTATTTCTTGCCCTAGCTGCGGAATGACATGATTGCCTCTACTTCTTACCATGACTGCGGCGTTACATGATTGCCTCTACTACGTACCATGACTGCGGAATTACATGATTGCCTATATTTCTTGCCCTAGCTGCGGAATGACATAATTGCCTCTACTTCTTACCATGACTGCGGCGTTACATGATTGCCTCTACTACGTACCATGACTGCGGCGTTATGTGATTGCCTCAACTTCTTACCATGACTGCGGCGTTACACGATTGCCTCTACTTCCTACCATGACTGCGGAATTACATGATTGCCTTTACTTCGTAAAATGACTGCGGAATTACATGATTGCCTCTACTTCTCACCATGACTGCGGAATTACATGATTGCCTCTATTTCTTAGCATGACTGCGGCGATACATGATTGCCTCAACTTCTTTCCATGACTGCGGCGTTACATGATTGCCTCTATTTCTTACCAAGACTGCGGCTTTACATGATTGCCTCTATTTCTTACCATGACTGCGGCGTTACAAGATTGCCTCAACTTCTTACCATGACTGCGGCGTTACATGATTGCCTCTATTTCTTACCATGACTGCGGCGATACAAGATTGCTTCAACTTCTTACCATGACTGCGGCGTTACATGATTGCCTCTATTTCTTACCATGACTGCGGCGCTACCTGATTGCCTCTATTTCTTACCATGACTGCGGCGCTACCTGATTGCCTCTATTTCTTACCATGACTGCGGCGATACATGATTGCCTCAACTTCTTACCATGACTGCGGCGTTACATGATTGCCTCTACTTCGTACCATGACTGCGGCGATACATGATTGCCTCTATTGCTTACCATGACTGCGGAATTACATGATTGCCTATATTTCTTGCCCTAGCTGCGGAATGACATGATTGCCTCTACTTCTTACCATGACTGCGGCGTTACATGATTGCCTCTACTTCTTACCATGGCTGCGGCGTTACATGATTGCCTCTATTTCTTACCATGACTGCGGCGATACATGATTGCCTCAACTTCTTACCATGGCTGTGGCGTTACATGATTGCCTCTATTTCTTACCATGACTGCAGCGATACATGATTGCCTCTATTTCTTGCCATGACTGCGGTGTTACATGATTGCCTCTATTTCTTACCATGACTGCGGCGATACATGATTGCCTCAACTTCTTACCATGGCTGTGGCGTTACATGATTGCCTCTATTTCTTACCATGACTGCAGCGATACATGATTGCCTCTATTTCTTACCATGACTGCGGTGTTACATGATTGCCTCTACTTCTTACCATGGCTGCGGAATTACATGATTGCCTCTACTTCTTACCATGACTGCGGAATGGCATGATTGCCTCTACTTTTTGCCCTAGCTGCGGAATTACATGATTGCCTCTACTTCTTATCATGACTGCGGAATTACATGATTGTCTCTACTTCTCACCATGACTGCGGAATTACATGATTGCCTCTACTTCTTGCCCTAGCTGCGTAATAACATGATTGCCTCTACTTCTTACCATGACTGCGGAATTCCATGATTGCCTGTAATTCTTACCATGACTGCGGCGATATATAATTGCCTCTACTTCTTAGCATGACTGCGGCGATACATGATTGCCTCTACTTCTTACCATGACTGCGGCGATACATGATTGCCTGTAATTCTTACCATGACTGCGGCGATACATGATTGACTCTACTTCTTACCATGACTGCGGCGTTACATGATTGCCTCTACTTCTTACCATGACTGCCAAATTACATGATTGCCTCTACTTCTTACCATGACTGCGGAATTACATGATTGCCTCTACTTCTTACCATGACTGCGGCGATACATGATTGACTCTACTTCTTACCATGACTACAGAATTACATGATTGCCTCTACTTCTTACCATGACTGCGGCGTTACATGATTGCCTCTACTTCTTACTATGACTGCGGAATTACATGATTGCCTCTACTTCTTACCATGACTACAGAATTACATGATTGCCTCTACTTCTTACCATGACTGCGGCGTTACATGATTGCCTCTACTTCTTACCATGACTGCCAAATTACATGATTGCCTCTACTTCTTACCATGACTGCGGAATTACATGATTGCCTCTACTTCTTACCATGACTGCGGCGATACATGATTGACTCTACTTCTTACCATGACTACAGAATTACATGATTGCCTCTACTTCTTACCATGACTGCGGCGTTACATGATTGCCTCTACTTCTTACTATGACTGCGGAATTACATGATTGCCTCTACTTCTTACCATGACTGCGGAATTACATGATTGCCTCTACTTCTTACCATGACTGCGGCGATACATGATTGACTCTACTTCTTACCATGACTACAGAATTACATGATTGCCTCTACTTCTTACCATGACTGCGGAATTACATGATTGCCTCTACTTCTTACCATGACTGCGGAATTACATGATTGCCTCTCCTTCTTACCATGACTGCGGAATTACATGATTGCCTTTACTTCTTACCATGACTGCGGAATTACATGATTGCCTTTACTTCTTACCATGACTGCGGCGTTACATGATTGCCTCTATTTCTTACCAGGACTGCGGCGATACAAGATTGCTTCAACTTCTTACCATGACTGCGGCGTTACATGATTGCCTCCATTTCTTACCATGACTGCGGCGGTACCTGATTGCCTCTATTTCTTACCATGACTGCGGCGGTACCTGATTGCCTCTATTTCTTACCATGACTGCGGCGATACATGGTTGCCTCTACTTCTTACCATGACTGCGGCGTTACCTGGTTGTCTCTACTTCGTACCATGACTGCGGCGATACATGATTGCCTCTATTGCTTACCATGACTGCGGAATTACATGATTCCCTATATTTCTTGCCCTAGCTGCGGAATGACATGATTGCCTCTACTTCTTACCATGACTGCGGCGTTACCTGATTACCTCTACTTCTTACCATGGCTGCGGCGTTACATTATTGCCTCTATTTCTTACCATGACTGCGGCGATACATGATTGCCTCAACTCCTTACCATGACTGTGGCGTTACATGATTGCCTCTATTTCTTACCATGACTGCGGCGATACATGATTGCCTCAACTTCTTACCATGACTGTGGCGTTACATGATTGCCTCTATTTCTTACCATGACTGCGGCGATACATGATTGCCTCTATTTCTTACCATGACTGCGGTGTTACATGATTGCCTCTACTTCTTACCATGGCTGCGGAATTACATGATTGCCTCTACTTCTTACCATGACTGCGGAATGGCATGATTGCCTCCACTTTTTGCCCTAGCTGCGGAATTACATGATTGCCTCTACTTCTTATCATGACTGCGGAATTACATGATTGCCTCTACTTCTCACCATGACTGCGGAATTACATGATTGACTCTACTTCTTGCCCTAGCTGCGTAATGACATGATTGCCTCTATTTCGTACCATGACTGCGGTGTTACATGATTGCCTCTACTTCTTACCATGGCTGCGGAATTACATGATTGCCTCTACTTCTCACCATGACTGCGGAATTACATGATTGCCTCTACTTCTTGCCCTAGCTGCGTAATGACATGATTGCCTCTACTTCTAACCATGACTGCGGAATTGCATGATTGCCTGTAATTCTTACCATGACTGCGTCGATATATAATTGCCTCTACTTCTTACCATGACTACAGAATTACATGATTGCCTCTACTTCTTACCATGACTGCGGCGTTACATGATTGCCTCTACTTCTTACCATGACTGCGGAATTACATGATTGCCTCTACTTCTTACCATGACTACAGAATTACATGATTGTCTCTACTTCTTACCATGACTACAGAATTACATGATTGCCTCTACTTCTTACCATGACTGCGGCGTTACATGATTGCCTCTACTTCTTACCATGACTGCGGAATTACATGATTGCCTCTACTTCTTACCATGACTACGGAATTACATGATTGCCTCTACTTCCTACCATGACTGCGGCGTTACATGATTGCCTCTACTTCTTACCATGACTGCGGAATTACATGATTGCCTCTACTTCTTACCATGACTGCGGAATTACATGATTGCCTCTACTTCTTACCATGACTGCGGAATTACATGATTGCCTTTACTTCTTACCATGACTGTGGCGATGTATAATTGCCTCTACTTCTTAGCATGACTGCGGCCATACATGATTGCCTGTAATTCTTACCATGACTGCGGCGATACATGATTGCCTCTGTTTCTTACTGGGATAATTGCTTAACCCATTGTCAAATTAAATGGTTAATTTGGTTAACTTCTGTAGAAAAGGTTCGAACAAGATAATAGAGAAAGGGATGTCACGGTGTCATTGCCTCAAAGGCAAAGTACAATAATGAATAGGGCTCTACATGAGTTGTATGGACAATTGTCTAGCATTAGTCACTTTGCGTTGTTAAAAGAACATTTTGATATCCCATCGAACGCAATTCAAATTAGAAAAAAAACAGTTTAACAAGAACTCCTGGAGCCGGGGCGACGGGATACGAGTTACATGTGCTGACCAATGAAAGTTTTCCTGGGAAATATAAATGAAGAACACTCATTCCATCGTGTTGAATCACAGGATTTTATCTTTATCGGACGGCGCCAGAAGAACAGAAATTAGCTAATTTAGTCAGTTTCAGTCCCGGGCCAAATGTTATTTTGATATTCCCGGAGATTTTGCCTCCGAGAAAAGGTGATTCATTGAAATGTCTGGTAGCCCTCTTTACGTGGCTATTCGTACAGTACTAGAGCATGGAGCATGCCTAGTTAAATATACAGAAGAGTTGAGTCGAAGCATATGAGTGAATTGTCGTGGTTGTAGGCTGTCTAGCACACCCTTATGACAAAGTAGGACAAAAGTAGGAATGAAAATATAGAAAAAGTAGGACGAAAGTAGGAAAATAGAAGCCAAAGTAGGCCAAAATAGGACGCAATCAACACATGTAGCAATCATTCATGCTCATACTGGATAAACGAATGACAAAAAGGTATTTTAACAAAATATTTCTGTGTTGATATTAAAGATATATCATAATGTAAAAACGAAACGCCTTTTGACTTTCAGAATAACAAGCGGTATGGACAATTTTTAAGCAATTGACGGTAATTTGAAATAGCGTCTGGAAAAGCAAATACAACAGATTAAGAAAAAATTGTCTCTCCCTAAAAAGTAGGCATATTGAAGTAAAAGCAAGAAAAACAGGATAGAGAGGAAAAAGTAGATAAAAGTTGGAAAAGTAGGATCACTGGACAGCCTGTGGTTGCTGACCACAGCTGCTATGTTGTCAGCAGTCTCGCCGTCGCAGTCTGTGTGCCAGGGCCGATCTATCGTACGTATCACGTATTAGGACTTCCTGATTTACAAGCTTTCCGGCTTTACACGGTACGATCGTTGCTTTACCAGTCGTAACAACGGTCGAAGCATTGGCTGGTGAACAGTTCATACGGTCAAACCGCGTACCAACCGGTTCAACAATTATCAGTATCGCCACCTAGCGAACATACAACACGCATCATTACAACATATAGCATCATCATAACGTCATGCATGCAAGCCACACATAACTTCCTGACTGTCATAATGCAAAACAATATCGACGTGATCATCACAACACTTATTGGCTAAAATGCTCGACAGCGTATTGTATCGTGTGAACAGTGCATCAGACAGTGAGTGGGCCTCGGTGGAGGTAGAGGGTTGAGCGCTTATTTCTCGTGGTAGGTGGCATACTGAAAGACTCAATGCGGTCGTTTTTCTTCAACGGTATGCAAATAGACTAGTAAGTTTAAGTAGGCCCTAGCCTAGTTGTTGCTGTGGTATTTGTCAGGTTTATATAAATAGCTATTCATAACATGCAGCGAAAGTATAAATCCTTTCTTGGACAAAAAATATATTGTCTCAATAGGCTCTGCATTATCCCTACCGAATTCCAGACCCAGATTTATTTCTTAACGGGGAAGCCACTTCCTACCGTAAAGGCATTGCCCATAACAATATCAGACTGAAGATACGTTTTCTGATTTTTTTTGTTTAGTTTATTTTTGTTTAGAATTTGCAGAGAAACAAAATGTAGACTTAAAAAGCCCTATTGTCGCTACCCCTATGATTGGGGCGGTGGTTAGCGTTCAATCGATGATTACTCCGTTATCAGATTTATTGAAAAATATGTCCTTCTGGGAATGCACTCCTTTGGTCTCATAGTTTCAATACAAAATCGTTCCTCGCTGGTCTTGGCTTTCCCTTTAAACAAATTCCTAAGTTTTCTTCAGTTAAAAGTTTATGATACCCCGATGGAATAAATTGCTCCTTATAACCCATTAAACCGTTGCAAATGAGCACAAGCCACAAGTTTGAGTTTAAATATGATGGCTTACAGGGTGTGATAGCACCTTGACTCCTTGTCGAAAAAATCTACTCTTGGCAAGTCTTGCCCCATGCTTCGATGCAATACGTTGTAAAGGTCATTGCAAGAAATCAAGTTTTCGTCCTAATTCTGCATTTTGAGGGCCGGTTTTCCACTCATCGTAAGTTTAGCGCATGTTCTAAAGCTTCAATCAACTTCAACATGTGGGAATGGTCAACCAATCAGCGTCGAGCATTTTAGCCAATCAGCGGAGATGATCACGTTGACTTTATTATTTGCATTATGACAATGATAAAGTATGTGTGGCTTGTATGCATGACGCTATGACGCACGATGCACTAATGGTATGTTCGCAAGGTGGCGGTAGTGATAATTGTTGAGTCGGTTTTTACGCGGTTTGACCTTGCGAACTGTTGACCGACTGATACTTCGACCGTTGGTACGACTATTGAAGGAATTCTCGTATCGTGTAAACCCGGCATAAATCTATTCTTAAAACTATGAACCATTAATAAAATGTTAATTTCTAAGTGAACACAACTGTATTTACCTCTAACCTCGTCGGCAAATGTATTCCGAATGACTGACTGGGCGGAATTTTTTGCGGATAGCCAACAGTCGGCCTCTGATTAGTTGACTTCAATAAACAACGGGTTGCTAGGGGTGTCAACTTCTACGAGCCAATTCTTGTTTCTGCTATATTGAGGTGGGGGGGGGGGGGGGGGTCTCGTTTCCTTACGTGGTAAATAACATCTCGTGGAAACATAAAATTCATTCTGAATTTTAGAATTGTTATCTGTAGAAAACCGCACCTTTAGTTGCAGAGTTGGTAAAATGTTGATTTATTTCATCGAAGTTTACAAGTTATTTAATCGTGTGAACCGGTCATTAGTAAAATTACCATCCTCGTTAGATACATTACTTTAAATGACGGCATTATTGCCAACTGGAATTAATGTAAAGTCACGTTGCAAGTTCGATTGTGGCATTAAAAGTTCTGCTCAAACATACTTGAAACATGTCATATCAATGGGAGCATTATTCACAATATCATTTCATCATTTCCGAGAACATTTACAAAAAACTTAGCCTTGTGGCTTGAACCACCAGAGGTGGGGCAGCTAACATATTGTTTTATGTCTGCAACTGTTCGTCATATGTTCTTCATCTCCACAATAGAACTTCGGATCAAGTTTCCATGACAATATCGTCCAGAAGGTAACAAGAATGGCAGGAACGTCCAGAATGCGGCAACGATGTCAGGAGCCGCCAGCAGACAACACGGATGGAGGGTCATCCAGAAGAAAACAAGCAGAGGCCGTATGCATGAAGCGGGGCTAAAGTTATCCCCGGATAGTGCCTATCCCGGTGTTAGCTATCCAAGGGACAAGCGGTGTTCCCCCGCCATATGCATGAGTTAATGATAGGCTGAGGATAGCTAACACCGAGATAGCGATCGTATTACTTTTAGATGAGGTGGGCAGAGTGCAAGATATTAAGATACATTCCCCTTTTAATAGCAAACCATTTTCAACGGATAGTTCGTCCCTGTAAGACTAGTACTTTCGCAGCAGACCTGGGAGTTCATTACGGCTGGATGGTCAGCTCTCAACGATGATTTCCTGCAACGCTGATAGGATGGAATCTGGCTTTGTCTGTTGCTTGAGCTGCTCCAGTTTAGCTGTACTGACAAAATCGACTCTGACATCCATATCAATGGTTTCATTTGATTGGCTGTTTGGGAGACGCGACAGGATTGATCGAAGCTTCATGCGTGCGACCAAGTTTTATAGCATCATTTAATGTCAATGTATTATCCTTGCCCAAAAGTTCTTTCTGTACGTCTCAATGTCTGGTGTCCAGAATGGGCTGTTCAATCAAACGTTCGTGGGACTCTTCATCAAGGCGAACAGGGAACAAATTTCTACAAATCCGCACAGGTAGCGTGTTACCCTGTGCACCGGTGTCCACCCTGACTTGCAAATCTGCTGACAGATGTGGCTTATCTGGGAGTTTAATCTTCACGAAGACTTCATCGCGTTTGTCGTTGTTAGTCTTGATTTCTAAGAAGGGTAGATCGCTGAATTCTTCAGACATTTCCACAGATTGCACTTTAGGATGACGTTGGTAGCTTCTCTGGTTGCGATATGGAGATTTTGAGTAATCCTGCCTATTTCTATATGTGGTTGGTTTACATCCAGGTCTACCTCTAGGCTTCATTCCAGAACGACACATGTTTGCCCAGTGATTTGTTTTGTGACATTTTCGACATATAGTCCCAAATGCTGGACATTTCGACAGCCAGCAATATCGTAAATTTGCAAGGAGACGGGAGTTTGATCACATCACATCATCACCACACCTCCCACAGTTCAATGGTTGCATCGAGAGATCCATCCAAACAGTCAAAAATGTGTTGAGGCAGGCTAAGGCCAGTAACATGGACCCTGACCTTGCACTCCTGTGTCTACGAACCATACCCAACCAATACATCATTCCTGGTCCTGCTTAGCTATTGTACAATACTAAGATACAAGGGACTCTGCCTGTCAAGTCAAGAAACAATTGTTATAACAGGGATCTGATTCATGAGCGGCTTCAACAAAGACAGGAACAGCAGAAATACTATCATGACCAGAGTGCATGCGATCTTCCCCCATTAATCAATGGTCAGCCAGTCCGAATACAAAACCTTGAATCTGGCCAATCGGAACCTGCTACTGTACAACAACGAAGCCCAGAACCACGGTCATATGCTTTAGCCCCGCTTCATGCATACGGCCTGAACCCAGCGAAAACGCTCTTTGACGTAACCGACAGCAGATGATGGACACACACCCAAAAGCCAAGCGGGTACGTTTTGGTGATGAGCCGCCAGGTGTGTCCCTATATTCTGAACATCCACCTGCGGGTCGACAGAGTGTTGACACTCATCCGCAGTTGCCATGCAGTCCCCTGTTCAAGAGACTGAACTTTCTGCCCGAATCAAACTGAAACATTATGTCGATAGATATTATTTTCTTAAAGAGAGGGATGTGATAATATTGTGGAACTATTTCTTGCACCCTTATATGGTAATTAAACCGGAAGTAGTTCTGATATCCCTACACTGCACTATCTGATGTCTATGTACCGGTGTCACGCTCTGAAATTGTTACCGTGCTGAAATTACCGAGGCACCTTCTGCGCATGCGCAACTTTGGGCTCGTAAATTCAGACCGTTGCGGTAACGGTCTGGAATTGTAACCGTGCCGAAAATGTTTTCATGCTTTTAGCCGTAGTATGGCCGTCCAGGGGGACAATTTCAGACTGGGGTAATCTCAGTCCGCTACCAGCCGAGCTGGAATTGTAACCGTGCCGAAAATGTTTTCATGCTTTTAGCCGTAGTATGGCCGTCCAGGGGGACAATTTCAGACTGGGGTAATCTCAGACCGCTACCAGCCGTGCTGGAATTGTAACCGTGCCGAAAATGTTTTCATGCTTTTAGCCGTAGTATGGCCGTCCAGGGGGACTATTTCAGACTGGGGTAATCTCAGGCCGCTACCAGCCGTGCTGGAATTGTAACCGTGCCGAAAATGTTTTCATGCTTTTAGCCGTCCAGGGAGACAATTTCAGACTGGGGTAATCTCAGACCGCTACCAGCCGTGCTGGAATTGTAACCGTGCCGAAAATGTTTAGATGTTTATTGGTCGTCGTATAAGTGAGAAAGATACACGCAGCTGATTTACCATATCTATATAACATACCCCTCTGCGTGTATAGCATTCTTCCCGAAAACGAGTCCTAATATTACTACACTGAAAATGTTTTACCTATAGTCACAAAATAAAAAATAACTTTTTTTTATTTTTTTTATATATAAACCGTACTTTTCAGAAACATGAAGCGCCTCATAGATCTCCATAGATTATTCGAAATAAATGCCCAGTATATTTAAATAAAATGCCAGTCGAAATAGGACAGGTGTTTTTTATCAAAAAAATTGTAATTCCACAGGCGCCGTAAATACCCCCCCTCCGCTGATTTAAGCAACTGTGATTTGTTTCTATTTATGTATAGTGTAATATGTACCATATGACCGTATGACTAGTACTATATGATGATAAATATAATTTCCCAGCTTTTTGGGACAATAGGCATGATCAGAATAACTACATTAATTGAAATTTAGTACATTAATATTTATTGACCTGGTATGTCAATCTATGTCAAGTGTCTGTAAATCTACCAGATCTATTTTGTGTCATCAAATTCTTTTACTTGTTGGACTCAAAAGTTAAATGAAAATTGCAATTTTTCATTCAAACATTTTCCATTGACATATCAGTACATAAAATACATACTAGTTGCGTGTTGTAAAATCAGCACATAGCAAAACTGGATATTTAAAATTAATATGATATTTTATTGATACATGTGACCTTCGGTCCATGGAACAAACATGTTAAGTTGAATCATAAAAAGGAACAGACAATAAATATTGCAATATTAATCAAATATACTGGCAGCTTTCATTTCACATTTAAGATAAAATGGACAAAGATTCATGCATGATTGAAATTAGAGATAATTGATATTCTGGTCTGTGCTGATAGAATTCAACCTTCTGAACATGAAATTCAAATGTTTTGTTTTTTAATTTTTTAATTTATGTAACCAATATGGTTAGTGCCTCTGGTCAAAGCCTAATAGTATAGAGAATTATAAATAATGAATTTGGGCTAAATTAAATTAAGTACCGGTAAGTTAGGCATAGAAAGGCAAATTCCTATAAATAAACTAAATGAATATACTAGTACAGCACTATAAATATTGAAGGTTCTGACAAATTTATTTGCCACAGACAATTAGATACCGATAAAAGACTACAATTTATTGTAATGAATATAGTACTAGCTTATGAGATTATAGAGAAAGATAACACACAGTACTTTACAAGGTAAATAGCCTAGTTCTGAAATAACAAATTCTGAAAAAAAAAATTTAAAGGCTTACTGGAACTTACATTGAGAATTATAACTTGATGGTCTCGACTTCTGAGACAGAAACAACATAAATCACATGTTTTTATGCCCCACTTGTATAGCTTTTCATTCATCGATATTATCTGGTGTAGTAATCAAAACTGAAATTGTCGTAATCTAACACATCTTGTAACATTACATAAATACCTGAAGGAAGACAAATATTCAGCTTCTGTTAACTGAGCATGCAGATGTCTCTCTCGTGCTCTAAAAGGTATTACTGGTATTGTTACGATTCTTTGGATAGGTCTTTCATACACATATATGCAAGCATGTTGCTTCTCCATATAGGTCATATATATCTAGTTTTACAAACCTCCTTCATGTTCTATTATCTTAGCAACATTTCTGCCTTTCAGGGATACTGTACGTAAGTCCACAGTAATGAAGCACATAATTTTACATTTCTGCTTACTTCTGAGCTCTTTGTATAAGAAAAATATTCCTTTTTCGTTCTAAAAGATGTCTAATATATATATAATTCCTACCACCAATTCTCATAACAAATAACCTTGTTTTCTACTTTATATATAAACATTAATCCATGAGATATACTTTTTTTATAAACATTAAAACAAGAGATATACTTTTTATATAAACATTAAACCATGAGATATACTTTTTATATAAACACTAAACCATGAGATATACTTTTTATTGCTTGTGCTATATCATATTCGGTGGATGCGAAATTCATACCAGGTTCTTGTACATGTGGAAAGGTAAATGGACATAGGACATATATGCATATTTGAAAAATTGACATTCAACATTGACCCTTAAATTTCGAAACTGACACAAAGTGACATCCACACCGACAGTGGCATTTTAGAAAAAAACGACACTGAACATAGTTTTTATGGAAAGTCATGAATAATTAATATTCAACACTAAAAAAATTATCAATACTGGACACTGGATCACCCCCCCCCCCCTACATTCCAGACCCCTTTTTATAATTACATAGATATAAAAGTGTTTCTGATTCTTTGTATTAAGGTGTAGGAGGCTGGCATATCAACTGATCGATCGGAGCACCATCTGTTTAGATAAAGGTATCCTTAGAATTACAAATCACTAGTTGCAAGTCCCAAGGGCATGTCCAGGGGGGAAGGGGGTCACAGGGGTCATGTACCCCCCCCCCTTTATAGTATATCTGTGCCCCCTTTTCAAATCCCCCCCCACCCAGTCATCGAACTTAATAGACCCCTTGGTCGCAATTTTGTTCAGCTCCCCCCCCCCCCCTTCGCAAGATTGCATCAGTGTGCCCCCCAGTCATTAATTTTTATCTGGACCCCCCTTCCAATTAAGGATTCCTGCACATGCCCAGGAGTCCCTCACCCGGCCCGAAAAGATACCCCCCCGCCACCCCCCTTCCAGGCCATCAAAAGCTATATGCGGCTATGACCACAAGCACGGTAAAGCGACGGAGGGGAGGGGCCCATATATACCTATTGTGTTATTATAATTATAATATAGGCATACATGGGCCCAGGGTCTTAGCAAGAATGTTTTTTTTACCAGCCAACATTGTGGCTGGTAGAAGAAAGTGGCATATGAAACTGTAAGCGTCATCAGGGGCGGATCTAGGAATTTCCCAAGGGGGGGGGGTTGCCCTCTGAAAACTGGCGACCGGGGGTGGGGGGGCTCTGAAGACTTGCAACCGGGGGGAGGGGGGGGGGTTAGAGAACCATGGCTTCCAAGGGGGGGGGGGGGGTAAACAGCGCCTGGGTGCCCGCCAAACTTAAAATCTGCCCGCCAAAACTAAAAAATTAAAGGAGGGTCTCTGGCTAATAGTAATACCTTGGCGCAAGTGCCCCCAGGCAAGCCTGCTTTTCTGGGCTAAATTACCATTGCGCCACTAGGCTGCAATGGTAATATAGCCTGATGAAGATCAGTCCTTCTTGTGGGAGATATAACCCTTGTACTATGACTGCAAGACGGGCAAACATCAGTAAGGCCAAATATTGCCACCCCCCCCACCCCCATATAGCCAACTCCACTCGCTTGCCTGGGGGCACTTGCGCAAAGCTAATACCCTGCATGCCCCCCCCCCCCTCAGTCACTTTACAGTGCCTATGCTAGGACCATCCACAAGTGCAGTCTCAATGTTGACAATAACTCTGATTTATTGCGTAAACAATGTGGGCGATAATTCAGAGGCCAAGATCTTCCAGACCAGAGGAATTTTAGACTGACACTTGACAGCTTGGGTGAATGGGCAGTTTCTGACCTTATCTCTATTATCGCCCACACAAGAAAGATATCCCTACAGCATATCATATAAGCTTGAGCGATAATACCGGGTGAGATAGTCTTGTCACAAGTATCACTATTGTTCAATTTTATTAAGCAATTACAGTAAAAAAATCCGAAAATACGGCACTTTATCGCACCAGACCGTCAGACGAGCAGTTGTCAGAACTTGACAGAAGGATTACAAAAGACGTGTCAACAAACAGTTGATAGATAAGATAGTCCTATTTGTCAAGTGACAAGACTACGATGTCAAGCGTCAGTTTAAAATTCATCTGCTCATTCTGCTGTCCCTTTTAAATGGTTTACGGCTAGTTCAACTACATTAAAAGCTCGATCTGCCAGAGTAATCTAACTGCCAACCGGTCAGAAGCGCTCACACCGACATTGCGCAATCTCGCGGACAAAACGAGCACGCCGGAAGTTGGCTACATAAAACGAAGGTAATGCGCATGCGCCGAGGTAATTCCAGCACGGTACAATCTCAGACCGTGACACCGGCAGTTTAATAAACGATAGCAAGAGAACATGACATGGGGACAGCGGTAAGAAGAAACCCAAGGGCACTTCCAAGGTCGACGATGATTGAAGACTCAGCTATCAAGTTCTGCTAAAATATGCCTGTGACAACTCTTAGGTCATATTTTCCAGCGGAAATAACGTCGCCGACAGCCGGAATTACAACGTTTCGCAGCTTCACATGATGATGCCATCCCTACCTTCTCGACCTTAGGTTGGGTCTGGAGGGGCGGGGGGGGGGGAGCCTGGAGGGGCGCATTTGGTTCTAGATAAAAGCTCCATGCAGCAAACAGCGGATCATCAGCGGGCCGGCCAGCAGTAGATAGAGCAGGGATGCGCGGAGGGACCTCCAGGTCAGACCTCTAGGTCAGATCTCCAGGTCAGACCTCCAGGTCAGACCTCCAGGTCAGACCTCCAGGTCAGACCTCCAGATCAGATCTCCAGGTCAGATCTCCAGGTACCTCCAGGTCAGACCTCCAGGTCAGACCTCCAGGTCAGACCTCCAGGTCAGACCTCCAGGTCAGACTTCCAGGTCAGACCTCCAGGTCAGACCTCCAGGTAAGAACTCCCGGTACGACCTCCAGGTTATAATTCCTGGTCAGAACACCCGGTAAGACCTCCAGGTCAGACCTCCAGGTGGGAACTCCAGGTCAGACCTCCAGCTCAGTACTCCAGGTCAGACCTCCAGGGTTGATAAAGCCATGTTGTTAAGGACTTAACCCGGGGATAGTCCCGCGATACCTAGGTCAGATTGGGAATAACTTTAGCCCCTTCGATAGAGACTGCGGATAGCGCTAACACCCCTCCATGCATACCACTTTTGGCATAGCCGCTATCCCCGGGATGACTGGCTTATCCCGCGCTCATGCATACTACCCCAGGGCCAGAACGTCTGGACGACGCCAAGGATGACAAGAACAGCAACATCCAGGTTATGCATCCAGGTCATACTTCCAGGTCAGTCCTCCAGGTCAGACCTACAGGTCAGACCTCCAGGCCAGAACTCCAGGTCAGAACTCCAGGTCAGTCGCTCAGGATAAAGTCTTTATGTCAAGTTTCCAGGTCAGACCTCCAGGTCAGACCTCCAGGTCAGACCTTCAGACCCTAAACCTAACCCTAACTCTAACCCTAACCCTAACCCTAGATAGTTAACGCCGTGTATGTTGCTGCATCTCCCCGGGATATCCGGTCACTGTCACTGACAGGGCCCCATGGCCAAGCTCATGTTCCAACCAAGTTACCCAAACACGTGTTGTCACTAAGCAGATCATATCACATGACGTCAAAAATAGACACCTCTAATGCACATGCTCTATTCCACCGATGCGGAGATAGTTAGATTCCATCCCCTCGTTGGCATCCCAAACCAAATCGCTTTTCAGCGTAAATCAGTATTCTTGCCAAATACAGGGTAACATGGCAGCCAACCCAGGGCGGTTCATTCGGTGATCGCACGAGACGTGTGATCGCACGAGACGTGTCATCGCACGAGACGTGTCATCGCACGAGACGTGTGATCGCATGAGATGCCTGATCGCTCCTGTTGCCAATCACTTTAAACGTCCAACTCAATTCAGTCCTGCCAACCGCTCCTTTCATGCCAATCACCCATGATCTGCTAATCATTTATTCCGTGCCAATCACTCATGGAATGTCGAAGCAATAGCTCCTGCACTCCTGTTGCGCCAATCATTTCTCTCCTGCCAATCACATATGTATTGCCAATTGGCACTCTCTTGAGCAGAGACATGATCTACATGGCTACATGGTCGTAAGATAAACTGTTGACATGCCTTGGCCTGCGGTACGATATTGACCCTCTACTAAGACATGATTTATTGACTCTACAGAGCCGTAGCCGGAAGATATGGCCTCAGATATGAATGGATGGATTCGCTTATTCAACTAAGTGTACATATTAGCATAGATCAACAATGTTCGTCAAATAATAATATAAATCTCTCCGCCGATGGGACTCCAGTTAAGACAATGTGAGGCCGCTGGCACTAGAAACACCTGAGTAATTGCATTTGTTTAATAATACAGTCAGACCCGGTGAATCCGACACATTCGATTACACCCGAATCTGTGTCGGAGAACGAATATGTCGGATTAACGAATTCAGAAATCCTAGGTGTTATTGCGACTTGCCGATTTTATGTGTAGTCTTGGCGTTCATGAAGCAACGATAACTTTCTATGACATTGACCCCGTGTGTGTAAACTGCTTCAATTTTTAAGATAGTATATACAAGACAGTAAGTCTGTTAAAAAATCTGCGATATGCATCAGGTGTTTGGCACACAAGTTTGCATTATACTCGACGAACTCTAACGCCGTACTAACTACCGCTCATCTAGTTCCTGAGCCACGCTTTGACGCCAAAGCAAAACTTTTGTTTTCGATTTAAAGTTCAAGCCAGGCGACTCGGCACATACACCAATTTCATTCTTAATCAACTGTGGGCCCAAAAGAGACAACTAGTGTATAGGCGGTTACACCGAAAACACCGCACTCAGCCCGACCATGATATTCTATCGCCAGATGGTTGGTTGTAAATTTAGGACGCTTTAACCACTTTTGGTCATAATGCGTCAATGGGAAAGGGAAGGGAGAACAGAGAAATGTCCCCGGGGGTAACCCCCTATTCTTTGCGAAGAAAGACATCGGATCTTTATCCTGGGAACCACACAGACATGGCCAGGGCAGGGCTCAAACCATCGATCCATCGTAAGAAAAAGAATATTCTTGAAAACGAATTAACGAAGCTAGAGGTAAGCGATGATGATTGAAGTAGTCCTCTACAGATCAAACACAATGAGCTTGAAACACTTAGACTCAGCAAATACCAGTGTAGAATGCTAACAAATATATTAGTGTATCAAGATAGGTCATACGGAGAGCGCCTATTGTAAAATGTGTAAATCTGCGAGTAGTGGCGCAGCTATGGGGCGAACGCTTAACGTTGGGCTGCCACTGCGCTGACGACAACGCTAGGGTCAGGGTTAGGGCATGCGTGATCAGCGGCGCCCTGTGAACTACAAATTGGATTTTAGCGCTATTAATCCCGTTGATGTAAACCCAGTGGTGTCTTTTCGTGCTTTCAGGTATAGTTTACATTAAATAGATATACTTTAAATTTTTTTAGGCGGAAATAAATAGTTGTTAGTGTCATCAAGGCGTCATTTCCCGAGAACGTAATTCACCGACAGTCAACTGTTTGCCTCTCCTGACTTGCTGATAACTTTTCTGGCTGAAAACTAAAAGATATACCCTTGACTTCGATTATTGAACATAATTATTTAGCATAGGCGGTCTCCTGTCTTTATTTTGTCATACAATAAAATTTGTCTACCCTTCGACGCCACTGCAGGGATCTCAAAAAATAATAATAAAAAACATTTTAGAAATGCTTATAAACATAAAAAAGATGCCTTGACAAGCGTTAAGTAGAAATGCAGACAACGGCTTTGGTTACCTTTGCCAAACTGACAAAGCTAGCCAGACCCCCGGAGCCGGACACCCATGGCAGCTATATTTAATTTAATTTATATTTAATTTATATTTAGGTCTATATATGATCATATGCTATATGGTCTGAGTTCACCTAATTTTGATTTAAACCCCAGGACATTGATCAGGACACCTAAATGTATAATTGGCCAAGTAATAATTGGCAACGATAGTTTTTTGTCTGCTTTTACATGTATCAGTCCGCTTCGACGTGGGCGATATTAGAGAATTATCAGAAATTGTGGCGGTGACAATCGACGCACGATATCAATGACTGATAAACTAACGCAAGAAGCATGTCTTTTTTCATTGGGGAATCTGAAGAATGGCATTTCTTGACATTTCTTTCGTAAATTCGCGCAATCTATTGCAGAACAAACTTAAAGTTGATGCTTGTTGACGCGGCACTGTGCAACACTACGCGCTCACCACTTGGCGGCGCCACCGGAGAACGATCACAAAGAAATCGCCGTATGACCTATCTTGGTTTACTAATCTCTTCGATGCTAATGAAACGGGCACATATATATGGGGAGGGTGAAAGACCCATCTTAAATTTAGAAAAACCTAATTACTCCAGAAAAGGTCATTAATAAGCCAGGTGTAAACGGAAAAGTTGTTACTGAGGAAGAAACAAATTTACGTCTATAAAGAACTCTATTATTCGCGCAACGCGAATGCAACTGTCTTGGAAAAAAATCTATGTTCTGGAAATACAAATCCCATAAAACCCCAAAACAACAATCAGATTCGGACATAAATGAATTGATATAAAAGATGTCTTGTTAATGATGAAACGAAATAAAATTCTAGGTGCACCAGATTTTTTATATTTTTTTCTGGCGACCTGGGACATTTTTTAGCGAGAAGTATAACTACGCCGTGCAAAAAATAAACCGTTATCAATTATTCAACATTTATATTATTCAACATTATAACTTGCATTCCAAAGGAAGCTAAGGCTAGAGATTACGTGAATAATTGGAGATCGATAACATTACCTAAACTATATCCACACAGATAAAACAGATTATGAAAGAAAATAATTTCGGGGGTGATAGTCAAGAGGTTAAAGAAGGTGTTGCCATAAATAATATTAATTAATTAATCAATAATTTTATACATGATTATTCCTGACGTTTTATTTTTAAGCAAAAGGAATTTGTATAGGCAATGCCTGTTTTCCGATTGCGTAATAAAAATATGTTTAAACTAAATAATTAGTGATTGTCAAAAGGGATGTCTTAAAGGCAGACATATAGGCGAGAACACAAGATTAGTATATGATGTTATGCTTGAACTATCAAAGAAAAACACTCCGGTATGACTAGACCGAATGATGCTAGTTTAGAAATGTCTTACAGGTGCATAACTTTTGTGACTATTCGTCTTATGTAGAACTATATATCAAAGATTATCGCAGCTCTGTTATAAATAATGGTCTGAGTTTTTTTCCATAACTAGAGGGGCCGGCGCGATAATTTAGTGGGCTAGAGCGCTCGCATTGAGTGCTCTGGTCACCTGAGAGCCTAACGACACGTGGATCGGTGGTTCGCGCCCTGCTGTGGCCATGTCTGTGTGGTCGCAGGATAAAGATCCCATGTCTGTCTTTGTAAGGAGTTACCCCCGGGGACATGGCTCCACTCTACCTTCCTTCTCCAATTGACGCAATATGACCAAAAGTGGTTAAAGCGTCCAGAATAACCAACCAACCAACCATAACTAGAGGTTGCAGACAAAGTGATCCAATGTAAATATATTAGCATAAGAAATGTTAATATAAGAATTGGCTAATATGCAGATGACACGTTTCTGTTACTTTACGCTACGAAAGAAAGTTTAAGATAAGCATTTATGCTTTTTAATAACTTTGAAAGATGTTCAGGATTAAGACTGAACCTAAAACCAAAACTGTTTGGCTATAGCATCGTCACACGAGAAAGTTATAATTATAGTGAAAACACTTCTAATCCCAGAATTGGTAATTAGAACACATCGTAAAAAAAATCCCTACCGGCGATAAAGGACTCATCATTGACACCGGAGTGCCCCTAGATAAGCGGGCTTGCCTGGAGTGGGGGGGGGGCGCACTTACGCCAACATATGCGGCATAAACCGGTTAACGACGCCCAACGAGGAGTATACTACAAAACATGTGGTGGCGGCATGCCTTTGTCTTAAAGATTCAGGATTCATTTCATTTATTTAACCACTACAAGACATGGAATATACAGATCAATGACTAAAAGCTATACTCGTATAGGTTAGGAGAGCCAGGCTAAGACAAGAGGTTGCTGTCGCCTGGACCACCTGAGGGTCAGAAATGAGTATGACGTAATCACAAGAGGCGGAACATACGCTTGGAATGAACGAAGTGATATCAGGCCTAAGCCAAGATATAGACATATGGTTTAATTTAACGCAAACTCCTACTCAAACATAAATACATGAAACAAATATAGCACAAATCTAACTTTTTTCTCTCTCTCTCTTTCGTTTTGCACCCCCTCGTACATTCTTACGCTAAAAAAGTGCAAGGCGAAACAAGGAGTTACGTCGATGTTAAATATATCGCTCATTTAAGACATGTGCAACAGTTTATCATGGTGCATACACATGTATGTGTCTCCAATATAGTATCTTTCTTCAGTTTGTAATAAAATATTAGTACTTGCATTCTGTGAATGTCGGGAAGTTTAAAGTGATCTTAATTGCATGGATAGGGGTTCCCAATCTGCTTTGTATTACTAAGTGTGACGACTTTCATTGCCATGTTCTGAAGCTTAAAGAGGCTGGCATTGTCATATACCCAGACCAGGATCCCATAACATAAGCGTGTTGTACAACGTTATCAGTATATGTTGAGGAATTGTGTATCTTAAGTGTTAACTCATTATCTAGAAGAAACCACCGGAAAACAGACCAAGCCATGTTTTATTAACGTAAGTGTGCGTTATTTAAATAATGAACAAAAAACAGTGCATTTTCCTGATTATGAACTAGCTGAACTAGATTTTCATAACTTGCAAATTCCAAGACAAACAATGGAACGCATAAGTCAATGTTAAGCTCCAGGGATGGGGGGTTACAGCAGAACTCGACATAAATAATAACGGAAATTCTAAAGCTACCTATTGCATATATTTCTCGTGCCTGCCTATGAATGGGGCACCATCTGACATTAGCCATGCCATTTCTACTGAAGGCGTCACATGTGTTTAATGGTGTGCAAGATATATGTCTTTATTACAAAAGACAGGACTTAAAAACTTTAAAACCAACTCGTTCTTTCCCTATTTCTCATTTACATATTTGTCGTGCACTGTAATTTATATAATAGTCAATTTTCCTGTGTCCAACACATGGAACATGAACCACGTAAATGATGGGCAGAACTAACGCTTTGTTATAACAATACGTACATTACATAAAAACGCACGAATGAACTAAAGGCCATTCATGTTACAGGAAATGGTGGAGGGATGGGGGTGAATACCCCAAGCATATATTATCTCTCCACAAGAAAGGAAACACTCCAAATTCGCCTACAACAATATAATGTTGGGCCTCGGCCACAAACACCCTGTTTAGGCCAATAGTGAAGTATGAGTTGGGTGTTGTGGTAGGCCTCGATTCCTATGCTACAGTACTAACTACAATACGTCAGTACAGTCCGGCAAACCTTCATTGGGAATAAAATCGGAACATGAATGATCTAATAACTCGCTGGCACAACGCTGGCGGTCAAGTGTTATCGGTTTGCGGCCACTGTCACTGTTGAAGACTAAATATAATTAAAATAAGCATATGTCATTTAACCTCTCCCGATGATCACAGAAACCGAGACGTGCAAGATATATTGACCCGCTAGTTAGCGGCTATGCGACCAGTGGACTATAATGACAGGTACAAATAAACAGATAAGGTACAAATGACTTGGTTTGGCCACAGATCTTGACCCTCTACTGAATGTAGACACATTCTCTACACAACTCTACTCTACTACGTAATACGAATTAGTTGCCTGTTCTGAGATTGGTCCTTCCCGAGTTGCGACTTAATGTCCCTTACGATGCGACGGAAACATGTGCTATTCGTTTACGTTTAGATCCAGACAATAATTATTCCTCGGGTTCTCATGTGGCCCGAAGTAATGCACTGCTCTCGTCATGCCTAGTATATATCTCATTCCCTCTCACCACCAGGAGCGCCACTCTTACAGCCAACTTTGAGGTTAATAATGGCCGACATATATATTGGCCGCCATCCAGCTGCGCCGGTCGGTGTCGCCACTGGGATCAGAACATGACGCTCAGTATTATTGTCAATAACCATGAGAGCCGAGTTTTATGCTAATCCAGGTCAGGGCTTGATATTGCTTGGGTTGAAATGGATTGCGCCTATATGGCGATGTACGGTTCCACTGTCATAATCTCTCCGTGCAAAGAAACAAAAAACAAAACAAGGGTGGACGTGCTCTAGCTGTATTGGACTATGGTTATAGCAGCGATGACAAGGCATTTACATCTGTGTAGTTCGCCGAAAATGTTACATAATTTAGGACTTGTTGGAAGGTTAAGATTTAAAGAGACCTAATTAAGCTGCTTGTCGAGCTTTTCCCGCCAAATCTACACCCAGGCGACATACATCTCACAATTTGCAGAAAGCTGGATTCTTTCATTCTAGAAATTCAGATACGTAATAAACGTACGTGATATGTCTATCCCGCGATCATGCAGAACTCCGTAGCGGCACTGCTACTTATATTAAAGCATTCCGAAGAGCCAAAACTGATGACATTTACCTGTGAAAACCTGTCGTTAATGGATATCACGGGCAAGGCTAAGAGACTCCATTTGGCAATCTGGCATGCGTGGAATACAGACAAAGGAAATGTTGACTGATTTAAGGACAGATTCTTGCTTGTATTTTGACACCCTTGGTCTTGGCGGTAAAGAGCTCAATAAGTAACTTTAAGATAAACAGATTTATATTATGATGACATAGCCCGCAGTTCCCTTTCACAGAATTAGAAACGACGCTTAAATGCAGAATACCTGACAAGTTATTCCTTTAAAAATCAAACTGGACAAACTATTTTTTATTTGCGTTACAATCGATCGTGTTCTTGCTGGATTTCTTTTGCGTTTCTCTAGCACACATGAGCTAAAAATATTCTAGGGAGGTTTCATCATTCTCATTAGCGAATTATCAGATTCAAGTAGATTTAGGTCTGCAAATGGCAGGAGAATACAGTTGAAGCTAAATTAATCCATTATTCCAGGTGCGGGCACTGTTATACGAATCTGGTGAAGGGGGGGGGGGGGTCGGCGGGTTTCCATTGATTGTCTGAGGAAGCGGACATTTGTGATGAAACAGATATCCCTATAAAACGGATATTTGGCCGTAAAACCCCCCGATCGAGCGGATTTTCGCGGTGGAAAAAATGTGTGGGGGGGGGGGCTTTACCGAGGACCCCCCCCCCCCAGCCCACATCAATGCATTAATCTTTTTCTATGATTTTTCTCATTATGTCACTTGGTCCTGTTAATACGTCAACATGTTTGTTTGGTGTCGGTTTGTATGTTCGTTTTTTTCCCGACCTGTACTGTCCAAACGCATATCGCTATCCTCAAACAACTATTGTGTATGTCCTAAACATCAGAGACCGTTTTTAAGTTAAGAGCTCACAAGCTCAAGGACATCCGATGCTTAATATTTTTCGCAAAGAGATGCGATTAGCGTCAAAATGTTCCACTCATTGGGGGACATAACTTTATAATGAGTTATTTGCGTTTGCCTAATAATCATTTTCGCGTACAACGACGTTATAGTTCACCGTGTCCGTATATTTCAAACTAGATGGACATTGTTTTCCCACTTTCGCTCTTCCAAGCGTCGTCAACCTCCAAACGTTTGTTAGGGAGTGGATATAACCCATTTTCCCAGGCACAAGTTCGCCATCAATGACGATACGTGACGTCAATTTTTTTTTTAATCTAAATTCAATTCACTGTAATAATTTAAGGAATTGAGAGATCAAATTTGGGTCATATGGCTTCTAATTATACCGCATAGTTTCTCAGTTAAAAAAGGATAATTTCCAATATCACTATTGAAAGCATATACAGGTCGGTCGTATATGCTCCGATTTACACGGATTCCGCTTAGTTGGGGCGCTAGATCGCTTCAAAGTGAAACGATCGTTTTGCTGGGCCGCCAAAGATCAGTCAATGGAGATTGTATCCACCTTAAAAAAGTCGTCAAAAATCAGATAAACGTCCTAGAGCGTGGTCTGAATTGGGTGTCGAGATGGCTCAATGGAAGGAGTCGACGCATATGTCCAATTTGATTTTATTCTTACATACACTCTGCCACAGTCAAATGAAATGAAATTAAACAGAGGTCAGTAGTCAAATACTACAAGTGTATACAGCACATCAATAATTATTTTCCATATCCTTTAATATCATTATGATTAGCATTATGATTAGCATTAGCAGACAATCTTACATTATCTTTATCCGCTACAAAGGATTACTAGACAGTTAAAGTGCGATTCATTCCTGCTTCTGATTAAATTGATTACATGTCGCAATTACAATTGTCACAATTAAGTGAGAGACCTTAATCGCGTTACATCCATAAAATAAGTATTGCCCTGTATAGTTTCTAATTATTTAGCAAATAGTATGGGTTATTAAAAATCTGTAGACAGATAGACAGAGTGGTTTGGCGTGACATAAACCGGTCTAAAAATGCAAGTCCACTAATATATTCACTTAATGTTGTCACTAAGGTCCGGAGTGGACAGGTACACACGGTTAGACCCATATGTATCGTGTAACATCGACAAATAACACGTCCCCCAGGTTAACTGCGGGTGTATCCAACCGTCATCTATAGAAATAGACACAGCAGAAATCTCAGTCAGAAATAATAGTTACTTCGTAAACACTTTGCAACAGTCTCATCTATTTACCTATATCATTATGCCTGTATAGTTACTTCCTTGTCAGATAAGGAGATAAATTATCTTGGGGGTAATTAATATCTGGAGACTAGTCCTAGATATCATAACGGCCCCCTAAGTCACTGATGACAAAATGACAATAACGCTTAGACTCAGGAATACACCTTAATTAAAGCACAACTGCCCATAGTTTATAGGTCTCATAATCCTGGTAATATGAAAATTACGTCTCGACAGCCTACGACTATTGCTATTTAGTCTCGTCTTATACAACTTTTCATAATTTCTATCTTCAATATGAACTATAGTCACCATACATTATAAGGCCGGCTAGACTAAGACAAAAGAGTAACTTGCTGACGCCAATTACCTAATTTAAGCGTGTTATATATATATATCACAGACAGCAATATGCATTGAATAACCTAATAAACTTTTAACGATAAATGTGAATAACCCACCTCGGTTCGAAGTATAACTGGGACCACCTGCCTTGATGCCGGTCAAACATACTGTGTGCCGGCTTTCACCTAAACAAAATCTGCCGCCGGCTTTAGGGCGCTCCTTATTGGAGGTTGCCATGCGTCGTTAACGACGCTTTACACAGTGGGTACGTATGACCAAATATGGTAACAGTTGGCGACTCTATGGTTCGCCTCTTGTTACTTGCAAGTTGTCGTGCGTCACGTCGTGACATCACCATGGCGTCATGACGTCACACATCTTACGTAGGCTCTAAATCAACTATTGTCCGGTATGGCGACTCCAGGTTTTTTTGACGTCACACGTCGTCTTGATGGACATCTTGTGCCGTGCCTACCTTTGGCGAGGAGATAACTGTGGTTCAAAAATTGCGTCACAGCTAACGTGCTTCTACTATCAGTTGGGCTTGCTTAATTTCAGCCACGTTCTCCAAATATGAATAGCTGTGATCTCTTTCGAATCTTAGATTTTTCCGATGCGTCGTGTGACGTCACGTTGACTCCACTTTTGGTACATACAAAAAGGTACAAATAGGCAATAAATCGGAAAATAATGCAATCAAATTCTAGAGTAGCGTCATATTGTGACGAGAGTAGTCTCCTGTAGAGCTGAATAATAACAACAATTCGTTTCTATCGTCAGGGGTGACGGCAATTCTTTATGTGACTTCCCATGTTAGAACCCTCCATCTCTTCGGCTGGGAAAATGCTTTGTCAGGTATTTCACATACAAGCGCCTTTGCCAAACAGTACTTTGATTTTTTCTTTGGTTAAGCATGGTACCCAGTAGCGACAGTGCTTACCATGTGGAATTCGAGCAAGAAATGTAGAGCTGGATAATAACGACAATACGTTTCTATCTTACTTCTGGTTCCAGGGGTGACGGTAATTCCTTATGTGACTTCCCATGTTAAAGCCCTCTATCTCCCAGGCTGGGAAAAATGCTTTGTCACGTATTTCACAGGCGCCTTGGCCAAACATTACTTTTGTTGTTGTTAAACATGGTACCCAGTAGCGACAGTAGGGGAACATGGGGCAAAATGACCACCTTAACTTTAGTTGTATTTTTTGGAGGACAAGCAGCGCTATAAAAAGAGCCAAATTTTGGTGAACTGACAACAGTAGTATTCTGAATAACATAGCTTGGATACATGCGAGTGACACGAACAAGATTTTTACTAGCACAAAAAACATGTTTTATATCACAGTGGGTCATTTTCCCCCCTAATGGGGCAAAATGGTCAGCACATTATTTCAGCATGTTAATGAGTGAACTGAACGGGCCTAACAAGGCAAACTCCTAACTCTCTGGAACAGTTTGACCCAGAAGGATCACACACAGAAATTACAAATAACGTTTACGTCAGCAGAGGCGGATCGGGCGGGGGGGGACACCCCTTTCCCCCACTTTTTGCCATTTTTCAGTGCAAAATGTAGGCCATCTGAGGCGCGGAACTCAGCTTTCATGCGAAGTCCTACTGTTGAACAGACCCAGGGCAGCGGCGGCTCCTAGGGGGGCCGACCCGGCCCCGGCCCCACGTTCTAGGGCGGAAATGTATATAATTTATACCATTTACCGGCCCCCCTATCCAGCATATCTGGATCCGACCCTGAAACCGGCCCCCCTGATTTAGGGAGGGGGTAAATAATACATTGCGTGGTTTCGGGGGTTCCGGGGTAAATTAGCCCCCCCTTTTTCACCGCCAAAATCCGCTCTATGAACGCACATTTTCAAAGCCCCCCCCCACCCCCTCCCCACGATCGCAAGTATTAAAATATTTGCTCTATACGGATATCATCACAAATGTCCGCTCTATATGGATATCCTTTTCAACATAAATGTCCGCTCTATAGGGGTATCTTTTTCATCACAAATATCCGCTCTCTCAGTCATCAAGGCATCCGCGGAACCCCCCACCAGATTTGTATAATAGTGCCCCCCCCCCCCGATCGCAAGTATTAAAATATTCGCTCTATACGGGTATCATCACAAATGTCCGCTCTTTGTGGGGTTTTTTTTTCAACATACATGTCCGCTCTATAGGGGTATCTTTTTCATCACAAATATCCGCTCTCTCAGGCATCAAGGCACCCGCGGAACCCCCCCACCAGATTTGTATAATAGTGCCCCCCCCCCTCCCCCACACATCTGCGTCTTATCTTGACGAGCTGCTGGAAGGAATGACCCTTAATTAGTTTCCCAGAGGTTTCTGACTTCTCAAAATCAGCCGGGCCTTGCCACACTCTTTCTGTTGGTGGGGACCGTAGCGGGACATTGCCTGTTACTTGGCTTTGTTTTTCTAACTGGAATTCTAGTAGCTTTTGGGAGTGAACATGTATCGAATGGAGACACGATGTCGCGTGCCGCCTGGCTCTGGCCTCAATCAACGCTTCTGACTCCCAGGGGCGCACAACTCTCCCTTCTTCAAGCTCCCTGTGACGCACATCGTTTTCTTCTTCAAGCATATTCGTGATCATCAAAGATGTTCCGATTCAGTGGACATATCATCCAGTTTGCTAAAGATAATCGTTTCTGTTAGAGTATACATAGTAAATTAGAGTTGGGTAAAACGGCGCACTGGGTCATTTTTCCCCAAGCAGCGTGGGTCATTTTGCCCCTGTTAGTAACCTTAACATTTCACCGCTGTATAAAAAATACGGCGCAGTATATTCCGCACCTGAATTACGTTTAGGGCTTGACTTGAACTAAATTTGATCGTGTTAATTTATCAAAAAAATTCCCCCAAGCTACTATCCACAGAGCTCTAATTTCTTCCAGTGTTTACCATAGATGGCAGCCCAGAATCTTTTACTTTGGTAACGAAGGCCAGCTGTTTGCTTCAGTGCCCATGTAGATTTGCTAAGGTATCACGTAACAAACAGGAACAAATATAAAACGCTTCAATACAGGTGGCAGCATCGTAAGTGCGCGATATTGTGGTGGGCCATTTGACCCCGATGGGTCATTTTGCCCCATGTTCCCCTACCTACCATGTGGAATTCGAGCAAAAAATGACATCACAGGATTTTATTTTTATTTGACCAATGGTGAAAGATAAGCATTTTATTTTTATTTGACCAATGGTGAAAGATAAGGATTTTTGGTGCTAGCAGTGGCTCCTACGGGCGTTCTATTCAAGCCATCACTCTATACTTGCCATGGTAGACATGGTAACATAACCCTATTACATTTGGTATATATATATAGTCGAAAACGTTTAACATTGGATCCTATGGGGAAAATGAACTTTAGTGGATCTGACCAACTTTAGCTCGCGCTATGCCAGTCTCCTTCATCACACAGTGAGGTACTATTACTATGAAGCTAGAACAAAACAAACACGACGATCGCGCTCTTACTGTTCGCTTCCATGACAACGGAGCAATTTTCCTAATGGCGGCTCGTGCGAGTTTGAAAGGCTGCCACTCGCTCAATATCGACGAAAGAGAGTTAGGACCGAGTGCAAAAGTAGAATTTAGTATGAACGAAAGTGAGAACAGATGTAGAAGTTAAAATGGTAGCCACTCGCAAAATGTCGACGCTAGGGGGTTGGGACTGCTTGCAAACTAAGGAACTAAGTCAAAATGAGCTGCACAAAGCAGGTAAAAAGTATTTTTGTCAGTAAACCTCCAGCCTATGGCCTAATTTCGGCCCTTGTTTGCTTCTTGAAGTGTTTAGCATATACAGTTTACACAAATGGCATGATTAGCGCACCCGCCAAAGGTCATACACCAATCCATCAGACCCACTTTTCCGTTCATTTGTTTTATCATGGTATTATATGGCAGCATGTAGTGCCACTCTATGTTTGATGGCACTATATGGCAGCATGGAGTGCCAGTCTACATGTTTGATGGCACTGTATGGCAGCATGGAGTGCCAGTCTATGTTTGATGGTACTATATGGCAGCATGTAGTGCCACTCTATATGTTTGATGGTACTATATGACAGCATGTAGTGCCACTCTATATGTTTGATGGTACTATATGGCAGCATGTAGTGCCACTCTATATGTTTGATGGTACTATATGGCAGCATGTAGTGCCACTCTATGTTTGATGGTACTATATGGCAGCATGGAGTGCCAGTCTACATGTTTGATGGTACTATATGGCAGCATGTAGTGCCACTCTATATGTTTGATGGTACTATATGGCAGCATGTGGTGCCATTCTATATATTTGATGGTACTATATGGCAGCATGTAGTGCCACTCTATATGTTTAACGGTACTATATGGCAGCATGTAGTGCCACTCTATATGTTTGATGGTACTATATGGCAGCATGTGGTGCCATTCTATATATTTAATGGCACTATATGGCAGCATGTGTTGCCATTCTATATATTTGATGGCACTATATGGCAGCAGGTAGTGCCGCTAGACATGTATAATATGGTACTATATGGCAGCATGTAGTGCCAGTCTATATGGTTGATAGTACTATATGGCAGCATGTAGTGCCACTCTATATGTTTGATGGCACTGTATGGCAGCATGTAGTGCCACTCTATATGTTTGCTGGTACTATATGGCAGCATGTAGTGCCACTCTATATGTTTGATGGTACTATATGGCAGCATGTAGTGCCACTCTATATGTTTCATGGTACTATATGGCAGCATGGAGTGCCACTCTATATGGTTGATAGTACTACATGGCAGCATGTAGTGCCACTCTATCTGTTTGATGGCACTGTATGGCAGCATGTAGTGCCACTCTATATGTTTGATGGTACTATATGGCGGCATGTAGTGCCACTCTATATGTTTGATGGTACTATATGGCAGCATGTAGTGCCACTCTATATGTTTGATGGCACTAGATGGCAGCATGTAGTGCCAATCTATATGTTTGATGGTACTATATGGCAGCGTGTAGTGCCACTCTATATGGTTGCTAGTACTATAAGGCAGCATGTAGTGCCACTCTATATGTTTGATGGCACTGTATGGCAGCATGTAGTGCCACTCTATATGTTTGATGGTACTATATGGCAGCGTGTAGTGCCACTCTATATGGTTGCTAGTACTATATGGCAGCATGTAGTGCCACTCTATATGTTTGATGGCACTGTATGGCAGCATGTAGTGCCACTCTATATGTTTGATGGTACTATATGGCAGCGTGTAGTGCCACTCTATATGGTTGCTAGTACTATATGGCAGCATGTAGTGCCACTCTATATGTTTGATGGCACTGTATGGCAGCATGTAGTGCCACTCTATATGTTTGATGGTACTATATGGCAGCATGTAGTGCCACTCTATATGTTTGATGGTACTATATGGCAGCATGTAGTGCCACTCTATATGGTTGCTAGTACTATATGGCAGCATGTAGTGCCACTCTATATGTTTGATGGCACTGTATGGCAGCATGTAGTGCCACTCTATATGTTTGATGGTACTATATGGCAGCATGTAGTGCCATTCTATATGTTTGATGGTACTATATGGCAGCATGCAGTGCCACTCTATATGTTTGATGGCACTATATGGCAGCATGTAGTGCCACTCTATATGTTTGATGGTACTATGACAGCATGTAGTGCCATTCTATATGTTTGATGGCACTATATGGCAGCATGTAGTGCCACTCTATATGGTTGATGGCACTGTATGGCAGCATGTAGTGCCACTCTATATGTTTGATGGTACTATAAGGCAGCATGTAGTGCCACTGAATATGTTTGATAGTACTATATGGCAGCAAGTAGTGCCACTCTATATGTTTGATGGTACTATATGGCAGCATGTAATGCCACTCTATATGTTTGATGGCAGTATATGGCAGCATGTAGTGCCACTCTATATGATTGATAGTACTATATGGCAGCAAGTAGTGCCACTCTATATGTTTGATAGTACTATATGGCAGCAAGTAGTGCCACTCAATATGTTTGATGGCACTATATGGCAGCAGGTAGTGCCACTCTATATGTTTGATGGCACTATATAGCAGCATGTAGTGCCACTCTATATGTTTGATGGTGCTATATGTAGTACAGTTAGACATGTATGCTGGTTAACAAACGTCGATCCCTGTTTTGCACAGATCACAATCACATCTTGGACTGGAACATATAGCGTTGAGTGGGGTCCCATGACAACACTGTGACTGTAACCTGCTCTATTAAATACCGCTCCAAGTCAACCGGCAAATGAAATGGGGCGCAGGATTCCTCTGTATAACGGCGAGGACCCTAGAAAACGGTCACCTGGAGTTAAGAATGCGAATTCTGCTCACGAACTGTCGTCTCATTAGACGTAACGAGTCAAGCCAGGGTGTGCAAGCCAGGGTGTGCAGGCCAGCGTGTGCTGGACTGATGCTTCCCACTGCGAGCACGCGCCGCCTGCCAGCCATGTGGCTCAACTCACCAGCCCTTTCCCCCAAGCCTTCCCGATCTTGTTCCTTACACTCACAGCCTTTTTCCAGGGCCGCCCACCCCGCCTCAAACATTTCTCCAACCTACGTGTTTATTGCTGTCACGACGGTTGTTCCCTGCCAGGAATTCCATTTGTCGGCCTGACACTTGCTGACTCACCCTTTCTCTTTCGTATTCGGCTGGGCCATGTCTGACCCACCCAAGCTCATGCAGTCCTACTATGCACACACCCACACTGCCCTTATACCGTCGTCCCCTGCCTGACCCTCATGCCCACCCCACCCCTACCACCTGCCCGCCACACACACACACTGACCTTATACCGTCGTCCCTTGCCTGACCCTGATGCTCACCCCACCCCTACCCCCTGCCCGCCACACACACACTCAATGAGCTTAGACCGTCGTCCCCTGCCTGACCCTCATGCCCACCCTAAGCCAATCCCCTGCCCGCCACACACACACACTGACCTTATACCGTCGTCCCCTGCCTGACCCTCATGCCCACCCCACCCCTACCCCCTGCCCGCCACACACACACTGACCTTATACCGTCGTCCCCTGCCTGACCCTCATGCTCACTCCTCCCCTACCACCTGCCCGCCACACACACACACACTGACCTTATACCGTCGTCCCTTGCCTGACCCTCATACCCACCCCACCCCTACCCCCTGCCAGCCACACACACACACACTGACCTTATACCGTCGTCCCTTGCCTGACCCTCACGCCCACCCCACCCCTACCCCCTTCCCGCCACACACACACACACTGACCTTATACCGTCGTCCCCTGCCTGACCCTCATACCCACCCCACCCCTACCCCCTGCCCGCCACACACACACACACTGACTTTATACCGCCGTCCCTTGCCTGACCCTCATGCCCACCCCACCCCTACCACCTGCCCGCCACACACACACACACTGACCTTATACCGTCGTCCCTTGCCTGACCCTCATACCCACCCCACCCCTACCCCCTGCCCGCCACACACACACACACTGACTTTATACCGCCGTCCCTTGCCTGACCCTCATGCCCACCCCACCCCTACCCCCTTCCCGCCACACACACACTGACCTTATACCGTCGTCCCTTGCCTGACCCTGATGCTCACCCCACCCCTACCCCCTGCCCGCCACACACACACTCAATGAGCTTAGACCGTCGTCCCCTGCCTGACCCTCATGCCCACCCTAAGCCAATCCCCTGCCCGCCACACACACACACTGACCTTATACCGTCGTCCCCTGCCTGACCCTCATGCCCACCCCACCCCTACCCCCTGCCCGCCACACACACACACACTGACCTTATACCGTCGTCCCTTGCCTGACCCTCATACCCACCCCACCCCTACCCCCTGCCAGCCACACACACACACACTGACCTTATACCGTCGTCCCTTGCCTGACCCTCATGCCCACCCCACCCCTACCCCCTTCCCGCCACACACACACTGACCTTATACCGTCGTCCCCTGCCTGACCCTCATGCTCACTCCTCCCCTACCACCTGCCCGCCACACACACACACACTGACCTTATACCGTCGTCCCCTGCCTGACCCTCATACCCACCCCACCCCTACCCCCTGCCCGCCACACACACACACACTGACTTTATACCGCCGTCCCTTGCCTGACCCTCATGCCCACCCCACCCCTACCACCTGCCCGCCACACACACACACACTGACCTTATACCGTCGTCCCTTGCCTGACCCTCATACCCACCCCACCCCTACCCAATGCCCGCCACACACACACACACTGACGTTATACCGCCGTCCCTTGCCTGACCCTCATGCCCACCCCACCCCTACCCCCTTCCCGCCACACACACATTGACCTTATACCGTCGTCCCCTGCCTGACCCTCATGCTCACTCCTCCCCTACCACCTGCCCGCCACACACACACACACTGACCTTATACCGTCGTCCCTTGCCTGACCCTCATGCTCACCCCACCCCTACCCCCTGCCCGCCACACACACACTCAATGAGCTTAGACCGTCGTCCCCTGCCTGACCCTCATGCCCACCCCACCCCTACCCCCTGCCCGCCACACACACACACACTGACCTTATACCGTCGTCCCCTGCCTGACCCTCATGCCCACCCTAAGCCAACCCCCTGCCCGCCACACACACACACTGACATTATACCGTCGTCCCCTGCCTGACCCTCATGCCCACCCTACCCCTACCCCCTGCCCGCCACACACACACACTGACCTTATACCGTCGTCCCCTGCCTGACCCTCATACCCACCCCACCCCTACCGTCTGCCCGCCACACACACACTCACTGACCTTATACCGTCGTCCCCTGCCTGACCCTCATGCCCACTCCGGCTCTACCCCCTGCCCGCCACCAACACACACACACTGACCCTATACCGTCGTCCCCTGCCTGACTCTGATGCCCACCCCACCACTACCCCCTGCCCGCCACCAACACACACACTGACCCTATACCGTCGTACCCTGCCTGACCCTCATGCCCACCCTACCCCTACCTCCCAGCCCGCTACGCACAGACTGACCTTATACGGTCGTCCCCTGCCTGACCCTCATGCCCACCCCACCCCTACCCCCTTGCCCGCCACTCACACACACACTGACCCTATACCGTCGTCCCCTGCCTGACCCTCATGCCCACCCCACCCCTACCCCCTGCCCGCCGCCAACACACACACTGACCCTATACCGTCGTCCCCTGCCTGACCCTCATGCCCACCCCACCCCTACCCCCTGCCCGCCACTCACACACTCACTGACCTTATACCGTCGTCCCCTGCCTGACCCTCATGCCCACCCTACCCCTACCCCCTGCCCGCCACCAACACACACACTGACCTTATACCGTCGTTCCCTGCCTGACCCTCATGCCCACCCACCCCTACCCCCTGCCCGCCACCAACACACACACTGACCTTATACCGTCGTTCCCTGCCTGACCCTCATGCCCACCCTACCCCTACCCCCTGCCCGCCACTCACACACACACTGACCTTATACCGTCGTCCCCTGCCTGACCCTCATGCCCACCCTACCCCTACCCCCTGCCCGCCACCAACACACACACTGACCTTATACCGTCGTTCCCTGCCTGACCCTCATGCCCACCCTACCCCTACCCCCTGCCCGCCACCAACACACACACTGACCTTATACCGTCGTCCCCTGCCTGACCCTCATACCCACCCCACCCCTACCCCCTGCCCGCCACTCACACACTCACTGACCTTATACCGTCGTTCCCTGCCTGACCCTCATGCCCACCCTACCCCTACCCCCTGCCCGCCACTCACACACACACTGACCTTATACCGTCGTCCCCTGCCTGACCCTCATGCCCACCCTACCCCTACCCCCTGCCCGCCACCAACACACACACTGACCTTATACCGTCGTTCCCTGCCTGACCCTCATGCCCACCCTACCCCTACCCCCTGCCCGCCACCAACACACACACTGACCTTATACCGTCGTCCCCTGCCTGACCCTCATACCCACCCCACCCCTACCCCCTGCCCGCCACTCACACACTCACTGACCTTATACCGTCGTCCCCTGCCTGACCCTCATGCCCACCCCACCCCTACCCCCTGCCCGCCACTCACACACACACTGACTCTATACCGTCGTCCCCTGCCTGACCATCATGCCCACCCCACCCCTACCCCCTGCCCGCCACTCACACACTCACTGACCTTATACGGTCGTCCCCTGTCTGACCGTCATGCCCACCCCACCCCTAACCCCTTGTCCGCCACACACACTGACCTTATACGGTCGTCTCCTGCCTGACCATCATGCCCACCCTACCCCTACCCCCTGCCCGCCACACACACACACACTGACCTTATACCGTCGTCCCCTGCCTGACCCTCATGCCCACCCCACCCCTACCCCCTGCCCGCCATTCACACACACACTGACTCTATACCGTCGTCCCCTCCCTGACCATCATGCCCACCCCACCCCTACCCCCTGCCCGCCGCCAACACACACACTGACCCTATACCGTCGTCCCCTGCCTGACCCTCATGCCCACCCTACCCTTACCCCCTGCCCGCCATTCACACACACACTGACTCTATACCGTCGTCCCCTGCCTGACCATCATGCCCACAATACCCCTACCCCCTGCCCGCCACCAACACACACACTGACCTTATACGGTCGTCCCCTGCCTGACCCTCATGCCCACCCCACCCCTACCCCCTGCCCGCCACTCACACACTCACTGACCTTATACGGTCGTCCCCTGCCTGACCCTCATGCCCACCCTACCCCTACCCCCTGCCCGCCACCAACACACACACTGACCTTATACCGTCGTTCCCTGCCTGACCCTCATGCCCACCCTACCCCTACCCCCTGCCCGCCACTCACACACTCACTGACCTTATACCGTCGTCCCCTGCCTGACCCTCATGCCCACCCTACCCCTACCCCCTGCCCGCCACCAACACACACACTGACCTTATACCGTCGTTCCCTGCCTGACCCTCATGCCCACCCTACCCCTACCCCCTGCCCGCCACCAACACACACACTGACCTTATACCGTCGTCCCCTGCCTGACCCTCATACCCACCCCACCCCTACCCCCTGCCCGCCACTCACACACTCACTGACCTTATACCGTCGTCCCCTGCCTGACCCTCATGCCCACCCCACCCCTACCCCCTGCCCGCCACTCACACACACACTGACTCTATACCGTCGTCCCCTGCCTGACCATCATGCCCACCCCACCCCTACCCCCTGCCCGCCACTCACACACTCACTGACCTTATACGGTCGTCCCCTGTCTGACCGTCATGCCCACCCCACCCCTAACCCCTTGTCCGCCACACACACTGACCTTATACGGTCGTCTCCTGCCTGACCCTCATGCCCACCCTACCCCTAGCCCCTGCCCGCCACACACACACACACTGACCTTATACCGTCGTCCCCTGCCTGACCCTCATGCCCACCCCACCCCTACCCCCTGCCCGCCATTCACACACACACTGACTCTATACCGTCGTCCCCTGCCTGACCATCATGCCCACCCCACCCCTACCCCCGGCCCGCCGCCAAAACACACACTGACCCTATACCGTCGTCCCCTGCCTGACCCTCATGCCCACCCTACCCCTACCCCCTGCCCGCCACCAACACACACACTGACCTTATACGGTCGTCCCCTGCCTGACCCTCATGCCCACCCCACCCCTAACCCCTTGTCCGCCACACACACTGACCTTATACGGTCGTCTCCTGCCTGACCCTCATGCCCACCCTACCCCTACCCCCTGCCCGCCACACACACACACACTGACCTTATACCGTCGTCCCCTGCCTGACCCTCATGCCCACCCCACCCCTACCCCCTGCCCGCCATTCACACACACACTGACTCTATACCGTCGTCCCCTGCCTGACCATCATGCCCACCCCGCCCCTACCCCCTGCCCGCCGCCAACACACACACTGACCTTATACCGTCGTCCCCTGCCTGACCCTCATGCCCACCCTACCCCTACCCCCTGCCCGCCACCAACACACACACTGACCTTATACGGTCGTCCCCTGCCTGACCCTCATGCCCACCCTACCCCTACCCCCTGCCCGCCACCAACACACACACTGACCTTATACGGTCGTCCCCTGCCTGACCCTCATGCCCACCCCACCCCTACCCCCTGCCCGCCACCAACACACACACTGACCTTATACCGTCGTCCCCTGCCTGACCCTCATGCCCACCCTACCCCTACCCCCTGCCCGCCACCAACACACACACTGACCTTATACGGTCGTCCCCTGCCTGACCCTCATGCCCACCCTACCCCTACCCCCTGCCCGCCACACACACACACACTGACCTTATACGGTCGTCCCCTGCCTGACCCTCATGCCCACCCTACCCCTACCCCCTGCCCGCCACTCACACACTCACTGACCTTATACCGTCGTCCCCTGCCTGACCGTCATACTCACCCCACCCCTACCCCCTGCCCGCCACACACACACACACTGACCTTATACGGTCGTCCCCTGCCTGACCCTCATGCCCACCCCACCCCTACCCCCTGCCCGCCGCCAACACACACACTGACCCTATACCGTCGTCCCCTGCCTGACCCTCATGCCCACCCCACCCCTACCCCCTGCCCGCCACTCACACACTCACTGACCTTATACCGTCGTCCCCTGCCTGACCCTCATGCCCACCCTACCCCTACCCCCTACCCGCCACCAACACACACACTGACCTTATACCGTCGTTCCCTGCCTGACCCTCATGCCCACCCACCCCTACCCCCTGCCCGCCACCAACACACACACTGACCTTATACCGTCGTTCCCTGCCTGACCCTCATGCCCACCCTACCCCTACCCCCTGCCCGCCACTCACACACTCACTGACCTTATACCGTCGTCCCCTGCCTGACCCTCATGCCCACCCTACCCCTACCCCCTGCCCGCCACCAACACACACACTGACCTTATACCGTCGTCCCCTGCCTGACCCTCATACCCACCCCACCCCTACCCCCTGCCCGCCACTCACACACTCACTGACCTTATACCGTCGTCCCCTGCCTGACCCTCATGCCCACCCCACCCCTACCCCCTGCCCGCCATTCACACACACACTGACTCTATACCGTCGTCCCCTGCCTGACCATCATGCCCACCCACCCCTACCCCCTGCCCGCCACCAACACACACACTGACCTTATACCGTCGTTCCCTGCCTGACCCTCATGCCCACCCTACCCCTACCCCCTGCCCGCCACACACACACACACTGACCTTATACCGTCGTCCCCTGCCTGACCCTCATGCCCACCCCACCCCTACCCCCTGCCCGCCATTCACACACACACTGACTCTATACCGTCGTCCCCTGCCTGACCATCATGCCCACCCCACCCCTACCCCCTGCCCGCCGCCAACACCCACACTGACCCTATACCGTCGTCCCCTGCCTGACCCTCATGCCCACCCTACCCCTACCCCCTGCCCGCCACCAACACACACACTGACCTTATACGGTCGTCCCCTGCCTGACCCTCATGCCCACCCTACCCCTACCCCCTGCCCGCCACCAACACACACACTGACCTTATACGGTCGTCCCCTGCCTGACCCTCATGCCCACCCCACCCCTACCCCCTGCCCGCCACTCACACACTCACTGACCTTATACGGTCGTCCCCTGCCTGACCCTCATGCCCACCCTACCCCTACCCCCTGCCCGCCACCAACACACACACTGACCTTATACGGTCGTCCCCTGCCTGACCCTCATGCCCACCCTACCCCTACCCCCTGCCCGCCACACACACACACACTGACCTTATACGGTCGTCCCCTGCCTGACCCTCATGCCCATCCTACCCCTACCCCCTGCCCGCCACTCACACACTCACTGACCTTATACCGTCGTCCCCTGCCTGACCGTCATACTCACCCCACCCCTACCCCCTGCCCGCCACACACACACACACTGACCTTATACGGTCGTCCCCTGCCTGACCCTCATGCCCACCCCACCCCTACCCCCTGCCCGCCGCCAACACACACACTGACCCTATACCGTCGTCCCCTGCCTGACCCTCATGCCCACCCCACCCCTACCCCCTGCCCGCCACTCACACACTCACTGACCTTATACCGTCGTCCCCTGCCTGACCCTCATGCCCACCCTACCCCTACCCCCTGCCCGCCACCAACACACACACTGACCTTATACCGTCGTTCCCTGCCTGACCCTCATGCCCACCCACCCCTACCCCCTGCCCGCCACCAACACACACACTGACCTTATACCGTCGTTCCCTGCCTGACCCTCATGCCCACCCTACCCCTACCCCCTGCCCGCCACTCACACACTCACTGACCTTATACCGTCGTCCCCTGCCTGACCCTCATGCCCACCCTACCCCTACCCCCTGCCCGCCACCAACACACACACTGACCTTATACCGTCGTTCCCTGCCTGACCCTCATGCCCACCCTACCCCTACCCCCTGCCCGCCACCAACACACACACTGACCTTATACCGTCGTCCCCTGCCTGACCCTCATACCCACCCCACCCCTACCCCCTGCCCGCCACTCACACACTCACTGACCTTATACCGTCGTCCCCTGCCTGACCCTCATGCCCACCCCACCCCTACCCCCTGCCCGCCACCAACACACACACTGACCTTATACCGTCGTCCCCTGCCTGACCCTCATACCCACCCCACCCCTACCCCCTGCCCGCCACTCACACACACACTGACTCTATACCGTCGTCCCCTGCCTGACCATCATGCCCACCCCATCCCTACCCCCTGCCCGCCACTCACACACTCACTGACCTTATACGGTCGTCCCCTGTCTGACCGTCATGCCCACCCCACCCCTAACCCCTTGTCCGCCACACACACTGACCTTATACGGTCGTCTCCTGCCTGACCCTCATGCCCACCCTACCCCTACCCCCTGCCCGCCACACACACACACACTGACCTTATACCGTCGTCCCCTGCCTGACCCTCATGCCCACCCCACCCCTACCCCCTGCCCGCCACTCACACACACACTGACTCTATACCGTCGTCCCCTGCCTGACCATCATGCCCACCCCACCCCTACCCCCTGCCCGCCACTCACACACACACTGACTCTATACCGTCGTCCCCTGCCTGACCATCATGCCCACCCCACCCCTACCCCCTGCCCGCCGCCAACACACACACTGACTCTATACCGTCGTCCCCTGCCTGACCATCATGCCCATCCTACCCCTATCCCCTGCCCGCCACTCACACACTCACTGACCTTATACCGTCGTCCCCTGCCTGACCGTCATACTCACCCCACCCCTACCCCCTGCCCGCCACACACACACACACTGACCTTATACGGTCGTCCCCTGCCTGACCCTCATGCCCACCCCACCCCTACCCCCTGCCCGCCGCCAACACACACACTGACCCTATACCGTCGTCCCCTGCCTGACCCTCATGCCCACCCCACCCCTACCCCCTGCCCGCCACTCACACACTCACTGACCTTATACCGTCGTCCCCTGCCTGACCCTCATGCCCACCCTACCCCTACCCCCTGCCCGCCACCAACACACACACTGACCTTATACCGTCGTTCCCTGCCTGACCCTCATGCCCACCCACCCCTACCCCCTGCCCGCCACCAACACACACACTGACCTTATACCGTCGTTCCCTGCCTGACCCTCATGCCCACCCTACCCCTACCCCCTGCCCGCCACTCACACACTCACTGACCTTATACCGTCGTCCCCTGCCTGACCCTCATGCCCACCCTACCCCTACCCCCTGCCCGCCACCAACACACACACTGACCTTATACCGTCGTTCCCTGCCTGACCCTCATGCCCACCCTACCCCTACCCCCTGCCCGCCACCAACACACACACTGACCTTATACCGTCGTCCCCTGCCTGACCCTCATACCCACCCCACCCCTACCCCCTGCCCGCCACTCACACACTCACTGACCTTATACCGTCGTCCCCTGCCTGACCCTCATGCCCACCCCACCCCTACCCCCTGCCCGCCACTCACACACACACTGACTCTATACCGTCGTCCCCTGCCTGACCATCATGCCCACCCCATCCCTACCCCCTGCCCGCCACTCACACACTCACTGACCTTATACGGTCGTCCCCTGTCTGACCGTCATGCCCACCCCACCCCTAACCCCTTGTCCGCCACACACACTGACCTTATACGGTCGTCTCCTGCCTGACCCTCATGCCCACCCTACCCCTACCCCCTGCCCGCCACACACACACACACTGACCTTATACCGTCGTCCCCTGCTGACCCTCATGCCCACCCCACCCCTACCCCCTGCCCGCCACTCACACACACACTGACTCTATACCGTCGTCCCCTGCCTGACCATCATGCCCACCCCACCCCTACCCCCTGCCCGCCACTCACACACACACTGACTCTATACCGTCGTCCCCTGCCTGACCATCATGCCCACCCCACCCCTACCCCCTGCCCGCCGCCAACACACACACTGACCCTATACCGTCGTCCCCTGCCTGACCCTCATGCCCACCCTACCCCTACCCCCTGCCCGCCACCAACACACACACTGACCTTATACGGTCGTCCCCTGCCTGACCCTCATGCCCACCCTACCCCTACCCCCTGCCCGCCACACACACACACACTGACCTTATACGGTCGTCCCCTGCCTGACCCTCATGCCCACCCTACCCCTACCCCCTGCCCGCCACTCACACACTCACTGACCTTATACCGTCGTCCCCTGCCTGACCGTCATACTCACCCCACCCCTACCCCCTGCCCGCCACACACACACACACTGACCTTATACGGTCGTCCCCTGCCTGACCCTCATGCCCACCCTACCCCTACCCCCTGCCCGCCACACACACACACACTGACCTTATACGGTCGTCCCCTGTCTGACCGTCATGCCCACCCCACCCCTAACCCCTTGTCCGCCACACACACTGACCTTATACCGTCGTCCCCTGCCTGACCCTCATGCTCACCCCACCCCTACCCCCTGCCCGCCACACACACACAGACTGACCTTATACCGTCGTCCCCTGCCTGTATTTGTCAGGCTACTTTAATACTTTGTACGCACACGCGCATGTCCCCATGGCCATGAAAGAAGGACACCCTATACAAGGGTTCGAGCAAACACGAAGACGATAGAAAGAACCATCGTGGTATTTCATTGTTGCCAGTTATAAATTATTAGAGCGTTTGATCCTGGATAAAATAATGGGATGGACACGCATGCAAAATATATCTTTCCCCTGTCTTAATAAAAATGCCTACCAAGAATATCTTTGTAGCTTACTTGGTTCCTTCGAAAGAGAGATGTTTTGGTATGAGGTGGTCAATTTATGCAACATTAGTGACGCAGATCTCACTTCCGTAATATGAGGCCGCAGATCAAACGAACCAGCACCTTCCTATAAAGATGTCTTTCTTTACAATATGGTTTTTAATATATTTTCAAAATCCCTCTAAACTATGGGGATGTACCTTTTGAATGGTTTGGCTTGGTTCAGTATTGATGATTTCAACCAGACTATATCGTATACATTTAGTAACAAATTCATGCCGGGCTCTAACGGTGTGAACATGGTTACGGTAGCGAGTATAATGAGAATGCACTTCATCATTGCGAACCATGGACAGTTTATTAAAATAGCAAGGTAAGTTATCATTGGTTAATTTGGGACAAAATTTCAATATTTGTAAATGATGTATGTCTTATAATTTGAGTAGTTTTAGGCGTAGAGTATATTTCAATTTGTTCAAAATTCCTATTAATTTAGATATTTTACAAGCGATGTTTTCAACATGAGAGTGCCACTTCATGTGCTTATTTATAATTATACCCAGCATGTCAAAGTTGTCTACATGCTCCAAAATGGTGTTGTTCAATGAAAGCTAGAGAATTTGCACTCTCTTTTGTGGCGTATGAAATACCATAAACTTGCACTTGTTAGGGTTAATGACAGTCGGTTTATATTTAACCAGTCGCATATTTGAGACAGTTCATTATTTAATATATCGCTAAAGGCTAGGGCAGTAGAATCCGTCATAATGGGCCTCAGAGTACTTAATAAACTGATATCGTCCGCATAAATGATAAATTTAAAGAAGGTACTGGCGAATACTAAACTTATATCGTTGATATATATAATAAATAAAAGGGGGCCAAAGATGGAACCCTGCGGAACTCCTGTTGTTATAAGAGAAAGGTCTGAATTACTATTTTCAATGTGGACGCACTGCTTACGATCCTTTAGATAACTAGTTAAGAGCAGACCTGCGTTTCCTAAAACCCCATAGTGGTCTAATTTTTGTAAAAGAATACTTTCTAGTCCGATCGAACAATTCAAGGGTTTAGCTTTAAAACCTTACTGACAGTCATTTAGTGGTTTATTAACCTGAAAGTCTTGATATAGCTGTTCGACTATAACTCTCTCAAACACTTTAGAAAACGCGGGCAATACTGATATCGGTCTATAGTTATTTACTAAGTTTTCATTGCCGCTTTTAAACACTGGAATGACTTTAGCTAATTTTAGCTTGTCTGGAAAAATTCCAGTTGTAAGTGATTGATTAATATTATGAGAAAGAGCTTGACTTACTTTTAGTTTTATTTCTTTCAGGAATTTAGCAGAAATATTTTCATGCCCATAACTAGTTTTGGGCTTTAAGCCATCAATAACCGTTTCGATATTATTTGTAGAGATACTACTAAAGTTTAACTTATTTTTACAAGCTACATGCATGTACTTTTTGAAAGAATTATCCCAGGTCTTCTTCAGTTTCCCAGCAAGAATGGGTCCAATATTAGTAAAGAAGGCATTAAACTTTGCAGCTAGTACAAGTTGATCCGAGGTTTCGTGCCCGTCTATAGTGAAGTAATCTGGGAGGTTTTTTTTTCCTTTGACTTGTTTAATATGTCTTTAAGAGTGCTCCAGATTTCTTTCTTATTACTTTAACATTTTTCAAAACGGGACTCAAAGTATTGTCTCTTTGCTAATTAAATATTACGCCGTAGAATGCCATGATACGTACGAAGATTAGTGTTACGCGTATCATATAGTTAACTCACTACTATTCACGGGTATCTGCTGTAAAGCATGGCATATCCCATCATATGAGCCTTCGTTATCGGTCTACTAAATTACTAAAACACTCAATGCTAGATTAACTACCTTGGTTGCTTGTAGCTGATTTGATTGTAACTGTGCATATGTTGTTCTTTTGTGTGTTTTGGAGTGTGTTTCTTTCTTATTTTTTTCTATCATGTTATTATGCTTTTAACACTCTCCAGAAAATTGGGAAAATAAAGTATATGCATATATATAGACCGTATGTCTATATATGTGAGGGTTGGTAAGGAGGAGGGGGGGGGACTCAACAGCGGAAGTATGTTATACATGAAAGATAGTTTTGATCGACTGTGAAAGTAGATTTTCCCAATTGTGTAAGACCAATAGACGGTACGGAAGACCATAGAGGCTATGCAGTTTTATTTCATTTTCTGCATCATCAAAGGACATTTGTTCTACAAGCCCGGGTACAAATTAATTCCAAGCAGGTACAAAATGCTCAAACCAGGAACTAAATAGTAACATGTATCATCGAACGCGGTTGAAATAATTTACATCAGGTTTTAAATGCCAGAACCAGAAACTCCCTGCCTCGACCCTACACCTCGACTCGTCACCTGGACGCCCACCCTAATTTCCCATCTTGAACCCCACCCTAATCTAGACTTTGGGCATTTAAAACTGTGCCGGTTATAGCGGTGGCGAGCCAAGCATACATACACCCGGGTATGGCTTCAATTACTGTCGGTTATTGCGGTGCGGAGCCAAGCACCCACACACCCGGTTATGGCTTCAATTACTGTCGGTTATTGCGGTGCGGAGCCAAGCATCCACACACCCGGGTATGGCTTCAATTACTGTCGGTTATTGCGGTGCGGAGCCAAGCATCCACACACCCGGGTATGGCTTCAATTACTGTCGGTTATTGCGGTGGCAAGCCAAGCATCTATACACCCGGGTATGGCTTCAATTACTGTCGGTTATTGCGGTGCGGAGCCAAGCATCCACACACCCGGGTATGGCTTCAATTACTGTCGGTTATTGCGGTGCGGAGTCAAGCATCCACACACCCGGGTACGACTTCAATTACTGTCGGTTATTGCGGTGGCGAGCCAAGCATACATACACCCGGGTATGGCTTCAATTACTGTCGGTTATTGCGGTGCGGAGCCAAGCATCCACACACCCGGGTATGGCTTCAATTACTGTCGGTTCTTGCGGTGGCAACCAAGCATCCATACACCCGGGTATGGCTTCAATTACTGTCGGTTATTGCGGTGCGGAGCCAAGCATCCTCACACCCGGGTATGGCTTCAATTACTGTCGGTTATTGCGGCGAGCCATGCATTCATACACCCGGGTATGGCTTCAATTACTGTCGGTTATTGCGGTGGCGAGCCAAGCATCCATACACCCGGGTATGGCTTCAATTACTGTCGGTTATTGCGGTGCGGAGCCAAGCATCCACACACCCGGGTATGGCTTCAATTACTGTCGGTTATTGCGGGGCGGAGCCAAGCATCCACACACCCGGGTACGACTTCAATTACTGTCGGTTATTGCGGTGCGGAGCCAAGCATCCATACACCCGGTTATGGCTTCAATTACTGTCGGTTATTGCGGTGGCGAGCCAAGCATCCACACACCCGGGTATGGCTTCAATTATTGTCGGTTATTGCGGTGGCGAGCCAAGCATCCGTACACCCGGGCACGGCTTCAATTACTGTTCTCTGCAATTGAATTAAAGATAATAGTAATTAGTTAAAAGATATCTCCAAATAAATTAAAGATAAAGGTAGTTAGTTGAAAGATATCTCTAAATGAATTAAAGATAACATTTTTTCATTTGAAGATATCTTGAATTCAATGTTACATCTGTCTAAATCGACATGAATTGGACATATCAGTAATTGAATTACTGTTATCTTTAATTCAATTAGAGATATGTGCAAATACTGAGATATTTAAATGATTTAAATATTTTATTAAATCATTTGTGCATACCTTTAAATATCTGAAGAGATGTTCAATTATTCAAAGATATCTATAGAATATTTAGACATATGTGCAATTACTCCATTAAAGTCCAATTTGGCTTGCCATAGTTGCGCCCTGCCTGACCCGCCGCCAATCAGCCGCGGGTCTGGGATTCTGCCCCGGGGACATTGGCTCATTGGTGACGCGTAAACACGGTCATAAGCCGTTCGCCGGGGGGCCAGGAGTTCAAGCGCCCAAGCATTCAATTTAGAATGAAGCTATAATATCTTTGGCAGAAAGTACCCAGGCACCAAAAGGCCTGCCGCTCATGGCGCCGCCCTCTACTCTCACCCTTAGGCCAATCGAGGTTCTCCCATGGCTCCCACCCCCAGACTTATTGGTACGCGACCCCGCCCCCCCATCACACACACACATAGTCTGGGCACTTACATCCAGCGCTCGTACCGGATCTCCAATTTATGGGTCATAAGCGCCACTGATTGGACGGTCAGGCTGCAAGGTCGATTACCGTATTGCCTTGCATCAACGCGGCCATCACGTGACCTTCACAGCAGGAGTCGAGAGAGGACATGGAGCCGGAACAATGGAATGGTTTTGTCTGGCGTATTTTGTTACAGATACTTAACCGCACGAGCTGTCAGTCTGAACCGTATTGTGTTTCAAGCAGCCAACGACCTTTCCCGCCGCTCGTCCACCACTAGGGCGGGAGGGGGGGGTGGTATTTAATACATTGCGGGTTTTTGGAGGGGGGGGGGGGCGGGTAAAGCCGCCCCGTTTTCACCGCCAAAATGCGCCCGACCGGGGCGTTGTACCGCCAAAATCCGCTCGGAGGGGGTATTTTTAACCCACATTTTCAGAGCATTCCCCCATCCCCCTTCGCAAGTTTTAAAATGTCCGCTACGGTAATTTTTTCATCACAAATAGCCATCAGGCACCTAATCGCAGGCTGAACCCGTGCCCCCACGAGATTTGTATAATAGTGCCCCCCCCCCCTACCCCGCCCGCTTCCGCACCCACATTCCACTATTCGCTCCAGAGTGTTCCACTTGACAATGGGAGAGGAGAGGATGAAGATGGTTGTCGTGGGCAACGTATTATTTAGCGCAAGCAGAACTAAAACCAACCCGCTCAAGTGCTTTCTGGCATTCTGTCCTTCGGCGTCTACCGAAAACTACTAAGGTTATACAACCATTTGTACGGTGATCGGTTCAGCTCAACATTAACAATCCACTGTTGCAAGTACAGAGTGATGGCTCGCGAATGACGCCAGTGGGAGCCACTGCAGCCACATAGATATCTCTTTTACCATTGGGCAACTTTCGAAAAAACTCCAGCTACCTTTTCACAAAGGCACTTCTGAAATATTATGAAAAACATTTTCCCTATGATTAGAGATGGAAGGCCTTAACCTGAGAAGTCCCACTGGATCCGAATGTAGGATAGCAATGTGTCAGGAGCCACGGAAGGCATATTCATTTATATGTCTATGAGCCGATAGAAACTTATGGCGACAACTTAATAGCGAGCGCAAGCGAGCATAGGCTTAGGACTTTCATTTTTCGCGTAACCACCCCCATGAGACGTTTTCGGATTCGGAGTAAATATCAGCTGTACATAAATATATTCGAGCAAACAGACGTCGAAGCCCATTATGTCATGTCAATAATTAAATCAGCTGCCCCACAAAATTCACGACTAAATTATTCAATGTTAACCCTGGATGTATACTTCAAATTAAAGCGACGAGCTAAATGTCTGTTGCCAAGCAGAAACTCTTTGTGACCGCCCATCGGCTGTTGTCATAGTGAGTAGTTGTGACGTTAAAATGTTATAAAAATGACGTCAAAATTGGAGTTCCTAAGCAACCGAATAATATGCCACAAGCACGTGCATGGTATACGTCATCCCGCCAAAGATATTTTTTATGGCAAGCCTAGCATCCCCTCGGAATATCTGAATTAATAAATATACGCTCGCATTTTTTAGGTAGCACCTATCCATATTACTATATGTGTCTGAAAGCGTAAAAAAATTAACATATCGGAATGTGTGCCCTAAAGGGTTGAACATTAGGAAACATTATGAACATTATGAATCCAATTTCTCTATGTCGATTATTAAGTGACACGCGGACGCATAGTACTTTTTTTCTCTCAAAAACTCAAAACAAAACTATAACTATGACCTTTGACCTGCGACATGGACATTTGACCTTGAGCTGACAAAAATAGTCATATCATTCCGAGGTGCCCAACTGTTAACAGACGACGACATAGCCTGCTGCTTCTCATGGTACGATATGTGGCGTGAAAATAGTATTGGGTGATAACAAACAAACAAACTGACAAAAACGACAGGCCGATATATGAGCAAATTTTTTTTTCGTCGTAATAATCAATGTAAGGTCATGGGATATGGGAAATGTAATACGACGAGAAAACATTCATATTGCATTAACCAGCAGTCAGGTCAGATTCTGGAGTTGTGAGAAGTGAGCAGCGTGCCATAGCCTACGTCCCCAGCTGCCCGGCCATTCTCTTCACATATTGCATGCATCTGTCATGGCTAAATTAGCTTACAGATTGGTGCCAGATCAAAGCTGTAACCATAGTAAAAAGCGGAGCGTGACGTAAACTGGCGCTGACACAGAGAATGGTTATCGGCATGATTCAAGGGACTTGCCATCGGGTCTTGAGCAAATACAGCACGGCTGGCTTGTGACGTGTTCTCTCTCACTATAGATCCACAGACGACATGGCACTAACGCTGTCCCATGTCGGCGGAGACCTCGCATCACACAGAGGGGGCCGATTGCCTTATAACGGGCACCTCGTATCACACAGAGGGGGCCGATTGCCTTATAACGGGGACCTTGTATCACACAGAGGGGGCCGATTGCCTTATAACGGAGACCTCGTATCACACAGAGGGGGCCGATTGCCTTATAACGGGGACTTCGTGTCACACAAATTAATGTCGAATGCCTTATGACAATTGTCAATAACTGAGACCATCTATTTCGTTAAGGGACCAATTGTCTCAAACAGAAACCACGTATTTTGATAAATTGCCTCTAAATGGAGACCACGTCTCCCATAACAGGCCAATTTTGGGGAAATGTTTTCCCACTTAGTCTATTATCGTGTAATTGCCATCCAGATACCATTTCCAGAATTGCGAATGTTTTGCAATACTAAAATGCTGCAGAAAAAGATTTACGCTTGTATAATATCCTGAATTAAATCATATTGGTGGAAGATGTGTTAGCCTACTGCGTTAGTTTCTGTTCCTGGTCTTATATGAAGGGTTCAGCCTTTTGACAGGCCTGCCACGCTCGTCTGATGCCGCCAGAGGGCGCTGGAGAGCAGCACTACGCGGGGCCTTCGCAACTCTTCCGTGGTTGCCAGGGAGTATGTGAAGGGTGCCTGAGTACCCAGGACGTGCGCAGCTCCCTCTGACTGACACGGAAAGGTGCAGAAGTGTATATGGCGGGTCGGGGGAGGGGAATGGGGGAGGGGGCCTGATCTGAACGAAAACTGTAATTACATCATTGGGTCGGAAGAGCAAACAGTACGATGTTAATGGCGATGTAAATGGCCAAAATGTGAGGTCACCGGTTGCGTGATCGCCCGCCAAATATCGACGGGAGCGGGAGGGACAACCCGATGTTGATGGGGCTAGACAATTTGACAGCCACGGTCAATCCTGCTTCACGACCTTGGAAGCAGTTCCTGTTTGTCTTTGCCGGAGTGGCCCTGTAGCCCCATATGTACCATACTGGCCCCTGTCTGTTGGGAGTTGCCATGTAGCCCCATATGTACCATATTGGTCCCTGTCCGATGGAGTGACCCTGTAGCCCCATATGTACCATCTTGGCCCCTGTCCGATGGGAGTGACCCTGTAGCTCCATATGCACCATCTTGGCCCGTGTCCGATGGGAGTGACCCTGTAGCCCCATATGTACTATCTTGGCCCTTGTCTGTTGGGAGTGGCCCTGTAGCCCCATATGTACCATCTTGGCCCCTGTCTGTTGGGAGTGGCCCTGTAGCCCTATATGTACCATCTTGGCCCCTGTCCGATGGGAGTGGCCCTGTAGCCCCATATGTACCATCTTGGCCCCTGTCCGATGTGAGTGCCCCTATAGAGAGATATTTTAGAACTTGCGACTGGATGGTGTGGTAGGGGGGGGGGAATAAAATGTGCATTTATAGAGCGGGTTGCCGCGAAAAATACCCCTTCCGAGCGGATTTCGGCGGTAAAACGCCGACCGAGCGGAATTTCGCGATAAAACGCCCTAACCGAGCGGATTTGGGTGGTGAAACAGGGGGCCTTTACCGCGCAACACCTAAACCCAGCGATGTATTAAGTACCCCTCCAGCGGGGGCGTCACTCGTTCAGTTGACAAAAACATACTGTGTTAGTCTTCTGTAATGATATATCAAGCTATATAGTGAAAGTGAACTTTATTAGGTATTACTTTCTACGCATCTCGACGTATACAACTTAAATAGCCTGCCTTTCATGCATACGCCTCTCACACAACCTATCTTATGTTGAGGTAGTCATTCACATGTGATGTTGATAACCTCTTGAAATGAATCTTATTTACCAGAAAAATCGTCACACCGAATAAAGACTTGAACCAAACAACACGTGTCTCGTGAATACTACTCTCAGGGAAAGGATATCCGTCCTTGAAAAAAGTGAGGCGATGACAAATGTCGCAAATGTCGTAATGATCGAGCTTGGCGATCAGGATGGCTGCGTGAATGTCATCCACGACCTCCTGAAAAACAAGCTCAAGGTATTGCGAAGCATACCTATAATGAAGACCCTGCACTGTAGTTGGTCAACTGGGAGTAAACCATGGGGCGATCGTTCACGAGCTACTCACTGAAGTTAAAAGGGCTAATACCCCGCGCGACGGCTTAAATAGGGCAGTTTCCGCCCCACAAAAATAGCATTACCGTAGTCCTGCCCTAACTCTGTCCTAGTCCTGCCCTAGTCCTGCCCTAGAACTACCCTAATCCTGTCCTAGTCCTGTTCTAGTCCTGCCCTAGTCCTGCCCTCGCTAGGCCCTAGTCCTACTCTAGTCCTGCCCTAGTCCTGCCCTAGCCCTGCCCTAGCCATGCGCCATTCCTGCCCTAGTCCTGTCCATGGCTCTGCTTTAGTCCAGCCCTAGTCCTGCTCTAGCCCTGCCTTAGCCCTGCCCTAGACATGCCCCAGTCCTCCCCTAGCCCTGCCCTAGCCCTGCCCTAGACATGCCCCAGTCCTCCCCTAGTCCTGTCCTAGCCATGCCGTAGTAGTACCATATTCATACCCTAGCTATGCATTAGTTCTGCCCTAGTCCTACCGTAGTCTTGCCCTAGCTTTGCCCTAGTCCTGCCCGAGTCCTGCTCTATACCCACCCTAGTCCTGCCCTAGTTCTGTTCTAGTCCTGCCCTAGCCCTGCCCTCGCTAGGCCCTAGTCCTGCTCTAGTCCTGCCCTAGTCCTGCCCTAGACATACTCTAGTCCTATCCTAATCCTGACCTAATCCTGCTTGGTTGTGCCCTGCCCATGCCCTAATCATGCCCTAGTCGTGTCCTAGCCATGCCCTAGCCATGCCCTAGTCCTTCCATAGCTCTGCCCTAGCCATGCCCTAGCCATGCCCTAGCCATGCCCTAGCCATGCCCTAGTCCTGCCTAGTCCTGCCCTAGCCATGCCCTAGTCCTGCCCTAGCCATGCCCTAGCCATGCCCTAGCCATGCCCTAGTCCTGCCTAGTCCTGCCCTAGCCATGCCCTAGTCCTGCCCTAGCCATGCCCTAGCCATGCCCTAGCCATGCCCTAGCCATGCCTTAATCCTGCCCTAGCCATGACCTAGCCATGACCTAGCCATGCCCTAGCCATGCCCTAGCCATGCCCTAGCCATGCCCTAGTCCTGCCCTAGCCATGCCCTAGCCATGCCGTAGCCATGCCCTAGCCATGCCCTAGCCATGCCCTAGTCCTGCCCTGGCTATAGCTATGAGGCCCTGGCCATAGCTATGAGGCCCTGTCTGTTAGGGCGCACTAAGAGCTTACGATCTCTCGCTCTCAGCTTCACACAGCGTTCCTCGCAATTATCCTGCTATGCCCAGGTTACCATGGTGATTCCCTGTGCGCGTGTAGAGATGGACTCCCTGCCCGCCGCGGAGCTCATTACATTAAGGCTTCGCTTTGGCTGGGTGACTAGTGGCGCCATCATCGCCGGAGTCGGATAACACTTATCGCGAGCAGCCCGGTGTAATCCAGTTTTCCCGCCCAACTCGGCTTATTGCTGGTCTTTGTTTTTGTCCACAGGCGAGACGGATGGCTGGATCCGGTGCGTCGCGCCGCGGAACAGCGAAACAATTGGTTGAAGGGGAAAGCGGGCGGCAAGGATAACTACCTGCCCAGGACACACTAGATAGCTGCTATAGTTATTGGAACACCCTTAATAGATATTTAGCTCAGGTCCCGTGCCCATATTGCGTATAGGATGGAGAGCATCTATGCACCGGACTACGTGCTTTCACGTCAATCGTCACCTAGCTGTTTCCAAGTACGGATTTTACCCTTGTGATCCATATTTGAGCCCTGAGATCCGGATTGAACCCCTAGGATCCGGATTGGACATATATGATCCGAATTGGATCCATATGATCCGAATTGGATCCATAGGATCCGGATTTGACCCATAGGATCCGGATTGGACCCATAGGATCCGGATTGGACCCATTGGATCCGGATTGGACCCCTAGGCGACAGATTGACCCTTCAAATCTCGACCCCTCAGATCACGATTTCATCCTTCAGATCCCGTTTTTCGACCCCTAGTAACCGTATATCCCCCGTCAGATCCAGAATTGAACCCTAGGTTTCGGATTTAACCCTCAGATCCCAATTTGATCCCCCGGATCCCAATTTGACTCCTCAGATCCGGATCGACCCCAAGTATCCTGATTAACTTTAGTCAGATCCAGATTTGACCCGTCAGATTCAGAATTGACCCTTCAGATCCAGATTGGACTCTTCAGATCCAGATTGGACCCTTCATATTCCGATCAGACCTTTCAGATCCAGATTGGGTCCATAAGATCCGGTTTTGACTCCAAAGATCTGGATTGACTCCTGAGATACCGAATGACCCCTCAGATCCCGATTTGTTCCTTTGAAACCTGATTGTTCCTATTTTCCTGCCAAAATGTTTTAAGACTAGGTGCTAGATACCTATAGGCCCAATGCCGTGACATAATTGGCGACAGACAGACAAACCGAACATGCCGACATAAGACAGAAATCTAGGATTTTACGATTATGTCTTATGTCTTATGTCGGTGTGTTCGGTTTGTTCAGTACATTTTCGTCTTAACAAACCGAACTCGGCGACATAAGACAAAAATCGCAGATTTATAGGTCATATACAGGTCTTAGAACTAAAATATGTTGCTGCCGGTTGAAACGTTAAACGTGTTGGAAGGTGCCGCATATGTGTATGTGGGGTGTATCGCATGAGAACTGGTTGGTTGGTTATGCATTGAGGACGCTTCTATAGTTATGGTGATATGGCAACAATAAAGGAATCATGTCTCCGCGATCAAATCCGACGCATTGCGCTATTAAATATTTGCTATTTCTTGCGTTTGTACTGATAGACATGTAACGAATATCAACACAGAACATATTCTGGATGAGAACTATCAGTGGAGAATAGTAAATTCAATATGGAGGCAAACTCTTGTACTGTTGAAAGCAATACCTGGTTGGTATTATGGGTGATTAATTCTAAAAGCCCTCGATGATACGGTTAACAATGCTGTCTACAATGTCTCCCGGCGCAATGCATGGTCAACACGCGGGGTCAATGCATGGTCAACACGCGAGGTCAACACGCGGAGTCAACACGCGGGGTCAATGCATGGTCAACACGCGGGGTCAATGCATGGTCAACACGCCGGGTCAATGCATGGTCAACACGCGGGGTCAATGCATGGTCAACACGCCGGGTCAATGCATGGACAACACGCGAGGTCAACACGCGGAGTCAACACGCGGGGTCAACACACGGGGTCAACACACGAGGTCAACACGCGGAGTCAACACGCGGTGTCAACACGCGGGGTCAATGCATGGTCAACACGCGGGGTCAACACGCGGAGTCAACACGCGGGGTCAACACACGGGGTCAACACACGAGGTCAACACGCGGAGTCAACACGCGGTGTCAACACGCGGGGTCAATGCATGGTCAACACGCGGGGTCAACACGCGGAGTCAACACGCGGGGTCAATGCATGGTCAACACGCGGGGTCAATGCATGGTCAACACGCGGGGTCAATGCATGTTCAACACGCGGGGTCAATGCATGGTCAACACGCGGGGTCAATGCATGGTCAACACGCCGGGTCAATGCATGGTCAACACGCGAGGTCAACACGCGGAGTCAACACGCGGGGTCAACACGCGGGGTCAACACGCGAGGTCAACACGCGGAGTCAACACGCGGTGTCAACACGCGGGGTCAATGCATGGTCAACACGCCGGGTCAATGCATGGTCAACACGCGAGGTCAACACGCGGAGTCAACACGCGGGGTCAACACGCGGGGTCAACACGCGGTGTCAACACGCGGGGTCAACACGCGGGGTCAATGCATGGTCAACACGCGGGGTCAATGCATGGTCAACACGCCGGGTCAATGCATGGTCAACACGCGAGGTCAACACGCGGAGTCAACACGCGGGGTCAACACGCGGGGTCAACACGCGGTGTCAACACGCTGGGTCAATGCATGGTCAACACGCGCGGTCAACAAGCGGGGTCAGCACGCGGGGCTCATCCATAGCCTTAAATAAGATGTTATACCGCTGTGATATGCTTAAAAAGGAAACAGTGCGGATAAACCTTCTGAACAATGTTGCTTTGGTATTGCTAATATATTGGTACTACTAGATATTCTAAATAGTATGTGTTTAACCACCCGTTGTCTAGAAAAAAAAACTTCTCTATGTTGCGTGATGCGGTTCCTGTCGTATGGATAAAAACGTTCAGTTATGCCTCATTGGGTGCTTAATTGGGCTTTCCTCTCAAAGGCATTTTATAACTAAAGCATGTGCCAGCATTCAAGCATTTTGCTTGGTGGGGGTGGAGGAGAGCGGACGGGGGAGGGGGCACAATTTCGCCAGAAAGCTGGGACGAAAATGCACTTTTAAATGGCCACTTACGTGGAAAATCTGACGTTTGGCGCGATAAAGGTGAACCCCATAGATCTATTTACAGTAAAAAAGAAACCACTAGTTCATATATCGAAATATATCGAGCATCAAAAAGATCTTTGCTTGTATGAATTGGTGCTTTACGCAGCTTTTGTGCACACAAAGGTTAAACTGGACTAAGGAGCCTCCCGGGACGACGGAGGATGAAACACCCCCCAGATTGGGCGCCCGGGCCCAGATTTATACCCAGGACCTACTGATCTGCGGTCTAGCGCGTTAACCACTACACCTGAAAGACCCTCTTATGCATCAAATGGCCAACCCATTATGCTCAAGATACTCGTAAGAAGGTCAAGGTCGTATGTTGCAGCATTGTCTATTTCAAGGAGGTTCCGTTGGAGGTTACGGGTAATGGGCCTCCTATGATACCATCACCTAAATGGGGCTGCCTTCACAAAGACGGAATCTCAAGTGTGGACGACGCACTTTAGCGATACCACAGTCGTCGCCGCAGGGAATGCTCCAAGGTCCACATGTTAGCAGAGAAGGGCCGTTCGTAATTGACCATTATCAGTTACGACCCCACTCAGTACGGAAAGCATTAAGAGGTTTACTAAGAACAAAGAACTCGTATGGAAAAGAAGCAAAAGCCGTATCTATAACCCGGTAACAGGATCGTGGTGGCTCCCCCAAGCGATGGGGGTTATTACATAGCTCTAGCCAAGTGTGCACGGGCGTGTCCTGCTGCCTGAACGAAGGCCGCTGGCGAACCATCCGGCGTGCGCACCGAATTTTGTGGGTAGGGCGGTAGGTGGGGGGGGGGGGGCATTCTGAGGAATTGTTTAGAGCAATTTTTTTTACCGATTTTTTTGGCTTGTGGGTTATTTTAGTCTACAGGTTCGCTTGTTTGACATCACCCACCCCCTAGGGGGCGTGGGAGGAGGGGGGTAGAGGCGTAAGGGAGGGGTAGGGGGGGGATACAGAGAGATTTTGTATTTTATTTTAATAAAAAAATGTTTTGACCATTTCTTGTACTTAATATTGTTTTTTGGAAAATGCTTGCTTCATTGACACCACCCGACCGCTAAGAGGCGCGGGATGGGGGCGGTTAACAGCGGAGGGGGGTGGGGGAGGTAGGGCCTTAGTGGGTGGGGGTGGTCGGCATGCTGAGGAATTTTTTGTCGAATTTTTTAGAGCAATTTTTTACCGATATTTATGGCTTGTGGATTATTTTAGTTCGCTTGTTTGATATTACCCACCCCGTAGGGGTCGTGAGAGGAGGGGGTAGGGGTGGGGGGGGGGGGGGTAGGATACAGAGGCAGAGGGCGTTACGCGTACGCCATAGTCCTAGGAAAAATTGTGATGCGAGGAACGAGCTCCGTCTGCCGGGAGATCGACGAGAACTGTGACGTAACAGCGACATGGCGGCGGGGAGAGTTGTTGAAAATTGTTGTTGAAAACTTTCACCAGTACAAAACGTGGTGGATTTTGTTTGTTTTCAATCTCATTGCCCTTGGAACTATAAAGGTATGAAGAACAACTTGACAAATTGATAATCGACCGTTTATTTCTGTACTTTCTGCAATCGACGGCCGAAGGGCGCTGATTTTTAAATCAACGCTCACAACCGAAACTGGCTTCATGGCTCTCTCTCGTCTCCTTTAGGTGCGAGGTCAAGAGAGCCATGTGTCAAGGCTAGGGCCTTAGGGAGGGAGGGGGGTCGGCATGCTGAGAAATTTTTTTAGAGCAATTTTTTAGAGCAATTTGTTACCGATTTTTTGGCTTCTGGGGTATTTGAGTCTACAGGTTCGCTTGTTTGACATCACAAACCTCCTAGGGGCGTGGGAGGAAGGGGGTAGGGACGTAGGGGTGGGGTGGGCGGGGGGGGGGTAGGGGTTACAGACGAATTTTTGTTTTCAAATTGTATTAATATTTTTTGTTACGATTTCTTGTACTTAATATTGTTTTTTGAGTGTAAAGGTTTGCTTCATTGACACCGCCCGACCGCTAAGTAAGAGGCATGGGATGGGGGCGGGTAATGGCGGAGGGGTGGGGGAGTAGGGACGTAGAGGGGAGGAGGTATGGCAGGCTGAGGTTTTTTTTCGATTTTTATAAAGCAATTTTGTTAACGATTTCTTTTGCTTGCGGGTTCTTTTATTCTAAAGGTCCGCTTCTTTGAAATCGGAAACCCCCTAAGAGGCGTGGGAGGAGGGGGAGGGGGGCGGAGGATAAGAAACTTAGACACTAAAAATCGATGCATTTTTAGGTTGCATGGCATAGCCTAGGCATAGCCAAGGAAAAAGAGTGTTAAAAGTGGGATGACACAGTTGAACAGTAATTTAACGGAGATAAAGGAAGATAGAAGGAAATATCTCCTCTTGTCCCTTTATAATTGTAGCACTTCCATGCCGCACAAATTGTGCCACGACCGGACTTCCAGCGGCTACAACCTGCGTCCATTTTGCCGTCTGCACCGAGTTGACCGAGCGCTGATTAACCCTCCCCGCTAGGCGGCGCGCGCCCATGTCTTGTTACCGTTTTACGTCGCGCTTTCGCTTCTTGTTCTATAAATTCTTTGCTAAGAAGACAAAGAGAGCGAAGCGATAAGGATGGTAAGAATTGTGGTCAGCTATGGCCATGGTAAAGGTACACTCGACGTGTTCTGCGTTTACAGTCAGTGTACATTGATGTGCCCATAACCATCATCAGTCAACGACCCAGAGCTGGCCAAGATCAATTTAAACACCAAAGGAAAAAAATTCCATTGGCACCAAATTATGTACGACGGAAATGGCGAATTAATCCCAGCGAAGCATACAATGTCCATGGTCAGCTGAAATGCTCTATCCTTAGTCAGGGTAAAACAGCGACAGTAAACTCGAAACAATGACCAATTGGTTGTGGCCATCTGAACGGTCTCTTGAAATAGGCCGTGAATCTACCATGTTTAGGCTATTGATGATTGACTATTGAGACGGTCTCTTGCAATAGACCGTAAATCTACCATGTTTAAGCTATTAAAGATTGGCTATTGAGACGATCTTTTGCAGCAGGCCATGAATCTACCATGTCTCGGCTATTGATGGTTGGCTATTAACATGGTCTCTTGCAATAGACCGTGAATCTACCATGTCTCGGCTATTGATGGTTGGCTATTAACATGGTCTCTTGCAATAGATCGTGAATCTACCATGTCTCGGCTATTGATAGTTGACTATTGAGACGGTTTCTTGAAGCAGGCCGTGAATCTACCATGTCTCGGCTATTGATGGTTGGCTATTGAGACGGTCTTATGCAATAGACCGTGAATCTACCATGTCTCGGCTATTGATAGTTGGCTATTGAGACGGTTTCTTGAAGCAGGCCGTGAATCTACCATGTCTCGGCTATTGATGGTTGGCTATTGAGACGGTCTTATGCAATAGACCGTGAATCTACCATGTCTCGGCTATTGATAGTTGGCTATTGAGACGGTTTCTTGAAGCAGGCCGTGAATCTACCATGTCTCGGCTATTGATGGTTGGCTATTGAGACGGTCTCTTGCAATAGACCGTGAATCTACCGTGTCTCGGCTATTGATATTTTGCTGTTGGGGCGCCCAATGTTACGACGAGGCGAGCAATTTGCTGAGTAGACAGTCGAGAGGCTCATACGAAGACACCATTATGTTGCTGTAGCAACACATTGTTTGTCCTTCTATCGACGCCAAGGAGGGCTTGTTATTTCTTCTTGCAGCATTCTGTGGCTGACAGATGGCTCAGCTCTCGTCAGCAACTGAACTGAACCCTTTTTGACAACAGGGCCATAAGTCATACAGGGTGATGACTGGCAGGTAATTATGTGCGCTGAATTAGTCTTTGCTTTTCCCTTCATCTAGGTATCCATTTGTAAAAACGTGGTGTTCAATTCAAATTATCAATCTTTTACCTGCTTTTAACTTGGCGTACCTGTTATCAAGGGACATGGTTGCCCCTTACTCTCAACATGTTAAGCTGGGTAACCACCACAGTCTTGTGCCAGTCAGTCAATCAGAACAATGTTGCCCCGTCAACCCAAATGCTGGTTGTCAGGCTTGGTCTAAATATAGTTATTGCGCATGCGGCACGCAGATATTGCCCCGTTCACTTGGAACACGTGCAATGATCATCATATTTGGAACGCCGATAATGCCTAGAGCACTTGAAACACGTGCAATGATTGTCACATATGGAGCGCCGATAATGCCTAGTTCACTTGGAATTCGTGCAATGATTATCACAAATGGAACACAGACAATGCCTAGTTCACTTGGAACTCGTGCAATGATTGTCACATATGGAGCGCCGATAATGCCTAGAGCACTTGGAACTCGTGCAATGATTATCACAAATGCAACACAGATAATGCGAACGAACATCCCACCTTCGTTGACAAACACAATCGCTCTTCCAAAGTTAAATCAATATATTCTGTAATCTTTTGTATTAGCAACCTCTTTTTCATGTCAAATAAGTATAATCTGCCTGAATTCAAATCCTAAAAGCCTTTGGGCTATCCGGAGAGAAGCAGAATTGTTCACCGGAGCAGAACTTGGTGGCCGGCTTTATATTCCTGCGCCTGTTCGCTGTTTGGTAGGGTTATCAATAAAACGCGAAATACCGAAGAACATTTCGGAAAACTTCTCCGCGGTGGAAACCCCGAAGTTTTTCGTAGTATTTCGCATACTTTCGCAGGTATTCCGCGTTTAATCGAGGCCCGTTCGGTATTCTGTGTGATGTCGACCGCGGCTCGCTAGGACGTCCGCGCGCGATATAAATAAACCGCGTAGTTTACAGACTCAAAGAGATAAATAGTATATGGATTTTTTTTTCGATGCTTTTGGTCTTTATTCTAAAATGCAGACTCATTAGAATAACGACCGCGCAGTATCAAGAATGTTGGCTCTCTGGTTATTCAAGCCCGGGCGCTTATTCCGACCCTGGCGCTTATTCCGGCCCGGGCGCTTATTCCGGCCCGGGCGCTTATTCAAGCCCTGGCGCTTATTCAGGCCAGGGCGCTTATTCAAGCCCGGGCGCTTATTCAAGCCCGGGCGCTTATTCCGGCCCGGGCGCTTATTCAGGCCCGGGCGCTTATTCAAGCCCGGGCGCTTATTCTAAAATTCGGTCAAGGAGACACACACCATAAATAAGCGCCCTGGCCTGAATAAGCGCCCGGGCGCTTATTCAAGCACTGGCGCTTATTCAAGCCCGGGCGCTTATTCAGGCCCTGGCGCTTATTCCGGTCAAGGAGACACACACCATAAATCAGCGCCATGGCCTGAATAAGCGCCCCGGCGCTTATCTATGGTTTGTGTCTCCTTGACCGGGTGGTTATTCGAACAGGGGCGTTTATTCTAGAAACTACGGTAGTTCTGGTTGTACATGTCGATATTAATTATGACTTTTCTACCTTGTTTATCTATAGATACTTCATTTAGGGTGCTATGTGTAGCCCCTGCCCATTATAATATCCTGTCCAGATCACACTCAGTGCGTCACCAGGACATGTATGTTATTCCAATCGTTGTTCGTTGTTTTCACTATCCTTGGTCGCCTTGTCAGACGAGCCGCTCTGTCGCTTTAAGAGGTGGGTGTGTGGGAGAGCCTGGGTCGTTAATGGAGGCTGGCCTGGGTAGGGGGGGGGGCGTGACCAGAGGATGAGTCTGGGTCTCGGTGCCAGCCGGACACTCACCCCAAGCCACTCACCAGATCCAATCACCCTAACCACTCACCCCGAGCTCTCGAGGTTGTCACTGGTGCTGTGCGGCGTGTGGTGAAGACAATTGTCCAGTAATCGTGGGTGAAGAGATATTGATTGAATTGGACTGACTGCCAACCCTCTTGTCAGTGTAGTCGTGTTAGTTCTCTTTCTGCCAGACTGATGACAATAGGTCCACGTGTTGTTGTTCATTATATCAGCATAATAACGTCAACTTGAGGGATTTACGATACATACATATTTAGCAATTATTTAACATTGTCCGAGACGGGAAATTGTATAATGGGAAAACCAGTTGTTTGGGGATGCAGCCCAATCATCCATTCTTATCGTTGGGGAGCCAGTAACGGATGTTTGATGATGAAGAGTATGTCTCATAATGGATCCCAATCGATATCCTAATGTCACCCACCCTTCGCAACGATATTCTAATGCCATCCAACCTCCGCGTCGATATCCTAATGTCACCTAACCTCCGCGTCGATAGCCTAATGTCATCCACCCTCTGCGTCGATATTTTAATGTAATCCACACACTGCAACGATATTCTAATGTCACCCAACCTCTGCGTCGATATCCTAATGTCATCTACCCTCTGCGTCAATATTCTAATGCCATCCTTCCTCGGGGTCGATATTCTAATGTCATCCACCCTCTGCGTCAATATCCTAATGTCATTTCTCCACCATCGGGGTCAATATTCTAATGTCATCCACCCTTTGCGTCGATAATCTAATGCCATCCATCCTCTGCGACGATATCCTAATGTCATCCACCCTCTGCGTCGATATCCTAATGTCATCCGCCATCTGTGACGATTTCCCAATGTCATCCACCCCCTGCGTCGATATTTCAATGTCATTTGCCACCCTCGGGGTCGATATTCTAATGTCATCCACCCTATGGGTCGATAATCTAACGTCATCCACTCTCTGCGTCCATATTCTAATGTCATCCACAGTCTACTTCTTTTTACTAATGTCATCCACCATCGGCGTCGATATTTGAATGTCATCCACCCTCCACGTCGATATCCTAATGCTATCCACCCTCGGGGTCGATATTATATTGCCATCCACCATCTGCGACGTTATTCTAATGTCACCCAACCTCCGCGTCGATATTCGAAAGTCATCCACCCTCGACGTCGATATTCTGATGACATCCATCCTCTACGACGATATTCTAATGTCATCCACCCTCGGGGTCGATATTCTAATGTCATCCACCCGCCGTGATGATATTCTAATGTCATCCCCCCTCTGCGTCGATATTCTAATATCATTTGCCTCCCACGGGGTAGATATTCTAATGTCATCCACCCTCGTGGTCGTTATCCTAGTGTCATCCACCCTCGGGGTCGATATTCTAATGTCATCCACCAACTGCGACGATATCCAAATGACATGCACTCTCCGCGTCGATCTTCTGATGTCACCCACCCTCGGGGTCGATATCCTCATGTCATCCACCATCTGCGACGATATCCTAATGTTATCCGCCTTCGGGGTCGATATCCTAATGTCATCCACCCTCCGCGTCAATATTCTAATGTCATCCACCCCCGGGGTCGTTATTCTAATGTCATCCACCCTCCGCGTCAATATTTTAATGTCACCCACCCTCTGCGTCGATCTTTTGATGTCATCCACCCTCGGGGTCGATATCCTCATGTCATCCACCATCTGCGACGATATCCTAATGTCATCCACCTTCTGCGTCGATATTCTAATGCCATTTGCGACCCTAGGGGTCGATATTCTAATGTCATCCACCCTGTGCGTCGATAATCTAATGTCATCCACCCTCCGCGACGATATCCTAATGTCATCCACCTTCGGGGTCGATATCCTAATGCCACCCATCCAACGCGACAATATCCAAATGTCATCCACCCTGCGCGGCGTTCTCCTGATGTCATCTACCATCTGCGAAGATATTCTCATGTCATCCACCCTCCGGATCGATATGCTAATGTCATCCACCCTCTGCTTTTTTAAACTAATGTAATGCACCCTCTGCGTCGATATTATATTTTAATCCACCCTCTGCTTCTTTTTACTAATGTCATCCACCCTCCGCGTCGATATTCTAATGTCATCCACCCTCCACGTCAATATTCTAATGCCATCCACAATGTGTGACGATATTCTAATGTCATCCACCCTCCGGATCGATATCCTAATGCTATCCATCCACCGCCGGGATATCCTAATGTCATCCACCATCTGCGAAGATATTCTAATGTCATCCATCCTCCGCGTCGATATGCTAATGTCATCCGCCCTCTGCGTCGATATTCTAATGTCATCCACCCTCGCGGTCGTTATTCTAATGTCATCCACCCTCTGCGTCGATGTTCTAATGTCGTCCACCCTCTGAGTCGATATTCTAATGCCATCCATCCAACGCGACGATATTCTAATGTCACCCAGCCTCCGCGTCGATATTCTAATGTCATCCACCCTCCGCGTCGACGTCTTCATGTCATCCACCCTCCGCGTCGACGTCTTCATGTCATCCACCCTCCGCGTCGTTGTCTTACCTGGTAATGTAGATTTAAGCGAATAGAAACCGATCAATTGAAAAAAACTTAATGTTCTCTGTCTTTGTTCTCCTCATCCTCCCTTGTAAGCCAGAGGTTGCTGCGACCGTCTCCGCTCCCTTCCCCTCCCACCCACTCACCCCACTGCCCGTGTTCATGTTTTTACCGCGACGCTTACGCCCGATTATAGAAGTGCGCTGTTCTGGTCACACAAACTCCTCTGAGAAAAACCTCGTTGCTAATCTTCATGACTCACGCTGAATGGTCTTTTTGGATATCGCTACCACGTGTGCCGAGGTATGATAGCAATCTATGCTTTGTGAGTCCAGGCACGTATAGATTGATTAGCTGTTTGTTTTTCTGTTCATGGTGCTCTCTTATTATTAGCCAACGAAAAGGATGCCTCTCACGAAAAGCGTGTTCCATTTTCAATGGAAAAGCGGCAGATAAAAATAGATGCGGAAACCAGCTGCCATAGACTACCACAAAATTAAGATTTACCCAAGGTAAACCGTCTACAAAAAACACAGTTGACAACAAACAACCAGTCTAAACCAAACAACCGCAGACTACATCAAAGCAAAAATGCTTTAAATAGCGATATGTTCAGTGCCAATAAACAACTCGCCCAGTGTGTGTTTCAACCGCAGCAGACAGGTTGTCCGGTTTGTGGCTCGGTCCCAGTAGCCTGTCCGGTTTGTGCCTCGGTCCCTGTAGCCTGTCCGGTTTGTGGCTCGGTCCCAGTAGCCTGTCCGGTTTGTGGCTCGGTCCCAGTAGCCTGTCCGGTTTGTGGCTCGGTCCCAGTAGCCTGTCCGGTTTGTGGCTCGGTCCCAGTAACCTGTCCGGGTTGTGGCTCGGTCCCAGTAGCCTATCCGGTTTGTGCCTAGGTCCCAGTAGCCTATCCGGGTTGTGGCTCGGTCCCAGTAGCCTGTCCGGTTTGTGGCTCGGTCCCAGTAGCCTGTCCGGTTTGTGGTTCAGCCCCAGTAGCCTGTCCGGTTTGTGGCTCGGTCCCAGTAGCCTGTCCGGTTTGTGGCTCGGTCCCAGTAGCCTGTCCGGTTTGTGGTTCAGCCCCAGTAGCCTGTCCGGTTTGTGGCTCGGTCCCAGTAGCCTGTCCGGTTTGTGGCTCGGTCCCAGTAACCTGTCCGGGTTGTGGCTCGGTCCCAGTAGCCTATCCGGTTTGTGCCTAGGTCCCAGTAGCCTATCCGGGTTGTGGCTCGGTCCCAGTAGCCTGTCCGGTTTGTGGCTCGGTCCCAGTAGCCTGTCCGGTTTGTGGTTCAGCCCCAGTAGCCTGTCCGGTTTGTGGCTCGGTCCCAGTAGCCTGTCCGGTTTGTGGCTCGGTCCCAGTAGCCTGTCCGGTTTGTGGCTCGGTCCCAGTAACCTGTTCGGGTTGTGGCTCGGTCCCAGTAGCCTATCCGGTTTGTGCCTAGGTCCCAGTAGCCTATCCGGGTTGTGGCTCGGTCCCAGTAGCCTGTCCGGTTTGTGGCTCGGTCCCAGTAGCCTGTCCGGTTTGTGGTTCAGCCCCAGTAGCCTGTCCGGTTTGTGGCTCGGTCCCAGTAGCCTGTCCGGTTTGTGGCTCGGTCCCAGTAGCCTGTCCGGTTTGTGGTTCAGCCCCAGTAGCCTGTCCGGTTTGTGGCTCGGTCCCAGTAGCCTGTCCGGTTTGTGGCTCGGTCCCAGTAACCTGTCCGGGTTGTGGCTCGGTCCCAGTAGCCTATCCGGTTTGTGCCTAGGTCCCAGTAGCCTATCCGGGTTGTGGCTCGGTCCCAGTAGCCTGTCCGGTTTGTGGCTCGGTCCCAGTAGCCTGTCCGGTTTGTGGTTCAGCCCCAGTAGCCTGTCCGGTTTGTGGCTCGGTCCCAGTAGCCTGTCCGGTTTGTGCCTAGGTCCCAGTAGCCTATCCGGGTTGTGGCTCGGTCCCAGTAGCCTGTCCGGTTTGTGGCTCGGTCCCAGTAGCCTGTCCGGTTTGTGGCTCGGTCCCAGTAGCCTGTCCGGTTTGTGGCTCGGTCCCAGTAGCCTGTCCGGTTTGTGGCTCGGTCCCAGTAGCCTGTCCGGTTTGTGGCTCGGTCCCAGTAACCTGTCCGGGTTGTGGCTCGGTCCCAGTAGCCTGTCCGGTTTGTGGCTCGGTCCCAGTAGCCTGTCCGGTTTGTGGCTCGGTCCCAGTAGCCTGTCCGGTTTGTGGCTCGGTCCCAGTAGCCTGTCCGGTTTGTGGTTCAGTCCCAGTAGCCTGTCCGGTTTGTGGCTCGGTCTCAGTAGCCTGTCCGGGTTGTGGCTCGGTCCCAGTAGCCTGTCCGGTTTGTGGCTCGGTCCCAGTAGCCTGTCCGGTTTGTGGCTCGGCCCAGTAGCCTGTCCGGTTTGTGGCTCGGTCCCAGTAGCCTGTCCGGTTTGTGGCTCGGTCCCAGTAGCCTGTCCGGTTTGTGGCTCGGTCCCAGTAGCCTGTCCGGTTTGTGGCTCGGTCCCAGTAGCCTATCCGGGTTGTGGCTCGGTCCCAGTAGCCTGTCCGGTTTGTGGCTCGGTCCCAGTAGCCTGTCCGGTTTGTGGTTCAGCCCCAGTAGCCTGTCCGGTTTGTGGCTCGGTCTCAGTAGCCTGTCCGGGTTGTGGCTCGGTCCCAGTAGCCTGTCCGGTTTGTGGCTCGGTCCCAGTAGCCTGTCCGGTTTGTGGTTCAGCCCCAGTAGCCTGTCCGGTTTGTGGCTCGGTCCCAGTAGCCTGTCCGGTTTGTGGCTCGGTCCCAGTAGCCTGTCCGGTTTGTGGCTCGGTCCCAGTAACCTGTCCGGGTTGTGGCTCGGTCCCAGTAGCCTATCCGGTTTGTGCCTAGGTCCCAGTAGCCTATCCGGGTTGTGGCTCGGTCCCAGTAGCCTGTCCGGTTTGTGGCTCGGTCCCAGTAGCCTGTCCGGTTTGTGGTTCAGCCCCAGTAGCCTGTCCGGTTTGTGGCTCGGTCCCAGTAGCCTGTCCGGTTTGTGGCTCGGTCCCAGTAGCCTGTCCGGTTTGTGGTTCAGCCCCAGTAGCCTGTCCGGTTTGTGGCTCGGTCCCAGTAGCCTGTCCGGTTTGTGGCTCGGTCCCAGTAACCTGTCCGGGTTGTGGCTCGGTCCCAGTAGCCTATCCGGTTTGTGCCTAGGTCCCAGTAGCCTATCCGGGTTGTGGCTCGGTCCCAGTAGCCTGTCCGGTTTGTGGCTCGGTCCCAGTAGCCTGTCCGGTTTGTGGTTCAGCCCCAGTAGCCTGTCCGGTTTGTGGCTCGGTCCCAGTAGCCTGTCCGGTTTGTGCCTAGGTCCCAGTAGCCTATCCGGGTTGTGGCTCGGTCCCAGTAGCCTGTCCGGTTTGTGGCTCGGTCCCAGTAGCCTGTCCGGTTTGTGGCTCGGTCCCAGTAGCCTGTCCGGTTTGTGGCTCGGTCCCAGTAGCCTGTCCGGTTTGTGGCTCGGTCCCAGTAGCCTGTCCGGTTTGTGGCTCGGTCCCAGTAACCTGTCCGGGTTGTGGCTCGGTCCCAGTAGCCTGTCCGGTTTGTGGCTCGGTCCCAGTAGCCTGTCCGGTTTGTGGCTCGGTCCCAGTAGCCTGTCCGGTTTGTGGCTCGGTCCCAGTAGCCTGTCCGGTTTGTGGTTCAGTCCCAGTAGCCTGTCCGGTTTGTGGCTCGGTCTCAGTAGCCTGTCCGGGTTGTGGCTCGGTCCCAGTAGCCTGTCCGGTTTGTGGCTCGGTCCCAGTAGCCTGTCCGGTTTGTGGCTCGGCCCAGTAGCCTGTCCGGTTTGTGGCTCGGTCCCAGTAGCCTGTCCGGTTTGTGGCTCGGTCCCAGTAGCCTGTCCGGTTTGTGGCTCGGTCCCAGTAGCCTGTCCGGTTTGTGGCTCGGTCCCAGTAGCCTATCCGGGTTGTGGCTCGGTCCCAGTAGCCTGTCCGGTTTGTGGCTCGGTCCCAGTAGCCTGTCCGGTTTGTGGTTCAGCCCCAGTAGCCTGTCCGGTTTGTGGCTCGGTCTCAGTAGCCTGTCCGGGTTGTGGCTCGGTCCCAGTAGCCTGTCCGGTTTGTGGCTCGGTCCCAGTAGCCTGTCCGGTTTGTGGCTCGGCCCAGTAGCCTGTCCGGTTTGTGGCTCGGTCCCAGTAGCCTGTCCGGTTTGTGCCTAGGTCCCAGTAGCCTGTCCGGTTTGTGGCTCGGTCCCAGTAGCCTATCCGGTTTGTGGCTCGGTCCCTGTAGCTTGTCCGGTTTGTGGCTCGGTCTCAGTAGCCTGTCCGGGTTGTGGCTCGGTCCCAGTAGCCTGTCCGGTTTGTGGCTCGGTCTCAGTAGCCTGTCCGGTTTGTGCCTAGGTCCCAGTAGCCTGTCCGGTTTGTGGCTCGGTCCCAGTAGCCTGTCCGGTTTGTGGCTCGGTCTCAGTAGCCTGTCCGGGTTGTGGCTCGGTCCCAGTAGCCTATCCGGTTTGTGGCTCGGTCCCTGTAGCTTGTCCGGTTTGTGGCTCGGTCTCAGTAGCCTGTCCGGGTTGTGGCTCGGTCCCAGTAGCCTGTCCGGTTTGTGGCTCGGTCCCAGTAGCCTGTCCGGTTTGTGCCTAGGTCCCAGTAGCCTGTCCGGTTTGTGGCTCGGTCCCAGTAGCCTATCCGGTTTGTGGCTCGGTCCCTGTAGCTTGTCCGGTTTGTGGCTCGGTCTCAGTAGCCTGTCCGGGTTGTGGCTCGGTCCCAGTAGCCTGTCCGGTTTGTGGCTCGGTCTCAGTAGCCTGTCCGGGTTGTGGCTCGGTCCCAGTAGCCTGTCCGGTTTGTGGCTCGGTCCCAGTAGCCTATCCGGTTTGTGGCTCGGTCCCTGTAGCTTGTCCGGTTTGTGGCTCGGTCTCAGTAGCCTGTCCGGGTTGTGGCTCGGTCCCAGTAACCTGTCCGGTTTGTGGCTCGGTCCCAGTAGCCTGTCCGGTTTGTGGCTCGGTCTCAGTAGCCTGTCCGGATTGTGGCTCGGTCCCTGTAGACAGCGCCTAGCGTGTGCTTCTTTTCCAGTAGACAGACTACAAATTAGTGCCGGGGACCCAGCCTAAGCCTAATAACGCATGGTATCAGGTAAGCAAAAGGAAAAATTCACTCTAAGCACAAAGCTCGTTAATTTTTTAAAATTATATTTTTATTAGAAATTACAGCTGATTTGACCGTTTTTCAAGGATCTAAAAATTTGCCCCCAGCCGACAGCAGCGGTATAAGCGGACCTTGCGTTGCGCCACCTAGCGAATGCAGCTTTTCTAGCAAGGAGTTTAGATATATAATATGGTTGGATTCGTCGCCCTGTGGAGCAAGGGACTACCAAGGCTGCGGCTAGGTTGCCATGTAAGTTACGCACCGTTTGAATGATTTTGTAAATTGTATGAATTGAGTTTAGGATTTAAATATATCATCGCCACTTTACCACGGCGTTTCGCCTCCATTGCCTCGCCACCACCGTACTAACCCAAGACCGACTCCAAACGTTCGCATGGTTTTAGGGTTGTCTCAAACGAGTTAAATAATTTGCATAAACAAAACGTAAACGAAAAATAAGCTTATAAGTTAGTAAGTATAAGATTCTCTTCCGAAATATCACATTCCGAGCGGAGATTTCACTGAATGTTGGTTGTTTCAAGGCAACGATTTAAGCCACCTCTTCTTCTATCCCGCGTAGCCTCAAGCCCCACGGTGATGGGGGCAGGTCTTCTTGGAGGGACAGCTGCCGGGATCAGACTTCTATTTCCATTTCCTTGTGCCCTTTTCGCCCCAAGGCATGTTGAATCAGAGCTGGTTATCACAGCGGATCGGACAGGGTGGTGGGTGGCATGGGGGAGGCAGATGCAGAAAGGTTGATGGCAAGGTAGACATCGACATGGACAAACAATGACGCCGCCACAAGAACGAAGGAAACACTGTGAAAAAGGACCGAACAGGTTACCGCGAATAGATCCTACACTTTACCAGGACAAGATCGCAGAGATTAACGTCATAACCCGAAGAGATTAACGTCATAACCCGAGTAGATTTACGTTATAATTGCGATGTGATTAACGTGATAAGATCTAAGGGATTACCGCAAGCAAAACCCAATAGGTAGCCTCGATAGGATCATTCCGATAGCCGTAAATCAGAGTAGATAATGAGATTATGCTGCAGTTGGCAGTATTGAGAGTCAATTCAAACGGTGAGTGATTGGTGAACTGTCTATATTCATATAGTCCATAATAGTACAAATTAATTTGACACAGATTTACGGCTCAAATAAGGATTGCCATGCGTTTTAGGAATATTTGCTAAAATTTTATCATAGCGAGAGATTGGAACTTGGTATTGGACTTTAAGTGTGATGCGGGGGACTATATGTTAGAGTCAACGAAGTAGAAGTGAAGAAAACGGCATTGAGATTGAGAGGTCAGCACTGGTGGACAGCTGGCGTACAAATCACACAAACATGGAGCTAGTTACTTCTCATTTCTCATTTCCCAGCGCCAATCACAAAATTTAGCATCGAATTCTGTTTCCCGAGGAGGGGCACAAATTTCCGAAAATTCAGTACATCTTTATTGTGGAACGCGGGGAATATGTAAGTCTAGTAAAGATGTAGATCGAGATAACGCTTGGTAAGCATACAAATGGCATTCATTGCTATAATTAAACCATACCCCACTTTCGTTTCATAACGTTTATCAAAATATTATGGGCTGTGTCTGCATAACGTCACGACTTGCTGTACGACTACAGCACACAAACAAATATGTAGACATCCGACATCCACCAGTCACACAGACCGACCCCTGCCATGACCGACATCTACCAGTCACACAGACCGACCCCCGCCCTGACCGACATCTACCAGTCGCACAGACCGACCCCTGCCTGACCGACATCCACCAGTCACACAGACCGACCCCCGCCCTGACTGACATCCACCAGTCACACAGACCGACCCCTGCCCTGACTGACATCCACCAGTCACACAGACCGACCCCTGCCCTGACCGACATCCACCAGTCACACAGACCGACCCCTGCCCTGACCGACATCCACCAGTCACACAGACCGACCCCTGCCCTGACCGACATCCACCAGTCACACTGACCGACCCCTGCCCTGACTGACATCCACCAGTCACACAGACCGACCCCTGCCCTGACCGACATCCACCAGTCACACTGACCGACCCCTGCCCTGACCAACATCCACCAGTCACACAGACCGACCCCTGCCCTGACCGACATCCGCCAGTCACACAGACCGACCCCTGCCCTGACCAACATCCACCAGTCACACAGACCGACCCCTGCCATGACCGACATCCACCAGTCACACAGACCGACCCCTGCCCTGACTGACATCCACCAGTCACACAGACCGACCTCTGCCCTGACTGACATCCACCAGTCACACAGACCGACCTCCCGCCCTGACCGACATCCACCAGTCACACAGACCGACCCCGCCCTGACCGACATCCACCAGTCACACAGACCGACCCCTGCCCTGACCGACACACACCAGTCACACAGACCGACCCCTTCCCTGACCGACATCCACCAGTCACACAGACCGACCCCTGCCCTGACCGACATCCACCAGTCACACAGACCGACCCCTGCCCTGACCGACATCCACCAGTCACACAGACCGACCCTGCCCTGACCGACATCCACCAGTCACACTGACCGACCCCTGCCCTGACCGACATCTACCAGTCACACAGACCGACCCCTGCCCTGACTGACATCCACCAGTCACACAGACCGACCCCTGCCCTGACCGACATCCACCAGTCACACTGACCGATCCCTGCCCTGACCGACATCAACCAGTCACACTGACCGACCCCTGCCCTGACCGACATCAACCAGTCACACTGACCGACCCCTGCCCTGACCGACATCCACCAGTCACACAGACCGACCCCTGCCCTGACCGACATCCACCAGTCACACAGACCGACCCGTGCCCTGACTGACATCCACCAGTCACACAGACCGACCCCTGCCCTGACTGACATCCACCAGTCACACAAACCGACCCCTGCCCTGACCGACATCCACCAGTCACACAGACCGACCTCCCGCCCACACCGACATCCACCAGTCACACAGACCGACCTCCCGCCCTCTCCAACATCCACCAGTCACACTGACCGACCCCTGCCCTGACCGACATCCACCAGTCACACAGACCGACCCCTGCAATGACCGACATCCACCAGTCACACAGACCGACCCCTGCAATGACCGACATCCACCAGTCACACAGACCGACCCCTGCCCTGACTGACATCCACCAGTCACACAGACCGACCCCTGCCCTGACCGACATCCACCAGTCACACAGACCGACCCCTGCCCTGACCGACATCCACCAGTCACACAGACCGACCCCTGCCCTGACTGACATCCACCAGTCACACAGACCGACCCCTGCCCTGACCGACATCCACCAGTCACACAGACCGACCTCCCGCCCCCACCGACATCCACCAGTCACACAGACCGACCCCTGCCCTGACCGACATCCACCAGTCACACAGACCGACCCCTGCTCTGACCGACATCCACCAGTCACACAGACCGACCCCTGCCCTGACCGACATCCACCAGTCACACAGACCGACCTCCCGCCCCCACCGACATCCACCAGTCACACTGACCGAACCCTGCCCTGACCGACATCCACCAGTCACACACACCGACCCCTGCCCTGACCGACATTCACCAGTCACACAAACCGACCGCTGCCCTGACCGACATCCACCAGTCACACTGACCGACCTCCCGCCCCCACCGACATCCACCAGTCACACTGACCGACCCCTGCCCCCACCGACATCCACCAGTCACACTGACCGACCTCCCGCCCCCGCCGACATCCACCAGTCACACACACCGACCCCTGCCCTGACCGACATCCACCAGTCACACAGACCGACCCCTGCCCTGACCGACATCCACCAGTCACACAGACCGACCCCTGCTCTGACCGACATCCACCAGTCACACAGACCAACCCCTGCCCTGACCGACATCCACCAGTCACACAGACCGACCTCCCGCCCCCACCGACATCCACCAGTCACACTGACCGAACCCTGCCCTGACTGACATCCACCAGTCACACAGACCGACCCCTGCCCTGACCGACATTCACCAGTCACACAGACCGACCCCTGCCCTGACAGACATCCACCAGTCACACTGACCGACCTCCCGCCCCCACCGACATCCACCAGTCACACAGACCGACCCCTGCTCTGACCGACACACACCAGTCACACAGACCGACCCCTGCCCTGACCGACATCCACCAGTCACACTGACCGACCTCCCGCCCCCACCGACATCCACCAGTCACACAGACCGACCCCTGCCCTGACCGACATCCACCAGTCACACAGACCGACCCCCGCCCTCTCCAACATCCACCAGTCACACTGACCGACCCCTGCCCCCACCGACATCTACCAGTCACACAGACCGACCCCTGCCCTGACCGACATCCACCAGTCACACAGACCGATCCCTGCCCTGACCGACATCCACCAGCCACACAGACCGACCCCTGCCCTGACCGACATCCACCAGTCACACAGACCGACCCCTGCCCTGACCGACATCCACCAGTCACACAGACCGACCCCTGCCCTGACTGACATCCACCAGTCACACAGACCGACCCCTGACCTGACCGACACACACCAGTCACACAAACCGACCCCTGCCCTGACCGACATCCACCAGTCACACAGACCGACCCCTGCCCTGACCGACATCCACCAGTCACACAGACCGACCCCTGCCCTGACCGACATCCACCAGTCACACAGACCGACCCCCGCCCTCACCGACATCCACCAGTCACACAGACCGACCCCTGCCCTGACCGACATCCACCAGTCACACAGACCGACCCCTGCCCTGACCGACATCCACCAGTCACACAGACCGACCCCCGCCCTCACCGACATCCACCAGTTACACAGACCGACCCCTGCCCTGACTGATATCCACCAGTCATACAGACCGACCCCTGCCCTGACCGACATCCACCAGTCACACAGACCGACCCCTGCCCTGACTGACATCCACCAGTCACACAGACCGACCCCTGACCTGACCGACACACACCAGTCACACAAACCGACCCCTGCCCTGACCGACATCCACCAGTCACACAGACCGACCCCTGCCCTGACCGACATCCACCAGTCACACAGACCGACCCCTGCCCTGACCGACATCCACCAGTCACACAGACCGACCCCCGCCCTCACCGACATCCACCAGTCACACAGACCGACCCCTGCCCTGACCGACATCCACCAGTCACACAGACCGACCCCTGCCCTGACCGACATCCACCAGTCACACAGACCGACCCCCGCCCTCACCGACATCCACCAGTTACACAGACCGACCCCTGCCCTGACTGATATCCACCAGTCATACAGACCGACCCCTGCCCTGACCGACATCCACCAGTCACACAGACCGACCCGTGCCCTGATTGACATCCAGGATTCAGGATTCATTTCATTTAGTTAACCAATACATGACATAGAATATACAGATAAGCGACTGGAAGCTGTAATCGTATGGGTTAGGAGATCCAGGCTAAGAACAGAGGTCGCTGTCGCCTGGACCACCTGAAGACCAGAAATGAGTATGACGTAATAACAAAAGGCGGAACGTACGCTTAGAATGAACGAAATCATATCAGGCTCGAACCAATATAATGACATCATGACGAGCAACCCCCCTACTGAGGCAGAGTTAAAACAGTTTGCTGCTGGATTGATGCCAGTTAGATATTTAATACAGACAGCAGATCTAGGCGTAATTGGTAGTTGGCAGAAGTCTTGATTATGCTGAAGTGCATAGCATTTTATGAAGAAAACATTGTTGAACAAGACAAGGACAAGGACTTTAATTTTGACACATAAATTATGATAAACATGCATTTAATTATTTGGGATTGGCTCCAATATATTATCTCCACAATAGCTGTGTCTGTGACATTTTTTCGCACTTAATCTCCAGCATTTCTGTATAATCGTTTTTGTAAATACATTGTTGCTCGTCAGTCATCTGTTTAGTGTATGCCAGACTGAAGATAAATAATAATAGAACATATAGTTAATTTATTGTAATGTTAAAAAATCAACCATATCAAGCACTGGCTTGTCACATGAAACATGGTTGACTACATTTATGTATTAAATTGAAATGTATGCATATCAAATGTGCAAAGATAAAAAAACACATATCAAATAAAAGTGTATTTGAGAAACTATATTTCTCCGATCATCCAGCAACAAAATAAAAAATAAAAGACAATAACTTATGAATGTGGCCAGTTAACGAGTCATGGACAGCACACTATGTCAACAAAAAACGTTTTGTTGGCAAAGCTAATACACACATGCATTGACCAAATACTGTCCTATCGCCCACTCTTCAGTTCAATATCACTGAATTCCATATAATGCGTCTTCATGGTATTCGAAAATACACATCAACAATAAACTACCAATTGTTAATTTCTTTTATGTGAAAAAATATATAAGTTTGGTTAACAACGGTTGCTGTAATTTCATAGAATCATCGCCTCGCAGATGGATGCAGCCGATTCGTCGTCCTTGGCAACCGCAAGTGGGTCGCTATTAAGCGCAGCGATTGCCCAGCGTGGCCTGCTTCATTGCCCAGCGTGGCCCGCTTCATTGCCCAGCGTGGCCCGCTTCATTGCCCAGCGTGGCCCGCTTCATTGCCCAACGTGGCCCGCGTTATTGCCCAGCGTGGCCCGCGTCATTGCCCAGCATGGCCCGCTTCATTGCCCAGCGTGGCCCGCTTCATTGCCCAGCGTGGCCCGCGTTATTGCCCAGCGTGGCCCGCGTCATTGCCCAGCGTGGCCCGCTTCATTGCCCAGCGTGGCCCGCTTCATTGCCCAGCGTGGCCCGCGTTATTGCCCAGCGTGGCCCGCGTCATTGCCCAGCATGGCCTGCGTCATTGCCCAGCGTGGCCCGCGTCATTGCCCAGCATGGCCCGCGTCATACACGACTTCGCAATTATACTCCATCTTGGAAAGAGTGTGACTGGCGCAAATAGCGAAGTGTCTGGGAAATATTTTGATGTTCTCTTGATTTTTTCAATGGAGATAAATACCATATTTCCAGGGTTTCATGTGCAAGGCATGCATAAAATTAATGAGCAGGTCTAACTTACATTCAGATCATGTAACAGAATGCATTGCACATGCAGTGGCGCCTTACAGTGGAATAATCTGAACTATGATTTGCAAAGTCGTCTATGGCACGAGGAACCCCACACTCCAAGTGCGCTTCAAAGTAAACAATGACAGGAACAAAATCTGTCAAGATATGATATTTCAAACCTGGATAACATAGAGGGTATCCAGAATCACAAGCAGATATCCACATCCACATCAACAGATACAACCGGAGTATGTCCAAATTTCGATGAAATTTAGCGGACCAAAACAAAACCTTGTTTTCCAGTCACGCATGCACAGGGGGCGTATTTTACCCCAAAACATGTACCTGAAAATGTGTGGTGTAGCTGAAAGCGACTTGTTCTACTTTTGCGGTTTTCATTCAGAAACCATAGATCATTTGTTCTGGCACTGTAAGCATATTAAAGAATTATGGCAGAAGATTGTTAGTCTTACAGCCTGGGTAAAATTCGATTAAAAGTGTATAAATGTAAATGCAAATGTAAAGGTGGAACTCTCAGTGTAGTATGTGCCATTAAGAAAATTAGACACATAAATACGATAGACAAATATTCAACTGGTGGGCGGAATTGGAACGCGATATGGGTTAGTTTGAGAGATTTTCAACCGCGTCTGGTCTTTATGTACCGCATTGCTAGTTTTTTCTTGAAATAAACGATGAAGGGACTTGAAGTGGATTTTCAGAATTAAAAAAGTGCTAACATTATATCAAACACGATTTCTTGATCATGAACACCGCCACAACGAGCTGGTGATGCTAAGACGAAAATACATACATACGGGTGCCGTCTATTGGGCATTGTTGAAATGGCAAATGCACTCCACGTGCGGAAGGTGGCTGAGATGCGGTCCACGTATGATAGTGTAGTATCGGGCAAAAGTGGGGTCAATTGGGGGGACCATGAGCGCCCTCTAACTTGTAGATGCGGCCCCAGGCGGATGTTGCTGGAAGCGGACGCACCCCTTGGCGAGCGGGACTGCAGGCCGGCAGATTGGCACTAGACGGCAAGCAGCACGGCGGGACCCTTAAGTTCTGTTGTGTCAGCCGGCAGCCATCTCAACAATTCCCAATACGATTGGAACTGCACAACCAGTGAGTAAATTCCAAGAATACTATTTATACAACAATTGTTTACAAATATTCGCTCTGGCTCTGCGCGCGACGCGAGCAGTTCACAATTTTGCCAAGACGAGCGGCGAGAGGCAGGCGATTCAAAATTTCTTGTTTGGGAAAAGATGGACATGTCATGGAACATGGAGTCCGTTAAAAGATTTAGACAGACGTGCTACCGCAGAACGTAACATCTATGGAGTTAAAAAGTACTGGATTTGGCGGTGTGTTGCTTAGTTTGTTTTACCTAACCGAACTGAGCCCAAGGCGTTCAGGCATTGGCTCTGTGGCTGTAGACGGAGCATCTAGACAGCACATCTAGACCCTAACACATCGAGGCCCCGATATATCGAGACCCTGGGACATCGCGACTCTGGTTCATACCATATCATTTAGGCTGCAACCTTTGATGGCCGGGGTGTATGGAGCCTCCAGCATACTGAAATGAGGAAACGTAATAATCGATCCAGTTCTGCCTGGACGAGAAGAGCTCATCAAAGACTTGGGGTTCTATGAACGATGGATCGATCGCGTCTTTCAACTCTCAAGAGGCAATCATGAGTTCTAATATGGCGGAAAGAAAATGGCCCACAGAAGAAATCGCACGACCTGCCATGTTGCAAAAATAACACGACTGTTGTATCGAGTTGGTGTTGAATATTTTTCTATATGAATGGGATAGGCCGCCAGATAGGTTTTGTCTGATTTTGACTCATAAATGGCACATTAGTAGGCTACATATAATGTCATAAGCAGAGAAGTAAAGAATTAAATACAGGTAAGCTTAAATCTTTACATTTGATATTAATTGATTTTCTCAAAATTGATATGCCACTTCTTAAACCTCTTAAACGTGAAGGCAGATATAATAAAACCATATTTTAATAGATCTACGGCCAAGACCAAACCATGTATCAAGTAAATTTTCAAGAGAATGTTTTGAAAGGTACAATTTCCTGTATTAACACATTTAATATCCTTGAATATTATGTGAGACATAAAATGCTGACCCTACTTTTCTAATTTAGGCAAAACAGTTACAGTTAGGTTTGCAAATGTATTTAATTAGTATAATTGCAATGAGGTTATACAATTATTATTGGAAAGCTAAGTAAACTATATTAAACGAAATACAAATACATGTATCAGTAGAGAATAAATATATAATAAAACCGGCAAAATGAAAATTAAGATTTAGGAGTTTACCAAATGGTTAAATGTTCCTAATTGGTATGCATAGCTCGTACGTCATTTAATAATCCTTTAATTGGCACCGTTCATTTAGTCGTAAGTTATATCAGAAGTAGTTAAAACATTTATATCGTTAAGCAAGCTATCATAGACAAACAAACAGACTAGCCCCTTGAATAATATGAATAAACATCAACCAGTTTAACCTTAAGCAAACTAGACTGACTGTTTTGATTTTGATTTGATCTTTAAATCATCATTTAATAACAGTGACTAATAGCAGATATGGACAATATTGACATGGTCCTATCTACATTGCTTGAAATACAACTGGTGTTTTCACATAAATTGGCTTTGCTAAACTGAGATGTTGACATGTTGAATGCCAAGTCCGCAAAGGCTGGGCTAGGATTTCAAATTTGTGCCCATCGCATTGGACACGTTTGCAACCTGAGACCAAATAAATCACAAAAAGACTGCAATAACCATATCCGTCCATGATAATGGCTATTTTGTAAGTTTCTACGGTCAACAGAATGTGAATGGCACTGCAAAACCACAGATTTAATGGTTTCTCTCAGCTACTTTTTGTTAATTTTCATCGACCAGGTTTCGTTTTTTCGATAGATTGTCTTTTCAATAGATTGCATTTTCAATAGATTTAATGGTCCTTTTCAGCATTTTTTTTGCTTTAATGGCTTATTTTAATGGCTTAAGGCACAGTTTCAGTATATTGGTTCTTTTTTTTGTGAATTGTCTTTTCAGCCATGTTTTCAGTACAGTACAAACCATACACAGGTTAAGGAAAGAAATCGTAGTCCAATATAGAAAAACAGATGGCCGTTAAAAAAAATGAACCGGCCAGTGAGAAAAAAATCCTACGGGTTTTCCAACAAAACAGAAAGAATTTTGTCACACAACCATTTTTATTTGAACATGTAATGTTTCTGTTTTCTTTCCTGTGCCATGTTATTTGTTCTCCACTACATTTGTTCTTCACCCATCAGTGGAAAAAAAAATATTTTAACAACATGATATTCATCAGTTCGTGGCCATACCGGCGTTTATACTTGACGCTCCAGAGCAGTGACACTGACAGTGTGTCGTTGAGTAGCAGATCTATCATCTGGTGGTGTGCTAGGTTGATTATCAAAGCTACCAGAGACTAGCTCATACTGTGTTATTGTGTGTTCACCTAATCTTTCGCCTTCGGAGCTGAAGCTATTCCAGGGCCGATAGTCGGCGTCACTCCGAACACTCCGGCTGCTAGTCAGGGACAGTGACACCGACTTTGTCAAGGATAAGGTTGACCTGGGAGAGTCGAAAAAAACAACAAAGGTCTTTGGTCACAAAAGTAAATAAAGGGCAGTTGGCACTATCGATCGCCGCAAGGTGGGCGATAATACCCAACGATGCCAATCGAAAAATGGGCGGTGACTTTCGCTGAAGAAGACTTTTGTGTTATTCGTATCTTAAGTAGATGTCCGAAGATAATATGGTTTAATCACGTGGTTTTTTTACGTGTGTATATCTATATTGTCACTGAATGTATATTTGCCAGGCAGGTTGGATACGCAATATGTGTGGGTAGTAATTATGTTGTTTATGGTTGAGCATTTTCTGTATTACACTTTGAGAATTGTTGAAGACACAGCTAGAGTACGCCTTAGGCTTGGGTTTTTTTATGGCAAGTGATTGTAAAGTGTCAGACTGTCATCGTGTAATGATAACATACTGGTCTAGATATCTTAGTTTAAATATTTGAAGGTATCGGGTTATTTTTTGGGCATTACACTATTGTAATGGCGGGGGCCGGTTTGGTCCCCAGCGGGAGTCGAACTCACGATCTCAAGTCAACCATTCTACCTCTTCGGCTTAAGGGGTGATCCCTCTAGCCGAGGCTAGTAGGAATGGAGAGGGCTGGAGAGGGCTGTCCTCAGACCAGGACTACTCAGTCTCAGAACAGCCGTGGGTTCTACCTGTAGTGCGGGTCTCAACTACCTCGCATCCTTGCCCTTTTGTGTCAGTACAAATATGTAGCTTTTCGTCTAGTTAAGAGGGTGAGCTAAGCCACCCGCTCCAAAATTTAATAATATGAATGAGAAGAACATGTGGGATTACTATTTGTTACTATTTGTTAGTATATCTCTTGGTTCTCTCCAACAAGGCATGGGACCCATAGTTGTCATGTCGTCATGTGACGCATTGGCGTCAAACGCTCGTTGGGTGTTCATTACGTACAGAAATCGTAGTTTAGCCAGTAGAACTCCTCTGCTCGGCCGTCTATGACGAGTTCACGGGGTTATTGAATGGCGCTCCGTCCACTTACAATGACAGCTCATCCGCTAATACCAAAGCTACCAAAGTAGCAAGTCTCAACCGGGAGTAAATAATATTGATATTGACATAGATGTTCCTCGTTGCCCACGGATTTCTTGTTTGTTTGACAAAGGACAGTTGATGCTACTTGTCTACCTTCCTTGAGTGCTACCTTTATGCGGTGCGCTGCCGTGTACAACGTGATGTGCTAATAATAAGTGCGATCTAGCATCGTCAAACGCTTGTGGTGCGAAAATCCATTTTATATTACTGTCGGCAAACATTTCAGATTGCGCATGTTTCCTGCCTTTTTTTATCACCCCATCTGGTCACAAAACCCGATTTGATTGTATCACACCATCTGGATACAAAGCCTGACTGTTGATTGTATCACACCATCTGGATACAAAGCATGACCGCTGATTGTATCACACCATCTGGTCACAAAGCCTGACTGCTGATTGTATCACACCATCTGACCACAACCCTGACTGTTGATTGTATCACACCATCTGACCACAAAGCCTGACTGTTGATTGTATCACACCATCTGGTCACAAAGCCTGACTGTTGATTGTATCACACCATCTGGTCACAAAGCCTGACTGTTGATTGTATCACACCATCTGGTCACAAAGCCTGACTGTTGATTGTATTACACCATCTGACCACAAAGCCTGACTGTTGATTGTATCACACCATCTGGTCACAAAGCCTGACTGTTGATTGTATCACACCATCTGGTCACAAAGCCTGACTGTTGATTGTATCACACCGTCTGGTCACAAAGCCTGACTGTTGATTGTATTACACCATCTGACCACAAAGCCTGACTGTTGATTGTATCACACCATCTGGTCACAAAGCCTGACTGTTGATTGTATTACACCATCTGACCACAAAGCCTGACTGTTGATTGTATCACGCCATCTGACCACAAAGCCTGACAGTTGATTGTATCACACCATCTGGTCACAAAGCCTGACTGTTGATTGTATCACACCATCTGACCACAAAGCCTGACTGTTGATTGCATCACACCAGATGACCACAAAGCCCGACTGTTGATTGTATCACACCAGATGACCACAAAGCCTGACGGTTGATTGTATCACACCATCTGGTCACAAAGCCTGACTGTTGATTGTATCACACCATCTGGTCACAAAGCCTGACTGTTGATTGTATCACGCCATCTGACCACAACCCTGACTGTTGATTGTATCACACCATCTGGCCACAAAGCCTGCTGCTGATTGTATCACACCATCTGACCACAAAGCCTGACTGTTGATTGTATCACACCAGCTGACCACAAAGCCCGACTGTTGATTGTATCACACCATCTGTTCACAAAGCCTGACTGTTGATTGTATCACACCATCTGACCACAAAGCCTGACTGTTGATTTTATCACACCAGCTGACCACAAAGCCCGACTGTTGATTGTATCACACCATCTGTTCACAAAGCCTGATTGTTGATTGCATCACACCATCTGACCACAAAGCCTGACTGTTGATTGTATCACACCATCTGACCACAACCCTGACTGTTGATTGTATCACACCATCTGACCAGAAAGTCTGACGGTGGATTGTATCACACCATCTGGATACAAAGCCTGACTGCTGATTGTATCACACCATCTGACCACAACCCTGACTGTTGATTCCATCACACCATCTGACCACAAAGCCTGACTGTTGATAGTATCACACCATCTGGATACAAAGCATGACCGCTGATTGTATCACACCATCTGACCACAAAGCCTGACGGTTGATTGTATCACACCATCTGACCACAAAGCATGATTGTCATGGATTATATACATTTGAGTTTGAAATGAAATAATGAAAAACACACTAAGATATATTAATAAAAGACACTAAACATAAATATGTCTTTATTGAGTGATAATCACATTGTTTCACGGATCTGGCCATGGGATACACGGGATGCTGCAAACATTGACTTAGTTTGTTTCAGATTAGACTTGTTCATGCAATCAAATATTGGTATTTTAAATAAGTCACAAATATATATTTATAGTCAATATCACCAAAATGTTCTACAGTTGGTTTACATAATATTGAGAAAATAAAGCACGCAACTAAGGCTTTAGCAACGGTTTTTAGATTTATATCGTGGTACAAGTTGATACTGAACATGCCGCTTAACAGCTTCTACTTGATATCTCACTTGGTGAGGTGGATGCGGATGCGGACATGAAACCATCAATGGAATATCGGTTATTAAAGTGATTAAATATGGATACCAACGAAAGATCAAATATTACATTATCGGTGAGATCATATGTGATTGATGTCCCGCAAAACACCAAACCCTTTAACACAAATTAGGTCGGATTACGTATGAAGAATCGTGTGCGTATGTTTGGGGATGTAAAGCACTTACCCTAACCCTAACCCGTAGGATCTATAGGTATGTCGTTTACCACAGTATCAACAGCAGTGCTCCAAAGGTATGTTGGTAACCAAGTTAACGACATCAGTGGTCTCAAAGTATATTGGTGACCACATTACAAACACCAGTGTTGTAAAGGTATTTTTGGGACCACGATACAAACACCAGTGGCCTAAGGTATTTTTGTGATCAGGCTACAAACACTAGTGGTCTAAAGCTATGTTAGTAATCACGATACAAACACCAGTGGTCTAAAGGTATGTTGGTGATCACGGTGCAAATACCAGTGGTCTAAAGGTATGTTGGTGATCGCGGTACAAACACCAGTGGTCTAAAGGTATGTTGGTAATCACGATACAAATACCAGTGGTCTAAAGCTATGTTAGTAATCACGATACAAACACCAGTGGTCTAAAGGTATGTTGGTGATCGCGGTACAAACACCAGTGGTCTAAAGGTATGTTGGTGATCGCGGTACAAACACCAGTGGTCTAAAGCTATGTTAGTAATCACGATACAAACACCAGTGGTCTAAAGGTATGTTGGTGATCGCGGTACAAACACCAGTGGTCTAAAGGTATGTTGGTGATCGCGGTACAAACACCAGTGGTCTAAACTTATCTTTGCGACACGGGACAAACATTAGTGGTCTAAGGTATGTTGATTACAACTGTTCTCTAACCGAACGAATTATTTAATGTACTATTATTATTATTATTGTTATTATTATTATTATTATTATCATTGACATTATTATTGTAAAGTTTTATCACTGCTGGATCACCATTATGACGAATTCAATGGTTCTCCACGCTGCCACGCCTGTAAACTGTCCCTGTATTCCCGATAAAAAAAGTTGCACGATAACTCCGATAACTGGTGAAGACTACACCAAAACGTCCACCTGTGCCTTGTGCACAGCATTATTGGTCTTCCAACGCTTCGGGATTAGACGGCCAACATAATGTATAGGCTCTTTTACAGAACAAATGTTTTTTTTATCATAACATGCATACTGAAACAAATACGATATTGCACACAAGCTAATCATATAACAATAAATAATGCAAATATATTGTGTCTTAAGAGCACTCAGCCGACATATATATTTGACGCCAGTATAATATGGGTTCCACCAGTTGCTCGGATTGTCCAGGTTGTTGTTCAGGGCAGAATGTGCTACCACGAATATGTCTGTGGGCTTCGTAGTGGCATAGCGATAACAACCATACACAGTACATGGCTGTAATGTTTACTTCCTACGCGCTACCACCTTTTACTTTATGTCTCATTGGTGTCATTGATGCTGAAATGAACGAGGTACTAAACCACTCGACACCATGGATAACAAATAAATATGAATACAAAGAGTACTTTGGTAGGATCAGACAACATCAGACCAACAATATGACTAGCCATCCTGCACCATACCGTTTTTTTTTCATAACATGCATACTGAAACACATACAATATTACACATTAGCCAATTCAATAATAAGAATTGTAAGTACATTGTAAGGACACTCAATCAACATAAGCACCCACATATATTTGATACCGGGTTGGACGTATATTCAGGAATTTAACCAATTCTGGTCATATCGCCTAAATGGGAGAAGGAAGGGAAGAGCGGAGCCATGTCCCCGCGGTGACTCGCTACTCTTTGCAAAGAAGGACATGGGATCTTGATCCTGCTACCACACATACTTGATCACGGCGGGGCTGGACCCACCGATTCACGTGCCAACAGGCTATCAGGTTGCCAGAGCGCTCAATGCGAGCGCTCTAACTCACTGAGCTATCGGGGCGTATTTGATACCAGGATAACATGCGTTGTACCAGTTGTTTAGTACAAAAGCAATAGAGGGCACTGTGTACGTGGGTAGGTGGCGCTGCCAGAAGTAGCTATCTGCGTGTCTTAACGACATAGCGATAGGAACCAAGGGATTTATACATATATTTGATCGTAATGTTTATCACCTACGCGCCGGCATGAACCCACTGGCATTGAAAAAGAAAAATTGTGCAAGACATGTGGGACCGTGAAACCAGTATCAAGGTATCAAATGTGGCAGATTCCCTGACACCGCCTTCATCAACATGGCATCATTTGGCATCGGTTATGGTTGCTATGTCAACGTGTGTCATAAACAATAATACAATGCTTTTATTTTCGTCAGAACCGATGAACGCATTATTCTCTTAATTACGACGATGACGATGATCTGTTCCGCTTCTCGGCGTTTTGGAATGTCAGACGTAATCCACTTTATATCTCTCGACACATTTTGACAGGTCTGGTGCATATCCATTGCCCGTAGCTACGGGCGTGTAACGCTGGCTGCTCCGCCCCCCTGTCGAAAAGGATGACACTCTGCCTCCGCTGCCTCCGCTACTGCCACTGCCACCAGTGCCACCTAGCGGTGTGGCGCGGGCGACCGATGCCGTGGCGCCGGTACTTGTGGACCCCGTCATACTGATGCTCATCGACCGGAAGGACTCCCTTCGCCAATGCACGCCCTTCATGCAGCTGCAGCATCGCCGCAGCTCGGAGCGAATGGCGGCCTTGAAGCTGGTGCTCATGATGCAGTAGCACACTGGGTTGATGGTTGAGTTGGTGTGGCCGAGCCATAAGAAGAATGAGTGCCAGTGTCGCAGCTTGACGCCGTGACCGCGTAGGGTTTGTTCGGGCATGAAATCTAACAAGATGCTGTAGATGCTGATAGGGAGCCAGGAGAGGGCGAATAACAAGGCCATTACAAACAACATCTTGGCCACCTTACGCCGACCGTTCAGGTTCGCCCTGGCGTTCGCGGACTCGGCGGCGCGTGTCCCGGCATGTAGCATCGTCTCAGTCCGCCAGAGATTCAGACCGATCTTAAGGTATCCGATACAGATAAAAGCCACCGGGGCAATGTACAAGATAAGCAATAGGGCGAAATTGTATGCGTGCTTGAGTTCTATACTGTGCCATTGTTCTATACAGCTAATGATGGTGACAGTAAAAATTTGCTCGACCACTTTGTTTTCGCGTATGAATACACATGGTAGTACGGCTATCGCCGCCAGTAGCCAAATTCCGATTGCTATGCGCTGTATCCTGGTTCGGGACATGAATGCCCTGGCCCGAAGTGGCCGGCGAATGGCGTAGAACCGTTCGGCGCTGATGACCGTAAGGGTCAAGATGCTGGATGCCACTGCCAGGCCTTGACCAAAATTAACGATCTTACACATGGGGTCTCCATAAATCCAGTTGTTGTAGATCTCGGAAGCAACTGTGAATGGCATACACAGACAAACAACCAGCAAGTCGCAGACGGCGAGGTTAACGAGAAATGAGTTGGTCACAGTCCTCATTCGTCGGTTACGGGCGAATATATAAATAACCAGTAGGTTACCAACCAATCCCAATAAGAATGATATCGAGTAGAGCGTTATGAGTACCATCGTCGGCGTCTGTTTATGAGTGAAAAACTCGTATCTAATTTGTTGTAAGACCTCCTCCGTCATCCAGGATTCCTCGATGTGGGCGCCGAAAGCAAAGAGAGAACTTCCGTTGCTGACGCCCAGCACGTCGCCACTTCCGTTGGTAGCTGGAAGTAATGGAGCGGGTGATGTTTCCGGCGGCATGGGCGAACCCTCCGTTTGTAGCGTCAGTCTGAATGGGCTGACGTTCCACCCGAAGCCCGCATGCGCAGATAGGTTTGACATGGCGTAGCGGCGCGTGGCGCAATTGCTATCACACTTTGAAAGCTTAAAGGCCCGTGATTGACAGGTCAATCTAGGCTTTATTCCGTCTTTGATTAATGCCTTTAAAATGCCGGGGTGATGTCTCTGATTGTCATGGCAACATCTTTATTCGATTAATGTGCTCAGAATGCGACAGTAATGCCTCTGGTCATGGTAACACCGTTAACTGCGTCTTGTCGTAGATTCGGACATCTGTGTTAAGCCAGTCTCCAAAATTTTATCGCCGGTGCCTCACACAATATGCGCCAACTTACGAGTGGCTCACCAGGCGGCGTCACGGTCTGCTCAGCGCCTTTGTTGTTATTACATTGTTCCGGGGAGCTTCCCGACAAGCAAGCTCTTCACTGATGTTAGGTCACTGCTTCTTTCTCTCAGCCTACCTGAAAGTATGTTTGAAATAACCTACTTCAACCAGCCACGCGCCGCGGGCCTGGGGAGGGGTGGAGGGTGGGTGGAGGAGTGGTGAGGGATAGGGCCCTTAAATCATACCTAAGGGTCTACCGGGCCACGAAATGAAACGCTTAGTGCGACAAGGTAACGGGTGCTTACATAAGTAAAATCACGGACCGGCAGATGGGTTTTGCTAACCCCGAAATGCGCTTCTATGTTAAGCCCAGAGCGTGTGATGATGCGCTGTGGGAGCGCCGGGTCAGCCACGATAATGTATGTTTGAGCGGGGGTGCTTGACCGTTCAAGTGGCCACAATTTTTACAACGGTATGGCGTTCACTCGGAAACGGTTTGCGAAGAGCTTGCTAGGCATAAAAAAAACGGGATGGTTCCCGGTGTGAATGACTCGCTGTGCTGGGATGTGAACATGTGGGGAAGAACGGTAGTCTGAGCTCTCCATTGACCACATATCTGTTGCTCAATGGTTTCTCAAAGTCAGGAGATTCCGTGGCTGACAGAATCGAAGTGACGCCCGACAATTTGGTGGCTTGCAGATTGGTGGCACTTTTTGACATGGTAGCGCCAGCAGAGTTTGTGGCGCCTTTCGTTTGAGTGGCGCCTGCCGATGGTGTGGCGTTAGTGGCGCCCCTTTCGGTCAATCCTGCAGACTTCCGGGCGTTAGCAGCCTCGTCGTGATACAGAACACGGAGTCACGGGGCCTATGGCAACCATCTGCAAAATAAAAAAAAGGATAATGGAGTGCCCGGTTCCACAAGAAGTTCCATGCATCACAGCTGTACAAGTCAAGTCTTTATTTGCTGCCTACTGGAGGTACCAAGCAACCCTTGCCTTGCAGCGCCCAGACTATTACATCACACTCCATATAGACCGACCTGTCACGCCACCACGTCACAGAGCAAGGTGCCCAGTGCATTCGGCTGGTCACATGGTGGCCTGCCGTATATTAGTGTCTTTTGGTAGTATGTCGACCATAGCTCCTAATCAGATATAAACCGTCCCGATATATTGTATATTGCATATACATCGACTTTACATCGAACGGTGATGTAAGCTTACATCGATGGTGAGTTTATATAAATCGAATAATGAAGTTCATAAAATGACAAATAAATCCTTGTCTACTTTTATAACCCTACTTGTGACGTTCAGCAGCACGATACGAGAAATAATAAATAGAACTGGAGCCGGTGCATATTAAGTTATATTAAGCTAAGTTACTAGAGCATGCTGGCATGTTGTATAAAGTATTTATCGTTAATATGATTATCACAAAGTGATGTAAAAACTGTTATGTATGTTAATGCGCATTATCGTTGTAACACCAAAAAAACCTAGTTTAAATTCGTTTAAATCCATGGCGACGCAGTGGCATTCCTAGTTTCTTTTTCTTGCAGATAGTGCGTTTGCCTTTCTGGAATGAAGCCGTCAAACGACACTAAATCACACTGTTAATTGAACAGGAGAGAACGGAAGACGTGGGCGCACACAGCACCGACCTGAACACTTGGCAGAGGAGAAATGGCAAACAAATCGATGGCGCAGGGAACGCTACCGGCATAACACAACAAAGCGCTGGCGTAGGGAACTGTAACACCACAAAGCGCTGGCGTAGGTAACTAACACAACAAAGCGCTGGCGTAGGGAATTCTAACACAACAAAGCGCTGGCGTAGGTAACTCTAACACAACAAAGCGCTGGCATACTGAATTCTAACACAACAAAGCGCTGGCGTAGGTAACTCTAACACAACAAAGCGCTGGCGTAAGTAACTCTAACACAACAAAGCGCTGGCATACTGAACTCTAACACAACAAAGCGCCGGCGTAGGTAACTCTAACACAACAAAGCGCTGGCATACTGAACTCTAACACAACAAAGCGCTGGCGTAGGTAACTCTAACACAACAAAGCGCTGGCGTAGGGAACCATAACACAACAAAGCGCTGGCGTAGGTAACTCTAACACAACAAAGCGCTGGCGTAGTTAACTCTAACACAACAAAGCGCTGGCGCAGGTAACTCTAACACAACAAAGCGCTGGCGTAGGTAACTCTAACACAACAAAGCGCTGGCGTAGGTAACTCCAACACAACAAAGCGCTGGCGTAGGTAACTCTAACACAACAAAGCGCTGGCGTAGGTAACTCTAACACAACAAAGCTCTGGCGTAGGTAACTCTAACACAACAAAGCGCTGGCGTAGGTAACTCTAACACAACAAAGCGCTGGCGTAGGTAACTCTAACAACAAAGCGCTGGCTAGGTAAATCTAACACAACAAAGCGCTGGCGTAGGTATCTCTAACACAACAAAGCGCTGGCTAGGTAAATCTAACACAACAAAGCGCTGGCTAGGTAAATCTAACACAACAAAGCGCTGGCGTAGGTAACTCTAACAACAAAGGGCTGGCTAGGTAAATCTAACACAACAAAGCGCTGGCTAGGTATCTCTAACACAACAAAGCGCTGGCGTAGGTATCTCTAACACAACAAAGCGCTGGCGTAGTTGACTAACACAACAAAGCGCTGGCTAGGTAAATCTAACACAACAAAGCGCTGGCGTAGGTATCTCTAACACAACAAAGCGCTGGCGTAGGTAACTCTAACACAACAAAGCGCTGGCGTAGTTGACTCTAACACAACAAAGCGCTGGCATAGGTAACTCTAACACAACAAAGCGCTGGCGTAGGTAACTCCAACAACAAAGCGCTGGCGTAGGTAACTCCAACAACAAAGCGCTGGCGTTGGTAACTCTAACACAACAAAGCGCTGGCGTAGGTAACTCTAACACAACAAAGCGCTGGCGTAGGGAACTCTAACACAACAAAGCGCTGGCGTAGGTAACTCTAACACAACAAAGCGCTGGCGTAGTTAACTCTAACACAACAAAGCGCTGGCGTAGGTAACTCTGACACCAAAATGCGCTGGCGTAGGTAACTCTAATACAACAAAACGCTGGCGTAGCTAACTCTAACACGACAAAGCGCTGGCGTAGGTAACTCTAACACAACAAAGCGCTGGCGTAGGGAACTCTAACACAACAAAGTGCTGGCGTAGTTAACTCTAACACAACAAAGCGCTGGCGTAGGTAACTCCAACAACAAAGCGCTGGCGTAGGTAACTCTAACACAACATAGCGCTGGCGTAGGCAACTCTAACACAACAACGCGCTGGCGTAGGTAACTCTAAAACAACAAAGCGCTGGCGTAAGTAACTCTAACACAACAAAACGATGGCGTAGGTTACTCTAACACAACAAAGCGCTGGCGTAGGTAACTCTAACACAGCAAAGCGCTGGCGTAGCTAACTCTAACACAACAAAACGCTGGCGTAGGTAACTCTAACACAACAACGCGCTGGTGTAGGTAACTCTAACACAACAAAGCGCTGGCGTAGGTAACTCTAACACAACAAAGCGCTGGCTAGGTAAATCTAACACAACAAAGCGCTGGCGTAGGTAACTCTAACACAACAAAGCGCTGGCGTAGGTAACTCTAACACAACAAAGCGCTGGCGTAGGTAACTCTAACACAACAAAGCGCTGGCGTAGGTAACTAACACAACAAATCGCTGGCGTAGGTAACTCTAACACAACAAAGCGCTGGCGTAGGTAACTCTAACACAACAAAGCGCTGGCGTAGGTAACTCTAACACAACAAAGCGCTGGCGTAGGTAACTCTAACATAACAACGCGCTGGCGTAGGGAACTCTAACACAACAAAGCGCTGGCGTAGGTAACTCTAACACAACAAAGCGCTGGCGTAGGTAACTCTAACACAACAAAGCGCTGGCGTAGGTAACTCTAACACAACAAAGCGCTGGCGTAGGTAACTCTAACACAACAAAACGCTGGCGTAGGTAACTCTAACACAACAAAGCGCTGGCGTAGGTAACTCTAACACAAAAAAGCGCTGACGTAGGTATCTCTAACACAACAAAGCGCTGGCGTAGGTAACTCTAACACAACAAATAGTCCATACCATGACATGACCCATGCCATAGAGTGCTCTACACCATAGTACCATAGCATGGTCCATACCATAGTGTGTTTTTCGCCATAACGCTCCCAGACAATGTCTGGATAACGCAACATTACGTTTTGTCTGGGCTTCGTATCCGGACATTGTCCAAGAGCGTTATCCGGATATCGTCTGGAAGCGTTAGTCGGACATTGTTGATGAACGTTATCCGGCCATTGCCTGGGAGTGTTATCCGGGCATTTTCTACGAGCCTTATCCGGACATTGTCTGGGAGCGTTATCCGGATATTGTCTGGGCTTCGTATCCGGAGATTGTCCAAGAGCGCTATCCGGATATTGTAATGGAACGTTATCCGGACATTGTCTGGGAGCGTTATCCGGACATTGTCTAGGAACATTATCCGGACATTTTCTGGGAGCGTTATCCGGACATTGTCTAGGAACATTATCCGGACGGTGTCTGGGAGCGTTATCCAGACATTGTCTTGGAGCGTTATCCAGACATTGTCCAGGAGCGTTATCCGGATATTGTATTGAAGCGTTATCCGGACATTGTCTGGGAGCGTTATCCGGGCATTGTCTGGGAGCGTTATCCGGACATTGTCTGGGTGCGTTATCCAAACATTGTCTGGGAGCGCTATCCGGGCACTGTCTGGGAGCGTTATCCGGACATTGTCTGGGAGCGTTATCCAAACATTGTCTAAGAACATTATCCGGACATTTTCTGGGAGCGTTATCCGGACATTGTCTAGGAACATTATCCGGACATTGTCTGGGAGCGTTATCCAGACATTGTCTGGGAGCGTTATCCAGACATTGTCTGGGAGCGTTATGGCGAAGAACACTATGGTATGGACCATGCTATGGTACTATGGTGTAGAGCACTCTATGGCATGGGCCATGTCATGGTATGGACTATGTCATGGTACTATGGTGTAGAACATTCTATGGCATGGGCCATGTCATGGTATGGACTATGTCATGGTACTATGGTGTATAACACTCTATGGCATGGGCCATGTCATGGTATGGACTATGTCATTGTACTATGGTGTAGAACATTCTATGGCATGGGCCATGTCATGGTATGGACCATGTCATGGTACTATGGTGTAGAACACTCTATGGCATGGGCCATGTCATGGTATGGACTATGTCATGGTACTATAGTGTAGAACATTCTATGGCATGGGCCATGTCATGGTATGGACTATGTCATGGTACTATGGTGTAGAACATTCTATGGCATGGGCCATGTCATGGTATGGACTATGTCATGGTACTATGGTGTAGAACACTCTATGGCATGGGCCATGTCATGGTATGGACTATGTCATGGTACTATGGTGTAGAACACTCTATGGCATGGGCCATGTCATGGTATGGACTATGTCATGGTACTATGGTGTAGAACACTCTATGGCATGGGCCATGTCATGGTATGGACTATGTCATGGTACTATGGTGTAGAACACTCTATGGCATGGGCCATGTCATGGTATGGACTATGTCATGGTACTATGGTGTAGAACACTCTATGGCATGGGCCATGTCATGGTATGGACTATGTCATGGTACTATGGTGTAGAGCACTCTATGGCATGGGCCATGTCATGGTATGGACTATGTCATGGTACTATGGTGTAGAACACTCTATTGCATGGGCCATGTCATGGTATGAACTATGTCATGGTACTATGGTGTAGAACACTCTATGGCATGGGCCATGTCATGGTATGGACTATGTCATGGTACTATGGTGTAGAACACTCTATTGCATGGGCCATGTCATGGTATGGACTATGTCATGGTACTATGGTGTAGAACACTCTATGGCATGGGCCATGTCATGGTATGGACTATGTCATGGTACTATGGTGTAGAACACTCTATGGCATGGGCCATGTCATGGTATGGACTATGTCATGGTATGGACCACGGTATGGTGTAGAGCAAGACATGAATCACGCTATGGTATGTAACATGGCATCGTATCGGCCTCCTTTTTGGTGTAAAATACACTATAGTATAGACCACTTTATAGTGTACGGTATAATATTGCATGAACCATGCTACGGTATGGTCCATGTTACCCTATGAACCATGACATGGTATGAACCGCGTTCGGGTGTACAACACATTATGACATGGACCACACACTCATTTGGACGACGTTGGCCCATATTAGTGCGAACGACATTCTATTGTTGACCGCGACCACATTCTACACTACAGTGCATGTTGCCACACAGTGTCCATGTCTTAATTCTGCCACAGTGTCCATGTCTTCATGAAGTTACACATTGTCCATATCTTCATAGTGCCACACATTATCCATGTCGTCATAGTGCCACACAGTGTCCATGTCTTAATTCTGCCACAGTGTCCATGTCTTCATGAAGTTACACATTGTCCATATCTTCATAGTGCCACACATTATCCATGTCGTCATAGTGCCACACAGTGTCCATGTCGTCATAGTGCCACACAGTGTCCATGTCTTCATGATGCCGCTCAGTGTCCATGTCTTTTTAGTGAAACACTTTTTGTCACTTCGTGTTGGTACAAAAGTGTCTTCATGGCTCTAACTCGCATTCATCACATCAAACTTTTCTAATGCGTGCCTATCTATTTCATCTCGTGTTAACAGGGGACTCAATCAAGAAAAACACCACAACAGATGGTAACATATTATTGGAAACGATTGATGAAAAAAACACTGTTTTCCCTTCTTATGACTGCCTCCCTGGCCTTGCAGCTGGAATGAGGTACCTATCCATACATTTTGAGGCGGCCTAGACTGCTGAACACAAGATTTATATCAAGTTAAACAGGGCTAATTCATTGCAGCCTGCCCAAAGCAGGAAGCCCTGGCCAGTTACCTCGTTAACATTGGACTTAAAGCTGCTTATGCGATGAAGAACGAGTACTAACATGTGTTGTAAGAAGGACCAAGTAGTGATATAAGGAATGCATTATAACCCACTTGCCAGGCAACCCAGTCGCCAGGCAACCCACTCGACAGGCAACCGAGTCGCCAGGCAATACACTCGCCAGGCAATACACTCGACAGGCAACCGACTCGACAGGCAACCCACTCGCCAGGCAACCGACTCGACAGGCAACCCACTCGCCAGGCAACCGAATCGCCAGGCAACCCAGTCGCCAGGAAACCCATTCGCCAGGCAATACACTCGACAGACAACCCACTCGCCAGGCCACCGACTCGACAAGCAACCCACTCGCCAGGCAACCGACTCGCCAGGCAACCCAGTCGCCAGGCAACCCAGTCGCCAGGCAACCCACTCGACAGGCAACCCAGTCGCCAGGCAATACACTCGCCAGGCAATACACTCGCCAGCCAGACAACCGACTCGACAGGCAACCCACTCGACAGGCAACCCACTCGACAGGCAACCCAGTCGCCAGGCAATACACTCGCCAGGCAATACACTCGCCAGCCAGACAACCGACTCGACAGGTAACCCACTCGACAGGTAACCGACTCGCCAGGCAACCGACTCGACAGGCAACCCACTCGCCAGGCAACCGACTCGCCAGGCAACCCAGTCGCCAGGCAACCCAGTCGCCAGGCAACCCACTCGACAGGCAAACCAGTCGCCAGGCAACCCATTCGCCAGGCAATACACTCGACAGGCAACCCACTCGCCAGGCCACCGACTCGACAGGCAACCCACTCGCCAGGCAACCGACTCGCCAGGCAACCCAGTCGCCAGGCAACCCAGTCGCCAGGCAACCCACTCGACAGGCAACCCAGTCGCCAGGCAATACACTCGCCAGGCAATACACTCGCCAGCCAGACAACCGACTCGACAGGCAACCCACTCGACAGGCAACCCACTCGACAGGCAACCCAGTCGCCAGGCAACCGACTCGACAGGCAACCGACTCGCCAGGCATCCCACTCGCCAGGCAACCGACTTGACAGGCAACCCACTGGCCAGGCATCCCACTCGCCAGGCAACCGACTCGACAGGCAACCCACTGGCCAGGCATCCCACTCGCCAGGCAACCGACTCGACAGGCAACCCACTCGCCAGGCAACTCACTCGCCAGGCAACCGACTCGACAGGCAACCCACTCGCCAGGCAACCCACGCGCCAGGTAACCCGCTCGCTAGGCAACCCTTTCGCCAGGTAACCCGCTCGCTAGGTAACCCACTCTTCAGGCAACGCATTCTTTTCGTCATGTAATCTAACTCACTCGGTTTATTCTGTCATGTAATCGAGTCGATTCGATATGTAATATAACCCATTCTGCCTCTATGTAATGTAACCCATTCTGTTTTATGTAGTGTAACCCATTCTGTTTTTACGTAATGTAACCCATTTTATCACTATGTAATGTAACCCATTCTGTCCTTATGTAATGTACCCATTTTTGTCTATGTAAATGTAACCATTCTGTCTTTATGTAATGTAACCCATTCTGTCTTTATGTAATGTAACCATTCTGTCTTTATGTAATGTCCCCCATTCTGTCTTTATGTACTGTAACCCATTATGCATTTTATGTAATGTAACCATTCTGTCTTTATGTAATGTAACCGATTCTGTCTATGTTGTGTAACCTATTTTGTCTTTATGTAATGTAACCCATTCTGTCTTTACGTAACGTAACCGATTCTCTCTTTATGTAATGTAATCCATTCTGCCTTTATGTAATGCAACCCATGCTGCCTTTGTGTAATGTAACCCCTTATGCCTTTATGTAATGTAACCATTCTGTCTTGATGTAATGTAACCGATTCTGCCTTTATGTTGTGTAACCCATTTTGTCTTTATGTAATGTAACCCATTCTGTCTTCATGTAATGTAGCCCATGCTGTCTTTATGTAATGTAACCCATTCCGTCTTTAAGTAATGCAACCTATTTTGTCTTTATGTAACCCATTTTGTCTGTTATATAATGTAACCCATTTTGTCTGTTATGTAATGTAACCCATTTTGTCTGTTATGTAATGTAACCCATTCTGTCTGTTATGTAATGTAACCCATGCTGTCTATATTTAGCCCATTTTGTCACTTATGTTATGTAACCCGATTGGTCTGTTGTGTAATGTAATCTATTCTGTATGTTATGTAATGTAACCCATTCTATCTTTTGTGTAATGTGACCCATTTTGTCTTTATGTAAAATAAACCATTCTCTCTTTATGTAATGCAACCCACTCTGTCTTTGTAAAATGTAACCCATTCTGTCTTTCTGTAACCCATTATGTGTTTATGTAATGTAACCTATTCTGTCTTTATGTAACCCATTCTGTCTTTATGTGACCCATTCTGTCTTTATGTGACCCATTCTGTCTGTTATGTAATGTAACCCATTCTGTCTTTCTGAAATGTAACCTATTCTGTGTTTATTAACTGAATTCGGTCTGTTATGTGATGTAACCCAGCCGAATGTGATCAAATGTAACCTCAACCACCATGTGAAAATACAGTCGCAGCTATCGTAATCAGTGACATATATGGATGGTACTGGAGACTGACAACCACTTTAACATCATTAAAGTAAGGTATAGAAACACACACATGTAATATTGTTGTAGCTGCCTTTATATCCACGAGCGTTCAACGGGTATTTACATTTAAAGGTAATTATAAATCCAGAAATTACCGATTATTGGTGGTTTTATGATGACGCCTGTCGGGGGAGACCGCAGAGGGAATGATGGGATCCACGAGCACCGACCCTTCACGTCACGTGTTGCAGAGAGCAGCAGGAAATGAGGAAGGAAGTGGGAGGAAGGTGAAACCGCCTGCCCCCAGCCCCACCTCGCCCCCCCCCACCCTGCCCGCGACGGCCATTCCACGCCCGTCGCGGCGCGGTGTCAAGTCCACCTTAATTACAAGTGTTTATAACGGCCCGACCGGGGGTTAATCTCCTGGGAGGGTAGGATGCGGCGTGGGTGAGCATGCTACGAAAGAGGGTTGGGGTGGGGGTGCAGGGGGGTGTGAAAGGGGGAGGGGGGGTAGTGGATTGAAGGGAGGGTGATGGAGGCCGATGAGAGGTGCGGGTGGTGGGTAATGATGGAGAGGGTTGGAGATGCAGGTGATGGAGGGTTATGGAGGAGTGGGCGGTGCAGATGATGGGAAATGACGGAGGAGTGGGTGGCGCGGGTGATTGTGGATGATGGATAAGATGGTGGTGCAGGTGATGGAGGATGATGAAGGGGGAGGGGTGCGGGTGATGGAGGATGATGGAGCATGCTGGGTGCGGGTGATGGAGGATGATGAAGGGGGTGAGGGGTGCGGGTGATGGAGGATGATGAAGGGGGTGAGGGGTGCGGGTTATGGATGATGATGAAGGGGGTGAGGGGTGCGGGTTATGGAGGATGATGGAGCATGCTGGGTGCGGGTGATGGAGGATGATGGAGCATGCTCGGTGCCATGGTTCAGTAATTGTGTGGTCCATATCAACTTGAAAGTCATCGGCTCGCAGATCAAACGCCCTTTAAATTAAGTACAAGGTTAGTCGGGTGTGAGCCGATATATGTACTTATGTCGCACAGGACCAGTTTTGGTAACAGGTTTTAGGCTGGTATGCGGTAACAGGTGCGTGGCAGCGGGTATTTTGTCCGAAGGTGAAGCCACTGGCGACGGTTGTAATGACCATCGCGGGGCGCTTACCATGTGTCGGGGAGATGAAGATGGTGCGTTCACCTATAATTACCTTCCGCTCTTGGGGGACCCGCCCTGGACCTATTTCGCTCATTTTGGCAGTTCATGGACAGGCCCCAATAATTGTGATCCCCCAACCCTCCCAACACGGTCTTCCATCCTTATGACCTCTCGCATCACCATACCTAATTAGTTGTGATCATTTCATCAATCTCCAATCACTGTTCTTCTCATGTCACAATCCCCGCTCTATGTGGCCCATCGCATCATGGGCTTCTCCCCTCTGATCCATCCCCTGGTAGTCCCCACTCCATGCGACCCATCCCATTACATGTCCCCACCCTTTATGACATCTCTCATCGCCGGATCCATCACAGTAACACTCCATCACAATCCCCATTCCTTGTGCATTTCCCATCACAGTATCACTCCATCACAATCCCCATTCCTTGTGGCGTTTCCCATCACAGTACCACTCCATCACAATCCCCATTCCTTGTGCCTTTCCCATCACAGTACCACTCCATCACAATCCCCATTCCTTGTGGCCTTTCCCATCACAGTACCACTCCATCACAATCCCCATTCCTTGTGGCCTTTCCCATCACAGTACCACTCCATCACAATCCCCATTCCTTGTGGCCTTTCCCATCACAGTACCACTCCATCACAATCCCCATTCCTTGTGGCCTTTCCCATCACAGTACCACTCCATCACAATCCCCATTCCTTGTGGCCTGTCCCATCACAGTACCACTCCATCACAATCCCCATTCCTTATGGCCTTTCCCATCACAGTACCACCCCATCACAATCCCCATTCCTTATGGCCTTTCCCATCACAGTACCACTCCATCACAATCCCCATTCCTTGTGGCCTTTCCCATCACAGTACCACTCCATCATAGTCTCCATTTCGTGTGGCGTTTCCCATCACAGTACGACTCCATCACAATCCCCATTCCTTGTGGCCTTTCCCATCACAGTACCACTCCATCACAATCCCCATTCCTTATGGCCTTTCCCATCACAGTACCACTCCATCACAATCCCCATTCCTTGTGGCCTTTCCCATCACAGTATCACTCCATCATAGTCTCCATTTCGTGTGGCGTTTCCCATCACAGTACCACTCCATCACAATCCCCATTCCTTGTGGCCTTTCCCATCACAGTACCACTCCATCACAATCCCCATTCCTTGTGGCCTTTCCCATCACAGTACCACTCCATCACAATCCCCATTCCTTGTGGCCTTTCCCATTACAGTACCACTCCATCACAGTACCACTCCATCACAATCCCCATTTCTTGTGGCCTTTCCCATCACAGTACCACTCCATCACAATCCCCATTCCTTGTGGCCTTTTCCATCACAGTACCACTCCATCACAATCCCCATTCCTTGTGGCCTTTCCCATCACAGTACCACTCCATCACAATCCCCATTCCTTGTGGCCTTTCCCATCACAGTATCACTCCATCATAGTCTCCATTTCGTGTGGCGTTTCCCATCACAGTACCACTCCATCACAATCCCCATTCCTTGTGGCCTTTCCCATCACAGTACTACTCCATCACAATCCCCATTCCTTGTGGCCTTTCCCATCACAGTACCACTCCATCACAATCCCAATTCCTTGTGGCCTTTCCCATCACAGTACCACTCCATCACAGTACCACTCCATCACAATCCCCATTCCTTGTGGCCTTTCCCATCACAGTACCACTCCATCACAATCCCCATTCCTTGTGGCATTTCCCATCACAGTACCACTCCATCACAATCCCCATTCCTTGTGGCCTTTCCCATCACAGTATCACTCCATCATAGTCCCCATTTCGTGTGGCGTTTCCCATCACAGAAGCACTCCATAACAGTCCTCATTCCCATCGCAGTCTCCCATGCGTGTGACCCTCCCTTCACACTCCCCATGGCTTGTGGCCTCTTTCTCATCACAGTTCCCATTCTTTACGACTTCTCCCGTCACAGTCCCAACTCCTTGTGACTTCTCCTTTCACTGCATCTACTCTTTGTGACCCATCCCCACCACAGTCCCCACTCTTTGTGACCCCTGCCATCACAGTCCATACTACTGAATTCTCCCATCACAGTCGTCACTCTTTGTGTCCTTCAATATTTCAGTACTTGCTCCTTGTGAGCCACTCGCTTTCTGTCAGTGTATTACATGCTGTTAGAACTGCTATCGCATGTGTAGTCAATCAGTATGTACTCGACTGGTTTGCCGTAACGGCCAGTTTGTCCCCTCGGTTCTATTATCACCATAATGGACGAAAGTCAAGGTGCATATCAATACGTAAAAAAAGGCTAAGTCGGAGTTTCTTTGCAAAATGCATGCCCTGAGAATAACAACTACTTACTTGTAACGAGAGGAACATAACCCGGCCACTTACTTTTAGCGAGCGCTCATTATGGCATGAAATATCGGACTCGCTAATGAATGACTCACACCCGAAATTGTCTGACGCGCCTAGGTTGCGGTACTTTCACTCCCTCTCGCTCTGAGCAACACCGAGCAAGGTTCGACTGATTATTTGCCCGATAATCCCCAGTAAAAGGGCCATGTACATAACGCCATATAGGTGTCCAATTAGCCAGCCTTTTCCAGTGAATCGACAGAGTGCTGTTATACAATAAACGTGTTTCTTACCTGGATCTTATCAAGGTGAATCCAATAACGATGCAGCCCACAAGGGTCAAGAGAACCCAATAAATCCACCGCTTTTCCACCCTGAAGACTTGTTTACAGCGCGCAGTGTTGCAGCAATTGGTTTGGTGTGCGAAGCGCCGCAGGAGCCAAGTAGTGGCGGCCGCACGGCTGGCAGCGCCCGGGCCGCGCGTTCAGCCGGGTCGGCCTGGCCACAGATTCGCGATCCGCAATGACGAGGCACAGCCAAGCCACGTGACCACTCGGCGTCAGTCTGCAGGCGCCAGCTTATTCGGCAGGAAAAAGACAGCATGGCGCCGAGCAAAGCGTGGCGAAGCTACTTGATGGAAAGAAATACGCCATACGTGTGTGGCGGGTTTAACAATGTAACACTATAGGGGGTTATGGCTACGGGTCATAACCCCCATTCCTTGTGGCCTTTCCCCTCACAGTATCACTCCATCATAGTCTCCATTTCGTGTGGCGTTTCACATCACAGTACCACTCCATCACAATCCCCATTCCTTGTGGCCTTTCCCATCACAGTACCACTCCATCACAATCCCCATTCCTTGTGGCCTTTCCCATCACAGTACCACTCCATCACAATCCCCATTCCTTATGGCCTTTCCCCTCACAGTATCACTCCATCATAGTCTCCATTTCGTGTGGCGTTTCCCATCACAGTACCACTCCATCACAATCCCCATTCCTTGTGGCCTTTCCCATCACAGTACCACTCCATCACAATCCCCATTCCTTGTGGCCTTTCCCATCACAGTACCACTCCATCACAATCCCCATTCCTTGTGGCCTGTTCCATCACAGTACCACTCCATCACAATCCCCATTCCTTGTGGCCTTTCCCATCACAGTACCACTCCATCACAATCCCCATTCCTTGTGGCCTTTCCCATCACAGTACCACTCCATCACAATCCCCATTCCTTGTGGCCTTTCCCATCACAGTACCACTCCATCACAATCCCCATTCCTTGTGGCCTTTCTCATCACAGTACCACTCCATCACAATCTCCATTCCTTGTGGCCTTTCCCATCACAGTACCACTCCATCACAATCCCCATTCCTTGTGGCCTTTCCCATCACAGTACCACTCCATCACAATCCCCATTCCTTGTGGCCTTTCCCATCACAGTACCACTCCATCACAATCCCCATTCCTTGTGGCCTTTCCTATCGCAGTATCACTCCATCATAGTCTCCATTTCGTGTGGCGTTTCCCATCACAGTACCACTCCATCACAATCCCCATTCCTTGTGGCCTTTCCCATCACAGTACCACTCCATCACAATCCCCATTCCTTGTGACCTTTCCCATCACAGTACGACTCCATCACAATCCCCATTCCTTGTGGCCTTTCCCATCACAGTACGACTCCATCACAATCCCCATTCCTTGTGGCCTTTCCCATCACTGTACCACTCCATCACAATCCCCATTCCTTGTGGCCTTTCCCATCACAGTACCACTCCATCACAATCCCCATTCCTTGTGGCCTTTCCCATCACAGTACCACTCCATCACAATCCCCATTCCTTGTGGCATTTCCCATCACAGTACCACTCCATCACAATCCCCATTCCTTGTGCCTTTCCCATCACAGTATCACTCCATCATAGTCCCCATTTCGTGTGGCGTTTCCCATCACAGAAGCACTCCATAACAGTCCTCATTCCCATCGCAGTCTCCCATGCGTGTGACCCTCCCTTCACACTCCCCATGGCTTGTGGCCTCTGTCTCATCACAGTCCCCATTCTTTACGACTTCTCCCGTCACAGTCCCAACTCCTTGTGACTTCTCCTTTCACTGCATCTACTCTTTGTGACCCATCCCCACCACAGTCCCCACTCTTTGTGACCCCTGCCATCACTGTCCATACTACTGAATTCTCCCATCACAGTCGTCACTCTTTGTGTCCTTCAATATTTCAGTACTTGCTCCTTGTGAGCCACTCGCTTTCTGTCAGTGTATAACATGCTGTTAGAACTGCTATCGCATGTGTAGTCAATCAGTATGTACTCGACTGGTTTGCCGTAACGGCCAGTTTGTCCCCTCGGTTCTATTATCACCATAATGGACGAAAGTCAAGGTGCATATCAATACGTAAAAAAAGGCTAAGTCGGAGTTTCTTTGCAAAATGCATGCCCTGAGAATAACAACTACTTACTTGTAACGAGAGGAACATAACCCGGCCACTTACTTTTAGCGAGCGCTCATTATGGCATGAAATATCGGACTCGCTAATGAATGGCTCACACCCGAAATTGTCTGACGCGCCTAGGTTGCGGTACTTTCACTCCCTCTCGCTCTGAGCAACACCGAGCAAGGTTCGACTGATTATTTGCCCGATAATCCCCAGTAAAAGGGCCATGTACATAACGCCATATAGGTGTCCAATTAGCCAGCCTTTTCCAGTGAATCGACAGAGTGCTGTTATACAATAAACGTGTTTCTTACCTGGATCTTATCAAGGTGAATCCAATAACGATGCAGCCCACAAAAGTCAAGAGAACCCAATAAATCCACCGCTTTTCCACCCTGAAGACTTGTTTACAGCGCGCAGTGTTGCAGCAATTGGTTTGGTGTGCGAAGCGCCGCAGGAGCCAAGTAGTGGCGGCCGCACGGCTGGCAGCGCCCGGGCCGCGCGTTCAGCCGGGTCGGCCTGGCCACAGACTCGCGATCCGCAATGACGAGGCACAGCCAAGCCACGTGACCACTCGGCGTCAGTCTGCAGGCGCCAGCTTATTCGGCAGGAAAAAGACAGCATGGCGCAGAGCAAAGCGTGGCGAAGCTACTTGATGGGAAGAAATACGCCATACGTGTGTGGCGGGTTTAACAATGTAACACTATAGGGGCTTATGGCTACGGGTTAACCCTAGGAACGGATACATAGCACCGACGTCACTAGACATTATGAACATTAATGTGGAAAATAAGATCTACAACCTATGATGATGATATTGTGAAAGAGAGAGGAGAGAAGGTGAGAAGATCGGGAACAGGAAGCATGCGGGAGTCAAGAATTAAAGAAATATGGTCATAGGCGTATTGAAATAATATAATGAAATCTGTACAGGGATGTAGCATAGTACAGTAAAATGTACCAAAGTGTATGGGACTTTTGGGGATGCACCGGAAGATAGCGATGTGCATAGAAACATGCGTACGAGTAAGGGAGCATGAACAATGTACGGAGAGGGATAAAAGAGGATGGCAATGCAGACAAGGATCGAGGCATGTAGGAGGACGAAGGCAGGTAAATAGAGGGATGAAGAAGATACGCCTCCCGTGTTTCTATCATAATGACACCGTACCGGCTTTTCACGGGCTTTGGTTTTTGCGGGTGCGATGGCTATGGGTATGTCTCCGCCAACGCGCCACGCGCTCGGATTGACAAATGACAGTACTTATCATTGCATGCCACGCGCCTGGCCAATGTGGCGGTTATTGTCCTGAGGTTTTGTCCTATGGCAGACAGCTCCCCTGTCGACATTGCGGCCACATTGTCTGCATCATGCCTTGTGCCAAAGTTCATACTGTTACAAGGCCAAGGAAGAGCGAGCAAGACACATCTTGTTGTGCCTAATGTCCATTTCATCCTTTTATGTGTGTATCCTTTTATAAACGCATCCCAAAGTACATTGCAAACAGTATTGTTTTTGATAGGCCTATTACGCTTTGCAAACATATCCTTATTGCGCTAAACGTATTCATATGTCGTGCTACAATTTCTCAATTGTTTTACTTTTGCAATATTTTGCAGTTCGCTTCGCAACCTGTCATAGTTAGCGTTATAATCATAATTTGGTGGCAGTTAAAAAAAAAAAAAAAAAAAAAATTATTTAGTGGCAGTGCGACAACAAATCCTTGAACGTGCTAAATACAAATGTTTTTACACTACTTTTGGTGCATTACTAGTAAGGACTAGGACCGGACAGGACAGGACTTCTGAAAGTTTATCACGTTTGTATCGGTAGGACAGTCTTTTTGCGTAAAAGGTTGAATCTTCCCATATTGATAGATCTTCGTTGCTGATACAACGTCGTATGCAGCAAGTTTAGTTATAAGACAGACGTCACTATGACGTAACTGACTTTTGTCTTATTTTTGCCCATAAGTCACTAAATAAGAGGCCTAACGAGTTCCGACTGGTTGCAAAATAAAGCTCAATTACATTGTAATTATATAATTATTATCATAAATGACGTCTTCAAATGATGGACCACAAGGATCGGGGACTGCGAGCCCCATTGGTACACTAAATATTGTATCTGGAATGCTTATATTGCGTCACTACAAAGCCATGGAGCCCTTCTTGTACTTCATATGAATAAAATGAACATTGCCGTAGTATTAAGAAAGTTATGATAGATATTGGTGATGTACTGGGCTGACCGGCCATGTCACCGCTATCCTGGAGGCTGGCTTTCCATAGCACTCAAGCACCATCGAGGAATGTCATTGTGACGTAAGCATGGTTTTGATAATTCTGCCCTCAGTGTAACAACATGGGTTGTCACGGTGACCGACGCCGTACATTGTGGCATCGGTCCGGTAACTGTGTGACGCGGTTGACCGAGCCACGTGTCGATAACGTCCGCATGAATGATTAAATACGTCACAGACTAACTATCCAGGCTTCGAATATGCCTACACAATAGTGTAAGGATATTATTTAATATCAAAATTGGAGAAGTAGTCGGCGTATGATAGTGATATACGACCACTTTTGATGCACTACTTGACGGTATATACTTGTATATACTTTTATCCGCGCGTCCTGTTGTTGCGCAACCTGTAATACGAGTGTAGTCGTTGGTTAACCCTTTGCCCGACCTATTTGTGCCGGCCAAGGTGTCTACGAAAATACAATATTATGCGTTGTTTGGAGCTTTGGTTTAGATCAGCGTTGACTGAGAATGTTATCGGATAACGAAAAATGATTGATAATGACCCACTGCCTTGCGGGTATGGCTCGGGAGAGTCAAAGGCCAAGGGACTGTACCCTGACAGAAAACAGTTCTCAGCACACCGTAATGGTGAGCAACATCACACTGCCTTGTGTGTCAGGCTTGGGAAAGTCAAAGGCTAAGTGAGTAAACCATAAAAATAAAATCTGGAGCTGGAGTCCCAATAGGCGGCTGGTGTTTTAGAACTCAGCTTCCGGTAACTCCTGCAACCGAACGGGCTCCGGATGTATTGACATCTGTCATTCCTCTGGACTAAGCCCGCTAGGTCGAGAGAGGCGAATTAGATGCTGGGCACAACTAGTTTGCCTGAAATTCTTGCCCAGACTATTGCAGCAAAACATGGAGAGTATACTTCATCTTTGCACACCTCGCAACGAAAAAAACAAGGGAGGCAACAGTTTACGGGTTTTAAGCTATGCTCGATTGACGTAGAGCATTGGGTTGCCTCTAACGGTGGAAAGGTTTTTTTAACCCTACTGGCCAGTTACCGCCCGCCTCAAGCTGTAGCCTCCAGTCAAGAAGGTATTGACCCGCCACGCCTGCCTGCCTCATAAGGTGCGTGGGGCTACAAGGTATTACTTATCTTGGTAAGCAGACGTAAACATAGTACCTAACAACACACAGAGCAAAAAACTGATCGTATGCACATGGAACGTCAGGACCATGTGTCCTGGCATGACAAACGAACCGGACTCGACTGACAATGTTCGTAAGACAGCGCTGATCGACCGTGAACTTCACAAACTAAACGTGGATATAGTCGCCCTCCAGGAGACACGATTGGCTGACGCAGGATCGGTAAAGGAGGCCAATTGCACGTTTTACTGGCGCGGAAAGGGTGCCCAGGACCGTCGCGAACACGGTGTGAGTTTGCCGTCAAAAATAGATTGGCAAGAACAATCGAAACGCCTGTCGCAGTTTCTGAAGGAGTAATGTCACTTCGCATGCACTCAAATGGGGCGCCCGCTACCATAATCAGCGTGTACGGTCCAACACTTTATGCCACCGCTGACGACAAAGACCGTTTTACGACTGTCTGAGGGAGGTCATCAATCAGGCGCCAAAGGGCGATCATTTGTTTATTCTCGGGGATTTTAACGCACGCGTTGGGGATGACCATGGGTCTTGGCCGAGTTGCATAGGTCATTTTGGCGTTGGAAGGATCAACGAGAACGGAAAACGTTTATTGGAGCTATGCGCGCAGAGCGAACTCTGTATCACAAACACATTTTTTCAAGGTAGTTTTAGGCATAAGGTGTCATGGCGCCACCTAAGGTCAGTCATTGGCATCAGCTAGATCTGATCCTGACAAAACGGCGAGATCTGTCCCGTGTCCTAAACACACGAGCGTATCACAGCGCAGATTGCGATACCGATCACTCGCTTGTCGGGAGCAGGGTAATGATTACCCCTAGGAAAATGTATACCACTAGACATAAATCTCAATCTCGGATTGACTCACTCGGCACGCAGGAGAGCGACAAGCGTCGTCTCTTTCGACGAACGTTGGAGCAGACGCTGCCAGCCAATCAACAATCTTCTGATGTAGAAGTATGCTGGGCGGCGCTGCGCTCTGCCATTTACGGCGCTGCGTTGACATCGTTCGGGAAAATGAAATCTGTCAACAAGGATGGGTTCGCCACTCATTAAGCAGAGATAGAACCTGTTATTGAAGCCAAAAACGAAAAACATATACAACACAATCAAAATCCGACAAACACGTCTCTGTTACAGCTGAGGCTGGCGAGAAATGCAGTACAAAAAGCAGCGCGTTATTGCGCCAATCAGTACTGGATAAACTATTGCGAGGAGATCCAGGAGGCGTCCGATAGAGGAAATATGCGGGCAATGTATACCGGAATTAAGAAAGCCCTGGGCCCCAAGGTCACTAAAACAGCCCCCTTGAAGTCACTTGATGGCGAAGGGGTTACAGATCGTAGCAAGCACACTATGTTTCATTGTACGCGCACGAGTCTCATGTATCTGCAACGGCGCTTGACGCCTTACCCGGACTGCCGGTCATGAACGATCTGGACAGAGTTCCCTCAGTTCGCGAGCTGAGTGATGCAATCGATTCCTTGGGCAGCGGGAAATCGCCTGGCAATGACAGGATTCCCGCTGAAGTGATAGTGTGGGAAAACCATGTTGCTCCCTCAGCTTCACCCACTTCTCGTCCCTTGCTGGAACAACGGTATTGTTCCACAGAACATGCGGGATGCAAATATAGTTACACTCTACAAAAACAAAGGGGACCAGGGTGATTGTAACAATTACCGCGGAATATCACTCTTAAGTGTCACTGGTAAGCTCTTCGCCAGAATTGCCTTAAAGAGACTGCAACTCCTTTCTAATAGAGTATATCCTGAAGCGCAGTGTGGGTTCAGATCCGGACGATAGACTCTTGACATGATATTTTCGTTGCGACAACTCCAAGAGAAATGTAGAGAACAGCACAAGCCCCTCTACCTTGCTTTTGTTGATCTTACCAAGGCTTTTGATACTGTCAGGCTTAATTTCTGGCTTGTACAAAATCTTGGAGACTATTGGCTGTCCCCGCCGACTACTTAACCTTATCCGCTCCTTTCATGAACACTCGTTCAGCACAGTACAGTTCGGTGTTTACCTGCACACCAGGTCTGATGGGAAGCTCTACAATCTTTCAAGATTGCGCGCTAAGTCCAAGCGGGGGGCGCTTCCTAATAAGAGAACTGCTATTCGCTGTCGACGCAGCGTTGGTTGCGCACTCAGAAAGCCAGCTACAGAGACTCATGGATCGGCTCTCAAATGCGTTTACTTTATTTGCTTTGACTATTAGTGTTAAAAAAACAGTCGTGCTGAGCCAAGGGGCTATCACACCACCACTGATTCCCCTTAACAACATGCCTTTAGAAGTGGTTAAAAAGTTTTGTTACCTGGGAATTACCGTCAGGGTTAATCTATCCCTGGACGAGGACATAAATACTCGAATTGGCAAGGCAGCCACCATGTTCGGTAGGTTGAACAAACGTGCTTGGCGTAATTCAAAACTTACCATTAGCACCAAAATGCTAATCTACACGGCGTGCGTTCTAAGTAGCTTGCTGTATGGCAGTGAAACGTGGCCTACGTATTGTGTCCAAGAAAGCAAATTTAATAACTTCCATTTTCGTTGCCTGCGAAACATTTTAGGCATATCTTGGCAAGACAAGGTCACAAATGATGAAATGTTAGCCAGGGCCAACCTACCAAGCATTTTTGCTCTTGTGAAGCAAAGTAGTCTACGTTGGCTTGGGAACGTTCATCGCATGCAAGATGAACGCATTCCCAAGGATGTGCTATACGGTGAACTCGCCGACGGAAAAAGGCCAAGTGGACGGCCAAAGCTTAGGTTTAAGGATGTTTGTAGGCGGGACATAAAAGCTTTCGGCATTGATCCAGATTCTTGGGAGGGTCTGGCATCCCAAAAGAGGGGATGGGCATGTGTCGTGCGTGACGGAATGGCCCACCATGACGGGTTTGGTTTGTGAAACTGGACTTGAAACGCCAATCTAGGCGTCCACCAGCGAGCACAAACCAGGATCTATCGACAGGTCACCGTTGCCATGACTGCGGTAAGCTCTGTCGATCACAGATAGGCTTATTCAGTCATAAGCGTAAATGCCGCGTTACGAATCGTATAACTTAAACCAAACAAAGCTGCAAATCCAACGTCTTTCGCAGACGGATGGATGCCAACAATGACCACGTGAAAAGAATAAAAAACAATGTCGACATTTTCGGCCTATTTGAGTGAAAACTTGATATATTCTTGGTGAAGCATTTTTTCTGTCTATTGTAAGCTTAGAATTAGATATGAGGGTCAATGTCACAATCATGGCTTTCATCTGTGAGAATTTGACCTTCCTATGACCTTTAGAATGTAGGTAAAACAATAAAGCAACCGTGACCCTGTCATCTTTTCTACCCCTTTGCAAATAGCAAATGTAGCCTTTTTGTGGCGACATTTGCTGCAAAGGGGTAGCTAAGAGCCAATAATGTGTCTAGGGTTGACCTTTAGACCCCTTTTTGAAGGTCATAGGCAGGTCAAATACTAGGAGAAGTTAGAAGTCATGGTGCCATTGCACATATGTCAGAACCGACCTTGTAGCGTTATTTTCTTGGGCCATAAAGTGAAAAACAATGTCAATTATTAGGGTTAGATTAAACGGGAATGTTTAACGCTTTTGACGAATCGTTAAAATAGGAAACACTTGACCTCAATGACCTGTTTCAGGATCAGGTCAAGGTAAAGGTTCAAGGTCAAAATTCAGGTCAGAACATGTGTTTGAAGTTGTTTTTTTCTTCAAATTTTGGTTAAATGTGTGACGGTAACTAATTTTTTGGGGAACGAAAAAAGACATATAAAGGCGCTTTAAAAAAAAATAGGATTTAGAGAATTTAATTGGCTAGAGAGTAAAAAACATGTATCCCTAACTTTCGAACTGAGGTCACAATGACCTTGCAAACAAGGTGAACCCCCCCCAAATGACGAAATTTGCGTTTGACACTGTTTAATTAACCCCTTTTCAGGGGCGATAGAAACGTGGGGCCAACCTTGGGATGTAGGCAAGGTCAAGTTATTTAACATATGTAAAATTGAAGGTCATATCTCGTGTCAAGTTCGAAATGTCAAGAATCGTTAATATTGGTTAAGTTTAGAAGTCGGGTCATGTCAATATTGTTGTTGTCGACCTTGAAATGACCTTGGCGTGACCCTGAAAAGGTTTAAAGTGACGTCACACACTTACCCTTGGCCGAATGAGGCCGGGTCGGACTTATGTGAAGGGTATATTTGACCTCTATCACATATGTAAATTTCATCCAAATCGCTTCCCGAAATGGCGACCGGAAGTTGTCGAAAAAAAAAAATCGAATGGAGGGGTCACTAATGACGCCATAAATCGATAACTAATATTCTTAAAAATCCCCCTTTTGCAGTATGTTAAAGGACAAAATGGTATAGGCCGCATAACCGTTGTTCAAATATGAACGTCGCTATGGCAATAGTAGCCTCTAATTTTCCATTATGAGGGTATAGGGAAAATATTTGAAAAAAGAAATAAAAAAAATAGTTACACTCTGATGGATCTGTAAATTTAGTGGAAACCCTATATTAGTATGGTCTTAACATTAGTAGAAAAAAACAAAATCGGCCGTGCACTTGATGACCCCATAAAAATACAAAACGTCTTTTTTGATGCGGTTTAGGCTGGAACGTTGGCGTTTTTAGACATAGAAAGACTAGAATAGTAAGAGAAGAAAGCGCTGTTATGTGGCTATCAGCCAGCAGCAGATATCCCATTTTCCCAAACCTAATCATAGCAACATGGGGCATATCATCGGAAAGATGATATCGAGGAGCATCTTTTAAAGTCGAAAAGTTACGCAAAATTGCAAAGTCTAATCCGGTCCACTTAGGTTTCGACCCAAGAAATTGCTACATTTGCTGCATAGAAGCCCATTTTTGGGTGAGTTGACAAACGATGGACAGTTATTATTAACCTATAACTTAACATGACATATCGTTGGAAAGAAGAAACGCTAGGGTTAGGGTTAGGGTTAGGGTTAGGGGCTAACGTTCTTGGGGGTAACGCACTCTGCCAGCAGAGGGCGCTCGTTCCTCACATCACCTCTGCCCTACGTCACCGCCCACCTCACGGTTGACCCCAACGGTCCTGGGGTCACGAATGGGTTTAGAGAATTTTTTAGATTTAATATTGAATTTTCGATGCAGAATTTGGAAAATATAGGCATTCCGTTGTCAAAGGAACACAAAGGAAGAGTTAAGAGAAAAATTATTTCGAAATGACATGGGGTCAAAGTTCAAAACGCTTCACGCCTTTGACCATGTCCGCACTCGAAAATATAGTTCGGAAGTAATATGGCTTCAAATTAATCAAACTCAAATGGATTCGTCCAGTATGGTACAAGTGGCACAATAAATACTAAACAGAGGTGTATTTGATGCCAAACTGCGAATTTATCTTCGATTACATTCATTTCAATTTCCGCGTATAAAGGATAATTCTGATGGTTAAATTTGACGTGGGGCAAAGGGACTATGACGCAAGCGTAACGCCCTCTGCCGGGTGATCGAGGGTAACGTTTTTGTGGGCGCGCATGCGCGCCTGTCTCTCATCGCCACCTGGCGCGTGAAAGGCACCCCCCCCCCACTATGGACACCCCCCCCTTTCCTTCCCTCGCCCCACCGTTCACGCCCCCCCCCATTCTCCACATCTATCTCCTCTATCCCCCCACTCCAAGCAAAACCTGCTGGGGTTAAAGCGTATTCACCCCCTCCCCCGTTTCTTCTTCCGCTCCCCCTCCCCCGCCCGACATTATCCTTCCCTCATCGCACTACCACACATTGCCCCCCCCCCCCCACCTACCCCCAGCCAAACATACAAACTGAACGGTATTTCACAATCAGTAACGTCATAGGTGTGTCGTCGCCCGATAACTGCAAGGACAGCAGTTTCATAAGTATCTTGTAAAATTAGTCACCCTCACTCAGCCCCGCTACCCCTTTCTCTCCCTCCCTCCTAGTCCGACCGTTTTCCCTACACCTCTTCCGCATTAACCGCATTCACCGCGTTGACCGCGTCCCACCCCTATTTAGCATGTCGCCCCTCCTTTACCCCCACCTATGAGTGAGTGATGTACTCCCACCCCCCCCCCCTCCGCCCGCACCCCATACCCAAGGGCACCAATGCATTAATTTGAGAGGCTACCCAGACCAGTGGAGCCACCGAAGCCTGTCGCGAGGAAAAGCCAGCTGCACTAATAGTAACCACTGAGCATGTTGAGACTTGTCTCTTTTTTGTGGGCTTGAAGGTGAGTGGAGGCGGGTGGATGTAATGGGGGTGTGCGAAGTTCACCCCAGCTGGCTGTTCATCGGATTTCGAGATTCGGGTGAGCGGACGATAATGTAAAAACAATATTGAATTCAGTTCCCCGTTTTCGATTGAGAACATAAGGTCTGGCGTTTATAAGTTTTTCTCTGTGTAGTTGGTATCGAACTCCACTCCATCCACCTTCCTCGCGTCGAAATCGAACCGATAGTTTGGATGCCAGCAAATAAACACTTTAACATGGCCAATCCCAATATAACGCCTCGATACGCTAACTGACTGACAGCGCGGTGACCTTTCGGCCTATAACCCAGTCGATATTACAAGTACATAGCCGCAGTCGGTACTAACATGTGCAAGTTGAACCTATCACCCCTGAAAGTGCCGTTAAACCCAAAGCAAACCATGTGAAAACTTGTGCACACAAGCGTTGTTGAACCCCGTGTTTTACCCGGCGAGATATTATGCTGGGTAGATGGAATTATGCTGACATATTTTATCTCATGAAAGGACCAATGTGGCAATAATTCTACCCCCCCCCCCACCCCCACCCACCCCCTCCATGCACGTATTGATTGACTGTGCCTGTGCCGTTGCATGAACTAATCGGTCTAATCTTAAAACAGTGAAGACCACTTTTATGGGAGAATAGTCTCAATTTCTCCGTGAAGGGTACAAGTGAGACACATGTCACCTGGCGTGAGACATAACATTGGTAATTCGGCACAAATAACTATGATGCTCAAGGTCACGCATTCAATGTCAAGGTCACAGGGAGGTCAAGGTCGCAAAACAGGTTTTCCCTCGTAAATCCATTAATATTGGGTCTAGAGATTGGCTGTTTATTTGGGAGTATTCCTCAGGCAGAGGCAAACACGTATTACTGGCTCACATCTGTCCGGATACCGAAAGATTTTCGGGTAATCGGCCAATCAATATTCAGCGTACGTGTAAAGTGGCGTTTTGAACTTTGCAAGGCCATAACTTGGTTAGTATTTGAGCTAGGAAGCCCCGATTTGGCGTGAAGCTGAAGCTCGATGTCCATCGATACCATCACAGAATTTCTCTAGGACGCTCAGTTTGGCCGCTAGAGCGCTCGCATAAGGTGCATCCCCCAACTGACGCTCCCATTATGAGTCAACGGCGATATGGACCGGCACTCTTTCGGGTTGCCATGGCCGCCGTTCGCTTAATAGCGACGCTAGAGAGTTGCGGGACTGCTTGCAAAAGACGGGCAAACGCCGACTTGAGTAATCCGCCTTCGCTTTTAGCCTATCACGCTTAATTCCGCTGCTAGGGGGCTCCGTAATTCAGCGATGGTCTCCTCAAGTTCTCCATGAAGGGAACTAGTCAGACAAGCGACACCTTGCGTAAAACATGACATTAGTATCTGGGCGCGAAGTGTTATATTGATCAAGGTCACGCTTCCAAGGTCAAGGTCATAGCAAGGTCAAGGCGCAAACGAGATATCGACTTAGATTTTACCTCACATTTATAGTTTTCGAGTTATTGGATAATCTATTATAAATACACCGAATGTATGCTTGACAATCTCGTTTAAATATCAGTAGGAGCCTCAGGTACAGGTCTAATATTTCTTCAACGGGGGGCGGGGGGGGGGGGGCGGCGATTCATCAATGCGGGGCGGGGGTGTGACTATTCCGTCAAGGTGGTGACGATGCCGAGTATAAGAACAGTCTGACGGTTCTAGTCGGGCGGCGCCGGAAGACATGGTTCCACTATTTTGGTACGGAAGGGGATCAGGGCCAAAATGCCAAGTCTTTATTCTAAGTGTTTCGTTCTTAATGATATCTTCTTAATGCTTCATTCTAAGTGCTTCATAATCAATAATAATAGGTTTATTGCATCTAAAAAAACATGTACATTACATCTTCATGTGCAAACAGAGCTGAAGCGGTGCTTATATGCTCGTGCAAAAGGAACAAAAAGAACAAAGTGAATACCCCCCCCCCCCGCCAACAAAATATATATATATATATATGTAAAATTAAACAGATTTTTTCATAATAATGCCGCACACAAAATAACTGTTTAATCACTCAGATATTGAGATAATGAGATACTCATTAAATATGATACCTTCATAATTGTTCATTGTAAGTGCTTCATGCTCACTGTTATATTTATAAGCCTTCACTCCACGTGTTCGATTCTTAATTATGCATGGTATTAACTGTAGTGTATATTAGGCGGCACAACTGTGAACTTTGCTGTTTGACCTGCTGAACGACGCCAAATAAGAATTTGTCGGAATGATATAAAGCGAGGGTTATTCTTCAACATTGCCGCCAGGATCGAAGAACATAGAAACAAATTCGTCAAATAATAAGTTCCAAGAGATTAATGTACGAATTTGTACGCACTGTTGCAGTTTTGACCTGCTGAACAAAATGTAATGTTTTTTAATCATACATTAATGAAGTTTCAAGCACTTTTGCACGACCACCCAACTTGCCATGGCACCCGCCTCAGTACACTGATGATGACTTTACCGGTGATGAAGCGACCCGTAAGTTTTGACGACTACTAAGAATCAATATCAAAGCGGTTTAATTACCTTTGAGTTTTAACGCGGATGGTACTTCCGGATGGATGTTTACAATATGATGGAGCAAGAACAAACTTCTGGAGAGTCGGACGAATAGTTTGAAGTAAACACCGAATTTACACCAACTGATGATGTAATCGGGTACCAGTTTGAACCTGTAAGAGATGACGATGGTGGATTAGGCATTGTTTATACAGGTCGTTGATGCATCGCAGGGGTGGATCCAGAGGGGGCGGATCCAGAGGGGGCCGACCAGGCCCCGCCCCTTCCCCCTTTTAGGGCTGAAATTTATACCATTTAACATATGAAAACCAAAAAGCTAGGCTATTGCTCGAAACCGCGCCCCCCCCCCCTCCACCCCCCCCCCCCCTCCTTTTCCAGCTTAGCAGGATCCGACCCTGCATTGCGTGTTCAGTGAAGCCGTGTTGCATTAAAAGGGGGGGAGGGGGCGTGGACGGGTCCATAGTCATCGTTGGCAGGGTGCCCAATTTTGACTTGATTCGAAGACTGGTGGGCCATGGTTCGGGAAGCTGCAGTTGATGGTGTAATTTACACCAGGGGGCGACTCTGAACAAAAAAAGCACATGTTCGTTTGTTTGTCACCAATCTGCCAGGCCGGAAGTAGAACCCGCGAGAACTGACATGCCCTATGAAAGGGGCAGTTTCTCGATGAATACAAATCCTTGATCACGACGATCGGCTAATATCCCATTCCCAGTCCACGAAGAATTAGTTTTCTCATTCCCAGTTCACGGTGAAATGAAAAGCCCGTTCCCGGAAATATCCCCCCATATGAAGGTAGCATAGAATATCTTACCAAAATATTCTCTCTTGATGACTACAAAATCGCATCCTTTTTTTTCAGTCTCTATGCTCGGTAGGCACGGGCGGCACCCCCACCACTGCAGCAAGTTAGTAGGTGCCCCCCCCCCCTTCCCCCACCGCCCCGGAGTGGTGTGGAACAATTTTTAACCTTTAGCCATGTTGAGGGTGTATTTCGCCCTTTAGCCATGTTGAGGGGTGTATTTTGGACCTTTAACCATGTTGAGGGTATATTTTGACCTTTAACCATGTTGAGGGGTATATTTTAACCTTTAACCATGTTGAGGGGTGTATTTTGACCTTGAGCCATGTTGAGGGGTGTACTTTGACCTTTAACCATGCTGAGGGTATATTTTGACCTTTAACCATGTTGAGGGGTGTATTTTGACCCTCAGCCATGTTGAGGGCTATATTTGACTTTTAGCCATCTTGACGGGTGTATTTTGGACTTATGCTTGTCAGTTCAGGGGACCGTTTCACTAAAGAGGTTACGAGATCGTAACCACTAAATCTGCTCAATTTCAATGTTCTCGTAACTTAAAGAGGAAAATGACAACAATTAAACGTTTCACTAACATATCGTAACATTTTTCTCGTTAATTTGGCTCATTTGTTTACACCTGTCGCCACCGGTCGAAGATAGCTACCTCATTTCCACTTTCTAGAGACTCATGGTGCACAGCAATAAATGAATTTCTGTGGGTCTCCCCCACCATGCAGTGTCCACAGTCCACAGTTCGTGGGGTGCTCACGCCTCGTGGAGCGCGTGGATGAGAAGCTGTGGAAGAGCCTAATATCCTTTCGACTACACGTTTTTTCTATATTCTGCAGATGCAACACGGCGCCGTATTGTGTCGAGGGTAGAAATGGCAAATATCTTGCGACTCGATGGTGCTTCAGCAAATATAAATTTAAGGTGTTTAATATCAGGCTATTATTAAAGGGAAAGACAATTACGAACAACGATCAATGATTTTTTATTGAAACTATAAACCAAAGGCATTTATCCCCAGAATGACTTTCAGTGACTCGTTGAGTTCCAAAACAACTCACCGGCCGTCAGTCGTATTAGTGTCACAGGATTGCCGACGGTTGGGTCAGTCGATCAAAATAACAATCAAAATCACAGATAAACTATTAAACTTTTATACAAAAATATATATAAACTATATGCGAATGACACAGGGTATGAAAATTATCATACAATTGTGGTATATCATCAAGTAAAAAAAATAACGCTTGGCTTTTCTTCGGTTCAGCCACAGTAGTTCGCCTCCAGACTGTCGGGGCTACAAGAACAAATATGATGACATTGGCTTTCCATACCTTAAATACCAAATGCTCGAACTAATTAAAGTATCTACTCAAAAAAGGATTTCCCTATCTATTACAAGGGTTATAATAAACAAACCTTAAAAATTACCTTTCATAAATCTCCTGTCGTTAAACAAACAGTCTATCATATAATAAACAAAACAGATATCTTCAACGACATAAGTGTACACCCGAGTGATATTGCATTAGGCTGGGGATTCACATTTCCTGACTTGGGCTTTCAAATAAATAAAACTTCGTATCAGCAATTCTTCTCCAATGTCTTCCAACTTCTGTATAAACTCTTCACACCTCTTCTATAAACTCTTCAAACCTCTTCTATAAACTCTCTCTCCGTCTCTCTGTCCCTCGGTCTCTCTCTACCGGCTTTTACACCTAACATCAACATCTCTCTGTGTGTGTACGCACGCTCACGTGATCTGTCATTACTCAACAGTATGGGAAGCCGTTCTTACACTAAGAATATTAATATTGTGACACAACCCCCCTTTTTCAGAAAATACTACATTATTTTCCAAACAACAGTCTAACACAATATTATATACAAGTAAATACACAAACTAAGGCAAATTAACGTTTCCAATCATTCAATCTATATCAACGGATCGACTCAGGTAATCGGCAACGACATTATCGCTTCCCTTTATGGCACATAGTCGGAAACGATAATTCTGGAGGAATAACGACCATCTCATTATTCTGCTGTTCATCAACTTTGCTCGATCAATGAACGTGAAAGGCTCATGATCCGTCTCTAGTATGAATTCTTTGCCATACAAATACAATTCGAACTTTCTAATTGGGTACAACAATGCCAAACATTCTTTCTCAACTACTGAGTAGCCACGTTCACGTAACGATAACTTCTTGCTGAAGTACGCGATAGGATGTTTTATTGCATCGTACTCTTGCAACAATGCACCACCAACTCCAATGTCGGATGCATCTGTTTGAAGATAGAATGTCTTTGAGAAATCAGGCATCTTGAGTATTGGTTCTTGGCTCACTTTTTCCTAGAGGGTTTCAAAAGCCACCTGCTGTGCTTGTCCCCACTCAACATTATTGGGTTTCCCTTTTTTCGTTAAATCCGTTAAGGGCGCATTTTTTTTTTATAATAACTTACTAATCCGAGAAATGATCGAACATTTCGTTTTGTGAAGGGTCTCACTGCGTCTTGTATTTTCTTCACTTTGTCTTCCTGTGGTCTGACGACACCCTCGCCGATATGACGTCCCACGAAGTCAAGATTTCGGTAACCGATAGAGCATTTGGAAGGTCGCACTGTGAGTTGCGCATCACGCAAGCTTATGAACGTTTGTCGCAAAGTATTGATCTGACTGATCCAATCTGTGGTATGTGTTAGTAAATCGTCCACGAGGTTGCCTGCATTAGGAATGTGACCAAAGGTTTTGCGCATCATACGGTTGAACAATGCAGTTGAATTTACCACTCCGAACGGCATTTTCTTGAACCGATAGGATCCATCTGGTGTCACGAAAGCCGTTTTTTCTTTATCCTTTTCTCTGACTGGAATTTGCCAATACCCTTTGCTGAGATCAAGTTTTGAAAAGGAAACGTCTGCGTTGAGTTAACATATATATCATCAGGGTTCGGCATTGGTTCGACGTCAAACACGGTGATCCTGTTTAATCTCCGAAAGTCGATGCAGAAACGATTGCTTCCGTCCTTTTTCTTGACCAAAACTATCGGTGATGCGTATGGAGAATTTGTTCTTTCTATGATATCCATCTCCAACATCTTGTTGATTTCCTGTTTAACCGTGTCTCTCATGGCATAAGGTAATGGATAAGCTTTTTGTCTCATTGGTTCTGTGCCGGTAAGTTCAATCTTATGTTCTTCCATCATTGTGGTTCCTGGCCGGTCGGTAAAGATGTCTTTAAACTCGGCAACAAGATCTTCCGCTTCTATTCGCTGTTGTACAGACAAGTCCGGGGAGTATTGTACATCTCTGTAGGTCTCAGAACCATCATCAACATAGAAAGCAGGGAGTTGCATTTCATCACATTCATCATCTATCACAGCACTAGCGATAATATCAAACATTGAAGAGCAAATGTCAGATGTGGTATCCTGGGCTTTGACGACTAACATATTTCTTCAACATGTTGATGTGAAACGTCCTGACCTTGTCTTTGATTTCAATGCTGTAGTCATATCGTCCAATTCCCTGTATCACCTTAAACGGACCTTTCCATTGCAAGAGGAGTTTGTTGTTATCAATAGGTAGAAGAATCAATGCAAGATCACCGACTTGTAAAGAGCGTTGTTTCGAGCGACGATCATAATATTTCTTATATCGCCGACTGGCTTTTGTTAGTTCCTTTCTTGCCAGCTCACACGTTTTTTCAATTTTCTCCCTGAGGTCAAAAACGTACTGGTAGCTGTTGTTTCCGTCATTTTCATCTCCGTTTCTTCCCTTAATCCACATTTCCTTCAAAATATCCATCGGTCCACGCACATCTCTTCCAAATAGAAGTTCAAAAGGTGAAAATCCTGTGCTCTCTTGTGGAACTTCTCTGTATGAGAACAGCACTGCTGGGATATAGCGGTCCCAATCACGCGGTCTTTCATGACATAATCTTTTAAGCACCAATTTTAGTGTTCCATTAAATTTCTCAACGAGCGCGTTGCAGATGGGATGATATGGAGTTGTAGTCAGTTGTTTTACTGAAATCAAACGACTAATTTCTTGCATTAACGTAGAAGTGAACTGACTCCCAAGGTCACTAAGCACCTCCTGTGGGAAACCAACTCGGCTGTATATCTGCAGAAGAGCTTCTGCGACTCGTTCAGTGTCAATTGATGGCAATGGTATTGCTTCAGGATAGCGCGTTGCGTAGTCCACTACACTGAGGATATATCTATTTCCTCTCTCGGATGCAGGATGGATTGGCCCAACTATGTCCACTGCAATACGTTTGAAAGGTACATCAACGGTTGGCATGCTGTCCAGCGGCACTCTCATAGTTTTACCTTCCGGCAGCGTTCTTTGACAGATATCGCAAGACTTGCAAAAGCGAGAAACGTCATTGTGCATGCCTGGCCAATAGAACTTCGCAAGAATGCGGTCCATAGTCCTTTGCACTCCCATGTGTCCTCCAAACAATGCTTCATGGGCCAAATGCAAGCATTGTGTCCTTCGCCCAAGTGGTAAAACGACCTGTCTGGTGGTACGCCATGCACCATCTTCACACATGTTCTTATGAACTCTGTACAAGATACCATTTTTGGCTTCAAACGATGATTCTGACGTGCTGGTTTTTCTCGGATTGGCTTCGTTGGATTCCAAAAGTTTCCACAACAGTTCCAACGTTTCATCAGCCTTTTGTTCTTCCACAAACTCTTTTTGCTTCGCCGTATGGATCACGAGCACTTTTGATACTGTAAGGGGTTTTGTTTTCTGTGATTTCGTCCTCTGCTGAGCCCTGGTGATAACGGCTGAACTTTCAACTACTGGGTCTTCAGTTGACATAGTTTCTTCGCGTTGGCTAGTGAAAGGAGTCCAATTCGGATTTGGATCATCGACACTCCTCGCACCAGCTATGTTTCCTAATATGAGATCGTATATGGGCGTTGGCATAACCATCGCTTCAACGGTACCACAGAAGTATGGACTGTCTATGTCTATCTTTGCCAAAGCTACTTTCCTCGCTGTGCCATCGGCCATGAGACACAGTCTGTTGTAACCTGTATACTGGTTCGGATTCACGAAACTAGCGCGAATGACCACACATGTGCATCCAGAATCTCGCATGACAGTTACGGATTGTTTGACAAAACCTGGAGAAGTGGGCAGCGTTCGGCATGAACATACTGGAATGGGTTTCTCACATCGCAAATGACATACTGGATATGTATTGCCATCATCTGTTTTGACAGTGTAATCGCTGAAATCGGCTGGAACATCCTTCAGTTCGGCAATGAAGCAAAGTGGGTGCGCCTTTGCACAACGACATCTTTGTGTTTCCTGGCTACCATTTGCTGAATTTACCGGCATAGCCGCGGAATTCCCATATGTTGGAGTTTAATGTGTCTCTCCGCCAGCTTCGACAGCTGATGCTACATTTCTCGGTGGTTTGTCAAATGCACGGCAGTCTCGTGCAAAATGTCTTATGCGATCGCACAAATAGCATCGTCTTGTATCAGTGGATGTCCAAGGATTATTCACAGATGTCCGGTTTGATGTCATGGTTGGGCGGTCTCTGTTCATTCTACACCAGTTCCGACTTCCTGTCCCATCGCTGTTCCCTCGTCGAGCTTCAGCTTCGAGCTCTAACTTTATTTTTCTCTCAGCGGCCTCCAATTTCATTTGCTGCATAGCACGCTCATGTTCGTGTTGTTGTCGGACTTCCCTCCCTGGCATTTGCTCTCTCGTCTCTTTCATCCACAAGTCTTTGCTCCTCACGCGCACGGTCTTGTTGTTTTTCTACAAAGTTTTGTAACGTTTCCCCTTTGTAACCTAATTTCTCGCCGATCTCTAACAACTTTTCGAGATCCGTCATAATACATGCGCGAGGTGAATATTAAGTAGTAATTTATAGTTACAATATACACAAGTTAACCACCTTAGAGCAATAATGGCCTTCAATCAACCACTCAATTATTTTACTTTAATTTGCTTTAATTAAACACTTCGCTAGACTACCAGCCCTCTTTTGTCACACGACACCCATCAGTTCAGTCAGTACTCTTCCCGAAGTACTTCTATTCATATAATACAATGGATCACAAATGTTCTAACTGGTACATCTCAATACAAACTTTGATAATTACAAACTTCATTAAACCCCAAACAAATTTACTGATCCCACTTCTGACACCAATTGTCACAGGATTGCCGACGGTTGGGTCAGTCGATCAAAATAACAATCAAAATCACAGATAAACTATTAAACTTTTACACAAAAAATATATAAACTATATGCGAATGACACAGGGTATGAAAATTATAATACAATGGTGGTATATCATCAAGTCCAAAAAATTACGCTTGGCTTTTCTTCGGTTCAGCCACAGTAGTTCGCCTCCAGACTGTCGGGGCTACAAGAAAAAATATGATGACATTGGCTTTCCATACCTTAAATACCAAATGCTCGAACTAATTAAAGTATCTACTCAAAAAAGGATTTCCCTATCTATTACAAGGGTTATAATAAACGAACCTTAAAAATTACATTTCATAAATCTCCTGTCGTTAAACAAACAGTCTATCAAATAATAAACAAAACAGATATCTTCAACGACATAAGTGTACACCTGAGTGATTGCATTAGGCTGGGGACTCACATTTCCTGACTTGGGTTTTCAAATTGTCTCAATATTTCATATTGACCTCCTCAATTTTATACGCCTAGTGTATTCCAAGGAATTATAATAAAAGGAGCCCGGATGTAACACCAAGCTGTGGTTGTTGTTGTATTATCTAAAGCGGACCGAACGATTCATTTCGTACATATACTAAGGAACATATGTATTGAAACATGGTGACAGCGGAGGGATAGATGATGGAGGTCAAGGTATGAACTGTTTCTGGTTAATGTATAATGTGGTGAACACATATGAACTCTGAGAACAAGTGCCGAGAGCAAGTCGCGCTCAAGCCACGCTAAGGCCAGAACAAAGAACTACACTGCTCGCCAAAACTCCGCAACTGAACATGGCTGCAAAACCACTGCACGGTAACCCTCCACCGCAATTGAAACTAAAAGAGGATGCGAAAGAGGAATGGAGTATGTTCAAGCAGTTGTATCACAACTACGGTATAATAACAGAACTGGACAAGCATGAAAAGTCATACAAACTGGCAGTATTCCTCAATGCCATGGGTCCTGTTGGGCTAAAGCTCTACAACGCACTGACTTTCACTGCCACTGAAGACAAAGATGATGTGCAGCTGATCATTCAAAAACTGGACACAGTTATACAAGGGGAAGTGAACGAGACATATGAAAGATACGTTTTTAACAAACGAGAGCAAAAACCAGATGAGTCTTTTGACGCTTATCTTTCTGTGCTGCAACATATGTCCAAATCATGCAATTTTTGTGATTGCCTGAGCGATTCACTGATGAGAAACCGTATCGTGACAGGCATAAGAGATGCGACAACAAGGAAATTGCTGTTACAAAGGAGGCGCCTGACATTCAAAAATGCTGTGGATATTTGCCGATCAGCTGAAGCTGCATCGACTCAGGTGTTGACAATGGGTGATACAGGAACAGAAGCGGTACACAAGGTTACTCACACAGCGAAGCCAAAGTCATGTGACAGAGCCAACCAAGGTCACTTCCCAAGGAAGCAAGAACACTACCGTTACCCTCGTGAAGCGCCGACCATACAGTGCAAGTTCTGTGGTCTCAGTCACACACGAAAAAAAGAGTTTGCCCGGCCTGGGGTAAATCGTGTGCCAAGTGCAAAAAGAGAAACCATTTCGCTGTCTGCTGCTTCCAGGCTGGACGTAAGCTGATACATGGGGTTGATGGTGATCCATCAAACTCTGACTCGAGCAGTGAGGAATATGTACAGTCCGTACAGCAGGTCTCCGCAGTGCAAAACGACAAGCGTACTAAAGGTCCGCTGTATGCTCACATGCTGCTTCATGGAAACTCCGTGAAGTTTCAGATAGATGACCGCGCCACAGTTAATGTGCTTCCTGCAAAGTACGTTGACAGAACAAGTTTGGAACCCTCTGACGTCACGCTACAGATGTGGAACAAAACCACGCGGTCTGTCTCAGGGAAGACCCCGAGTCTCAGTAAAGAATCCAAAGAACAAAAAGAAGTACTCCCTAGAATTCCAGATCGTGGAAGACGATTTCATGCCGCTGTTAGGTAGGAAAGCAGCAGAGGCTATGAACCTTATAACAGTGAATTATGACAATTTTGAGCAAATCAGCGGTATGAATAGCCAAAGCTCTCCGAGAGGACTGCTCAACGCGTTCTCGAAGGTTTTTGATGATGACGTCCTCGGCACACTGCCAGGACAGGTTCACCTACGTGTTGTAGAGGGTGCGAAACCAGTGCAGTGTCCCCCAAGGCGGGTACCAATATCTACGAAGACGAAACTCAAGGCAGAACTAGACCGAATGGTCAGAATGGGTGTATTGTGTCCTATTGAGGACCCGACTGATTGGTGCAGCCAGATCTCGGTGCAACAGAAGAAGAACGGATCGCTTCGAGTATGCATAGACCCGCGACCGCTCAACAAGGTTCTTCAACGGGAGAGATACCCACTGCCTACAATGGATGACGTGTTGCCTGAACTTGCGAAGGCCCGCGTAATTTCAAAGCTAGACCTGCGATCTGGGTACTGGCAATGTGAGCTCGACTATGAAAGCAGTATCCGTTACGTCTCCCATTTGGAACGTGTGTCAGTTCGGAAATATTCCAGCGGAAGCTTCACCAGGCGATTGAAGGTTTGAGAGGAGTGGCGTGCATCGCAGACGATATATTAGTTTTCGGATGTGATGATGAGAACCATGACCGGAACATGAAGTTCTTTCTCGAGAGATGCGAAGAAAAGGGTCTCAAATTGAACGGGGAGAAGTCCCAGTTTAAGACTGGAGAAGTTGAGTTCATGGGACATCGCGTCACTGCAGACGGGTTGAAGCCAGATGAAAAGAAAGTGGAAGCAATTCTCCAGCTGAAGAAACCCACCGATGTCAAAAGTGTCCAGCGGCTACAAGGGACAGTGGGCTATCTAGCGAAGTTCCTTCCCGGGTTATCCGACGTCATGGAGCCGATCCGGAGGTTGACCAGGCCTGACGTTTCTTGGCATTGGACGGACCTGCAGGATCGAGCGTTTGAACAAGTCAAAAAGCTTGCGACTGAGAGCCCAATTCTCGCAAACTACGATCCGCGTGAGGAACTTGTAATAGAGTGTGATGCCAGTGAGACAGGTCTGGGCGCCGCACTCTTACAGAGAAACAAGCCCCTTGCATACGCTAGTCGAGCACTAACTGACACTGAAACCAGATACGCACAGATTGAAAAGGAGTGCCTTGCGATAGTATTCGCGCTTGAACGGTTTCACCAATATACGTACGGGCGGAAGACGATCGTACTGAGCGACCACAAACCGCTGGAGATGATAGTGCAGAAGCCTCTGCACAAGGCACCCAAACGTCTCCAGGGCATGTTAATGCGGCTTCTGCAGTACGACTGTGACGTGAAATACCAACAAGGGAGCAAGATGCTCATTTCGGATATGTTGTCACGTGCTTCCCTGCCTCACGAGGGAAACACAGAATCGTTCACCGCTGTAAATGCTGTCCAACATCTACCAATCAGTTTGGGCCGCCTTAAAGAACTCCAGTTAGCTACGATGAATGATGATTCCATGCAGACTCTAAAAAGCGTGATACAACATGGCTGGCCGGAGACCAAGGAAGATCTACCGAGCCAAGTGCATGCGTACTTCAGTACGCGAGATGAATACACTGTCCACGACGGGCTCGTATTCCGAGGTGAACGCGTCGTTGTCCCCGAAGGAATGAGGAAGAGCGTCAAGGAGGCCCTCCACCGATCCCATCTAGGTATTGAGAGCACCCTGCGGCGCGCCAGAGAATGTGTCTATTGGCCCTGTATGTCAGCGGACATAAAACAGGTTGTGGAAACTTGTGAGGCGTGTAGGACATACGAAAAGGCACAACAAAAGGAGACTCTCATGCCCCATGATACGCCAGCAAGGCAGTGGGAGCAAGTTGGCATTGACATGTTCTCGTGGGAAGGGAGAGACTACCAAGTTATAGTGGATCACATGAGCAACTTCTGGGAGATTGGCAGACTGTATACAACGACCACCAAGAATGTCATCAAGAAGCTTAAGGCGCACTTTGCGCGATGTGGCATTCCGTCTCTCGTCGTTACCGACAATGGGCCTCAGTACACCTCCGCGGAATTTCAGGACTTTGTTGAGAAATGGGACTTTAATCACCAAACGAGTGCCCCTGGACATCAAAGTGCCAACGGCAAGGCGGAATCTGCTGTGAAAGCAGCAAAATACATGCTAAAGAAATGTAAATCATCGAGGACCGACCCTTATATGGCCCTGCTGGAGATACGCAACACGCCGACCCAAGGCGTTGGGACCAGTCCTGCACCAAGGTTCTTGAACAGACGCACAAGAACGTTGCTGCCAATGACGAGCAAACTCTTGGCGCCAAGGGGCGAAGACGCCCTTAACAGGCATAGAGAAAAGTTAATTGAACAGAAAAAGTACCAGGCAAAGGAATATGACAAAACGGCTAAAGACCTGCCGGTCTTGGAGGAAGGAGATGTTGTGCGGATGCAACCTTTCAGATTGGGACGCAAGGAGTGGGACAAGGCCGTGGTCAGCAAGAGATTGGACGAAAGATCCTATGAGGTGGAAACACCAAGCGGCACCTTCCGAAGAAATAGGGTTCACCTTCGACAGACCCAAGAAACGAGTCCCCAACTAACAGGTGTGTCTCTTCCGAGATCAGATGCAGAGAACGGAGAGGTCGGGAAAGCTACACCAACCGGGCAGGAATCCGGTCACACAAACCCAAGCCCGTGTGCCCTCAGGAGGTCCGGCAGGGTCGCCAGAACGCCTACACACCTGCATGATTTTGTCGCGAAGTGACTTAAATGTCCTTGATGTTTCACACATGAACTTTTAAGTTCTATGCCGTTTCGTACGGTCATAAGCAGCTGCCGTTTTATTTGATGGAAAGGATGTCTCAATATTTCATATTGACCTCCTCAATTTTATACGCCTAGTGTATTCCAAGGAATTATAATAAAAGGAGCCCGGATGTAACACCAAGCTGTGGTTGTTGTTGTATTATCTAAAGCGGACCGAACGATTCATTTCGTACATATACTAAGGAACATATGTATTGAAACACAAATAAATCAAACTTCGTATCAGCAATTCTTCTCCAGTGTCTTCCAACTTCTGTATAAACTCTTCACACCTCTTCTATAAACTCTTCAAACCTCTTCTATGAACTCCGTACAAACATTAATTCAACTCTCTCTCCGTCTCTCTGTCCCTCGGTCTCTCTCTACCGGCTTTTACACCTAACATCAACATCTCTCTCTGTGTGTACGCACGCTCACGTGATCTGTCATTACCCAACAGTATGGGAAGCCGTTCTTACACTAAGAATATTAATATAGTGACAATTAGTTGCCAGGGTCGTAGGATATATGGTTTATATGTTATCACAATTAAGTGAATCGGCTGGATCGTCTAACCTGAGACAAATGTCTTTCTTGGCGTTACCATTCACCATTTACCTATAGGCCTACATGTCACAAGTGAAACGGTGCGAGCTCTCAACCGGTGACTAACCCAACTCGGAAACTACTCCCCCCCCCCCACACACACATCATCCTCAACCCAAAACAATTGACCCAGTCATTAGTTTAATGTTCCTAACGTAAGTTTATATGGTTAGTCAGTCGACACTCCAAAATTCGTTACCCAGTGCGGGCGACGACGAAGATATTAAAAATGTTAAACACTTCACGGCTGCAAAATACGCTATTTGATCAGGGACGTCCCGTTTTCTCGTCCGGGGTTCGTTTACAAAACCACATATGCACGTTCCATATGTGAATTCATCATAGAACTAGAAACCTCTCTATATCCAAAACATTACTAAGGCCTCACGATTATATGAACTTTTTTACCCGCTTTAATTAAGAGGACGGATGGATGCTAATCAACCTGTCTCACAAGATACCCCGACATATACGATCCGCCCGATAACTGATGTGGCGTAGTGAATCCATAGTTAAGTCCCATATAATTCTGTTTTTACGACCATATTTAGCAATATTATCTACTTTTGAGAAATAACAGATTATTATTAATGAAATTACTAATTTAATTGATAACGTACGTTGCAACTGACTGCTGACTATGCAAGAGGCCGCGCGGAGTAAAAATCAGGCACCAGGTATATATATACCGATTGTATATAGAAATCATCGACACAAATGTTTTACAGAAGCATAATTTTTTTACAAACATTCGCATATTCGAGTAACTAACTATGCACAGCATGCGTTTTTGTCACGTGTTTTAATTCTGATTCATCCTATATGCATGTTATAATGGTAACAAATGAAGGAACGCTGGTCTAGTATTCATATAAAAAACACCAGTTGATACTCTACATGCATGCAGTGGTAGCCATTAAAACCTTTAAAGGTCAATAAACACATGCATATCCCTAATTCTGTTCCTTACATGAACTTCGTTCCACCACGATATGTAGCCCGAATTAGTATTAACCGTATTTGGATATATATATGTATGTAAATGCTTGGATCCACATATCTACATAGAATCCATATTACTTTCTACCGCTTCCTTCTTTTGTCCACAAATCACGATAACATCTCAACATCTCATAACATTTCATTAGTCTTTCATGGCACGGCTCCGCTAACGGACGTCGTATCTTACGCCGTCGCCAACAAATATGCATATTTTGTACCAGACAAATTTCAATACATTTTTCCCTAATTATGGTAATTGACAAGTTCGCGCGACATACAAATTATGCATTAATGTACAGACGAACCATTAATGATTTAGTCTATAACCAAGGCGTTAAGAAGGGTACACACACCTCTATGTAGCTATATATATAAGCCAAATACATGTAATCGCATATAATGCGTACCATAGGCGGATCTTAGGAGGTGTCTAGAGGATTCGGACCCACGGGCGGGCGGTGCAGGTGCGGTAGGCCAACCAGGATCTGCACGGGTTTCCTGAAGGTGGCCATCGCGTATGACGTCAAAAGCTGCATGAGGTGTCACTGAAATAGATGACCGCCGGAAGGTCTGCGCCTTTGTTTACAAATCCAACTGCCTCTGAGGTCTCCGATTGCAGGGCAATATAAGTTGCTTCATTGACGACTGGCCTAAAGACAAAATGATGCTTAAGAAAGGAGTATAAGTGACTTACTCTTAACCTAGCCTTAATCTTAATCTAAATATTCAAGCCATTTATGTGCAATTAAAATTTCTACTATTGTAGAACTTTATCATTCAAGCAAAGTGTCGCGAATAGAACGCCGATGTCGTCTTCCGAGCAGTTAACCCAGTTTGTGTTTTTTTTTTTTAATTTGAGTCATATTAAATGCAATGGGTCAACAGATTTTGCTATTATCTGGACACTTTGCTTTCCATAGTTTCAACGTCTTCTCTTACCTGCGCATCTTCCTAATATAACATACGGTCACAGTGAGGGTGATCAAGACGACGACACCGACAACCACAGCGATGATAATGATGGTGATGGTGATGATCTGACCCTCTGGTTGAGGGGTGGTAGCAGGCTCGGATTGTGTGGACACTTGAGTCGCGGCGGGCTCTGTCGTAGGTTGTGTGGGTCTAGTGGGCCTTGTCGTAGGCTTTGTGGGTCCAGTGGGCTCTGTCGTAGGTTGTGTGGGTCTAGTGGGCTTTGTCGTAGGCTGTGCGGGTCTAGTGGGCTTTGTGGCAGGCTGTGTGGGTCCAGTGGGCTCTGTCGTAGGCTGTGTGGGTCCAGTGGGCCCTGCCGTAGGCTGTGTGGGTCCAGTGGGCTCTGTCGTAGGCTGTGTAGGTCCAGTGGGCTCTGCTGTAGGCTGTGTGGGTTCAGTGGGCTCTGTCGTAGGTTGTGTGGGTCTAGTGGGCTTTGTCGTAAGCTGTGCGGGTCCAGTGGGCTTTGTGGCAGGCTGTGTGGGTCCAGTGGGCTCTGTCGTAGGCTGTGTGGGTCCAGTGGGCCCTGCCGTAGGCTGTGTGGGTCCAGTGGGCTCTGTCGTAGGCTGTGTGGTTTCAGTGGGCTCTGTCGTAGGTTGTGTGGGTCTAGCGGGCTTTGTCGTAGGCTGTGTGGGTCCAGTTGGCTCTGTCGTAGGTTGTGTGGGTCTAGTGGGCTTTGTCGTAGGCTGTGCGGGTCCAGTGGGCTTTGTGGCAGGCTGTGTGGGTCCAGTGGGCTCTGTCGTAGGCTGTGCGTGTCCAGTGGGCTCTGTCGCAGGTTGTGTGGGTCCAGTGGGCTCTGTCGTAGGTTGTGTGGGTCTAGTGGGCTCTGTCGTATATTGTGTGGGTCTAGTGGGCGTTGTCGTAGGTTGTGTGGGTCCAGAAGGCTTTGTGGTAGGCTGTGTGGGTCCAGTGGGCTTCGTGGTCGTCCCGTCACCGAGAACTCCATTATCTGATTTGTTTGGAAGGAAGCTAAATTAAGCCACGCGGCCAACACATCCTTGATATCTGTATACATACAACTTGTCTTGTCAGATAAGTAGTACAACTGTTTTCGCCGCATTTACGGTTAAATTCTGTTGCCATGTATCCCCACTCCACCACTATACCAAGACCTGTACATTAAAAGTACTGGCTATACTGTCAATGGCGGAGTATTTTAGACCAGTTTGATCGTTTAGTGAAACGTATTTGTTAATTGTGCTTAATATATGATCAAATATACTTACTGACGAATGTTGAATTGAACAACTGAATATCGTTAAGGCGACCGTAAAACGCTGGGCCCAGTTTCTCAGTAGCAAGGCTTTGCTTATCCATCCGTTGCAAATATCTAAAACAAAAAACAAAACAAAACAAATCGTATAGGTCCACATAAACCTAGGCAACAAGGACGGATCCAGGATATTGGATATATCTTTTGAATCCATCTAGGTGCCGCGTAGTCCACAAGTACTACAGTAGTGTAAACAGACTTTAGTATGTCCCTTATCCGTGATGGATGTGACTTTCACGGTCTTGATGTGTCGCAATTTGTCTATGGGAGTTTAACATGTGATGGTTGTGAAATGTCCCTTGTCCCTTATGATTGTGCATGATTCTAGTGGGTTTGATGTGCCCCCCGGTCCCTTATGGTGTTAACTCTCGTGGATTTGTTGTGTCCCTTGTCCCGGATGGTGTTAACTCTCGTGGATTTGTTGTGTCCCTTGTCCCGGATGGTTGTAACTCTCGTGGGTTCGATATGTCTTGTCCTTTATTGTTGTAACTCTCGTGGGTTCGATATGTCTTGTCCTTCATGGTTGTAACTCTCGTGGGTTCGATATGTCTTGTCCTTTATGGTTGTAACTCTCGTGGGTTTGAGATGTGTCTTGTCCTTCATGGTTGTAACTCTCGTGGGTTCGATATGTCTTGTCCTTTATGGTTGTAACTCTCGTGGGTTCGATATGTCTTGTCCTTCATGGTTGTAACTCTCGTGGGTTCGATATGTCTTGTCCTTTATGGTTGTAACTCTCGTGGGTTCGATATGTCTTGTCCTTTATGGTCGTAACTCTCGTGGGTTTGATATGTCCCTTGTCCCTTATGGTTGTAACTCTCGTGGGTTTGATATGTCCATGGTCCCTGATGGTTTGGCTGTCGTCGGTTTGATATGTCCTTTGTCACTAATGGTTGTGGCTGTCATGGGTTTTTTATGACACTTGTCTCTTGTGGTTGTGAACGTGACAGTGTCATATGCCTGCGTCATGCAGGTTGCAAGGGCAATGGCTATGGATATGATATGGTCATTTAATCAGCAGCAATGTGTTGATAACATTTAATTCACATTGCTTACCTTCGCCGCCAATCCGTGTAGTAGAGGTACGTTTCATCGAGAGTGAGCCCGTAGAAATGGGAATTGGCCACTGAATCCTGAAGGAGAATTGTTCTTTCTGATCCATCCAGATTGGCTCTCTCAATGCGGCTGCTGGATCCGTCACACCAGTACAACAGCCGTTCTGGATACAGACGATGTGAGAAATTAAAAATGATAATGCTTTTTCATTTCATCTGCACCAGGTGCGTACGCTTGGTTAAGTCCCTGCCTACGCCTCTGGCCTGGTCGGGTTTCTAATGCAGTTACGTGTGCTACAGGAAGAGATAACATTTGCGGCCACATACTGAATTATTGCTAGTTAATGTGGTTGACATGTACATTCAGATATCAAACACGTACCGATTTCCATTTGGGTCAATTGTAATACGATGAAGCTGTTGTATAACATATGGCAAATCACCAGTAACGTGGCCGATTCCGTCTAAACGTTTGAAATATGCGGGTGATTTTAATTCTTCCGTACCGCACTTGCTAATATAGTTGCTTGGAAGTTCTGCGCGACATGCCATGGTAATGTAATACTGGTCATTCTTACATTGTGGCATCAGACGATGAGTTTCTTAGCAAGGCCGACCGAGACTCACACCCGTCCTAACTAGTATTCCGCATCAATGGCGGATTCATAATTAAGGCTTAGCTTAGTAGAAACTTAAGCCCTATTCGAATGGGGACAGCATCTGAGAACCGTGGACATTTGTTGTGCATATCGGTCTCGACTTTCCGGTGGTATAAGTAGTTGCTTTAATGACCAGACTGTAAGAACATTCCTTTGCAGTCCAAGACTCCGGGGATGTCCGTTGGGTGATCACAGAATAGTGAGTTGGACCCCCGGTTAGGGCAGTAGGAGTCTCCGAAGCTGGGACCGCAATATCACATATTGACCCCGCCTGCCTTGGGCCCCACTCATCCAAGATAATAATGAAATAAAATAAGATAAAATATGTCACTGACTTGTAAAGTCGATGGCCAGTCCGTTGGGCCAGACGAGGTCGCCGGTGACGATCGTGCGACGTTCACTTCCGTCATCCATGTTGGCTCTCTCGATGCGTGCGTCAGAGCCCCAGTCCGTCCAGTACATGACCCTGCTTATAACATGACGGAGAGAAGGCGCGAATAAGATTAGTGAGGGTGGGGGGAGTTGACGGTCGCCAGTTATGGTAAATTGAAGAAACAAGCAAAAATTAAAGCTGATCATACATTTGTCCCCCTATTTTATGACAAAATATTTGTTAAACACGTACTGGACATATTGTTTGTTATTGTAAGTACTAGTTCTTAAAGAAATACTTGCATTGTGAACTTCATCTGCATGTTATATGGCACATACGGCAGCAACGTTCAACGCTTTAGGACATAGTACACAAAAAGGGACACTTTTCTGGCAAAAACATACCAAACAATATTTATCACCAAATTATTCTCGTTCACAACACATTAGACAAGTTTGCAATAATTCAAAGCATATTCTACGCCCCCACCAAATCGCACAATCATTATATCATGATTTCAGATATCATAAGTGTATCGCCCCTTATGCCCTAATAACCTCTACACCAGAGCCGCAACATCTGGCAACACCATCTGACGCACACGCACTGACCTCTGAGCCATAACCAAGATGAGATCGCGTGGTTGAGATGATTCACCAGTAGATACCACGTTGAATATGCTGGCGTCAGCAAAGTATCCGACCTGTTTAGTCCCAGTATCGGTGAAGTAGACCTTGTCTGTAATCAAGTCGAACGCCATGCCATCCACCACCGAATCTTAAAAGAATACAGAACGTCACAGTCAGGCTATTTGATTTCACAATATTGAGAAACACTTTAATGGAAAAAAAAATGACAAAGGATGGTTATCAAAGGTTGTTTATGCGTCGGCGATATCTCTATGTCAACATAGAAAGACGTGTTTTCGTGTCGGCCTATTAAGTAAGTCGATAAAATAATAAGCATTGTTTAAAGCTGATATCTATTAAACTTTATTTTAGCCAGAACAACAGTATATCGGTGCACGCTGCTCACGTCTTCGGGTGGTAGCAAAGATACTATACACCAAGATAGGTCATACGGCGATTTCCTTGTAATCGTTCTCCGGTGGCGCCGCCAAGCGGTGAGCGCGTAATGTTGCACAGCGCCGCTGTCAAGGGGCATTATGATCAGGCCTTAGTCAAAGCTGATCGATGTCCTGGAGTTGAATCAAAAGGAGGATAGCATAGGCGGAGGAACCAGGGGGGCCTCCGGGGCACGTGCCCCTCCTAACACTAATTCTCATGCTGCTAACTAACACGTAATAATTTTCCGGGGGGGGGGGGCTTACGGGGGTTGCAACCCCGCCCTTGGGAACCTGAACATACACGGTTAAAGTCGGCTTCTCCGAGCCGGCATTAATTCGTCCTCAAGTAATCTTATTATTACCTCCACCTCCACCGCCACCGCCACCTCCTCCACCTCCAGCCCCATCTCTGCCTTTACCTCACCTCCACCTCCACCTCCCCCTCCACCTCCACCTCCACCTCCACCTCCACCTCTACCCCACCTCGACCTCCAAAGCCACCACCTCCAACTCCAAAGCCACCTCCGCCTCCTCTACATCCACCCCCACTCCACCTCTACAGCCACCTCCGCCTCCTCCACCTCCACATCCACCCCCACCTCCATCCCCTCCTCCAAAGCCGCCACCTCCGCCTCCACTTCTAATTCGAATTATTGCTATCATTAATGCGAATTAATGATAACAGGGGTTGGGGCTTAAATTTTTCGGTTCAGCATCTTTACCTCTCGGTTATCGGTTTAACGGCTTTCGCATTCAGACAAGATCGATATTGTAACCAGCAAACATAAAAGATGAAGGAAATGCAAATATACTGTTCCAGTATTGATTTAAAATACACTTTAAAGCTCTTGATACAGGAAATAAAACAATCCACACTGCACGCCTAATCCCAATCAAAACTTTACATTATTCCGGTTATATCTTGCCCCTGCGATCTCTCTCCACTAATAAATGTACACTTGATATAACCAAATTCACAGCTATCTCACCATAAGAATATGGCTGAGAAACCAAACTGAAATCAAACTCACTAAAGCCGCAGCTACTGCGGCAAGCTTGTAGCAAGTAGGATACCTGGAGTCTTCCTCACTGGTAACTAATAGCACCCTACAATAACTAATAGCACCCTACAGTAACTAATAGGCCTTCACATAATCTTACAGCACCTCATAACACCTCCCAGAACCTCACAGTAACTAATAGCACCCAACAGTAACTAATAACCTTTCACAGAATCTCACAGCACCTCACAGTAACTAATATGACTTCACAGAACCTCACAGCACCTCATAGAACCTCATACCACCTTACAGTAACTAATAGGAAAGGAGAGCACCTTGCATATTAAGAATATGACCAAGGAACCAGACCCAGGAATCACACTCACTACAGCCGCGGCTAATGTGGCAAGCTTATAGCAAGTATGACCCCTGAGGTCTGCAACATCTTCTGTCTCTGTGGGTCTGTCTCTAGCGAGTGCTCTTCTACCTATCCTGACTTACGCTGCCACTATTCGCTAGATGGCGCCACTAAACTTGTAAGTCGGCGCGAAGAGGGGCCTGGCCGTTACAAATTCATTTGGACATATGTGTAATTCATTTGGACATATGTGCAAATATTTGAACATATGTGCAAATACTCTATGAAATTCCACTTTGGCTTGCCATAGTATGAACTATCTTGGTGTACTAATATCTTTGGTAACGTTAGTAGTTAAATATTTGGTTACTGCATGTTCGACCACTGGAAGAAAACGGCAGACAACAATGCCACCAACTTACTTTGCGGAAGCTGCACAACTACTTCACTGACGCTGCCGTCCAAGGAAGCCATGCGTATCTGGTGATCCTCAACGTCAGACCAGTATACCACTTTCCTTATCGGGTCGTAGATCAGGGCGATGGGTTCACTGAGAAGCTGGACAGGCAGTACTCGGATTGCGCCCGAGGTCAGATCGACTTGATAAATTTCATTGGACAAAGAGTCCGTCGTTAAGAGGAACATGTCTTCCACAAGGGCTACATTAGTAATAAAACATAAGAGGCTGAGAGACAGAGCGTTATAAGGAGAACGAGAAACATCATCAGTTGTAGATATACGATGTTATACGATCTATAAATATCTTAGCGAGATTGATATTAGTGAAGTCCTGCGTCGTATATACTCAGTTACTTGCTAGACACGATTTTCTTGTACCATGTTTTAGAAAATAGTTCGTAATCTGCGTGTTACTGTGTGTTAATAAGCAAATGAATTGATTAATGTCAAACACGATCCGTGACATAAACAATATACACAGCACTGTTGCTGACGTAGCCGATATGTAAACGCTACACGAGAGTTTAACTTACTGGAGGAGCACGTGCGTCCGTCTCCCTGCAGCTCCCATCCGAATCCGCAGAGACACGTGACCGTCCCAGCCGGGGCCGGCACACATATGTGGTCACACCCACCGTTGTTAGATCCACATGGCCCTGCAGGAGAACGCGGCATGTAAACACCAAGCCAACGGATAGAATTCTACAAGCAAAATTGTGCTACTATAATCCTCAACCCGAGAGAATGTAGCTGCCGATTGTTTCACACATCCTCTATATCAATGCTCCACGTTTTTTATTGGTCCGGTTTGGCTTGTGTGAACCCACAGGAGACCAAAACAGCCATCTGTCCATCTCACAGAGTACACTTAAAACATATGCCCCATGTGGCACACTTACCAGTTGACGGGGATTGCCGGTCTGCAGCATACATTGCCAGGCCATGTGACGTCACGTCAGTCTCGCCCTCCATAGTTACCATGTCAATGGTAACTATGAAAGATCCGTGTCGCCAATTAATGATGTCTACCTTTTTCTCGTCTCTCCTCAACAAGAAACCAAATTCCTGTAAATCGGATAAAAATAGATTACGTCCCGATCAAAGTACCGCATCGATAAATGGTCATTCTTCGTGTTGTTTCAGACAATCCTGATTTGTACGTTCTACTGGACTTTTTCACATTTCTACAAATATCGGCATTGGATGAGGTTTTGATGTTGATGCCTGTGATAAATTGCAGGAGGGATATATTCTTCAAGAGCTTACTAGAACACAATTTATATTGGGTTATTTATTGAGTTGCATCCTTACATGGTATATATCCATGTGTGTGTATCCTTGAGGCACAAAGGAGGACTCCGCCCATACAGTGCTCCTTTGGGACCCATCAAAGTCAGTCGAGTCCACCATTCGACGCGTGTCATCGACCCACAGAATTCGCTGGAGGGTGTAGTCGATTGTCATGGCAACGGGACGGACGAGGTTGGTCGTAACTAAGCTGTTCACGTTACTTCCATCTAGGCTCGACCGCCTTATTGCCAATAGGGATCCGGTCTCAATCCAGAACAGATAGCTGAAGCACGAAAAGGAATGACTTGAAAACAAACTTTTACCACTCTGGTGGTACCAGCGTGGTACCGATGTGGTATTAGCGTGGTGCCAGCGTGGTACCGATGTGGTATTAGCGTGGTGCCAGCGTGGTACCGGCATGGTACCAACGTGTTATCCAAGTTTTTTCAATGGGGTCTTTCAATATGACATCTGGTTGGTTTAAGAAGTCCATAAGAATCACTGGTAAAACTTAGAGGGAATGCACTAATGCGTCGCCCCACCAGATATACTAAATGGTTCATCACAAGTACTATATGGTCCATAAGAAAGAGGCATTGAACCGAATCGAATAGAGGCAGTAAGTTATCGCTTACCGCTGAGCTGGGGCCACGGCCAACGCAACAGGCGATGACAGCCCGGTCCTCAGTATGGCGTCTTTGGCTGTGACAAGAGATGAGACAGCAAGGTGGCTGGCCTGGTCATGCCTGTCGATCCAGTATATGTTCTGGCTGATCCAATCCACTGCTATCAAATTGTCCTGTTTAAAATAAACGATATATTATGCTCAATTCTCCGCAAGCGTCGCAACTCGTAGTTTCCTTGCTACCGAACCGTTGACGTCACGCAATTATGAGATGAACATTTATGGAAATGCCCCCCCCCCCCAACCCTTGATTTGCCACACATCTTCAGCATGGACGACTGTTTTTGTTTACGCATGCACATAACAGTGGCGGATCCAGGATTTTGCCAAAACGGGGCACATGTCTCAAAAAGGTGGGTGCACGCGTATAAACGGCGCCGTGAATAGAAGAAATTGGCGAATATACAGATAAAGAATTACCGCCTTGCTCAGCCTGCTGCTATGGACGGCGGCTCTCAGGTTGAGGAGGTCGAGCGCCACGATGCGGCCACCGAGCACACTGCCCACGTCCATAACATAGACGTGATGGTGTGCTGCATCCGGAGACAGAGACAGGAAATCGAACGCATCAAGACCGCCATCCAACGTTCCAAGGTCAATTGCATCGCTGCTCCCGATCCTTAAGTGTTCCACCCAATTCGCTGGTTCTCCCTTTATCCTGATCACGGAGCTCTTTGATTGGGATGGCCGTCTCAATGATATCATGAGTTCTTTAGATGGATCTGTAAAATATTTTTCAAATATATTATTCATGCTTTCATGTTTTAGCTATAGCAGTATCTTCCACTGGGCTGGCGGGGGCGGCCCGGTGGCTCAGTGGGTTCGAGCGCTCGCTTTGTGTGCTCGGGCCTCCTGAGAGCCTAACGGCACGTGGATCGATGGTTCGAGCCCCGCTGGGGGTTCGAGCCCCGCCGTGAGGTCGCAGGATAAATATCCAATGTCCTTCTTCGAAAAGAGTACGAGTTACCCCCGGGGACATGGCTTCACTCTCCCTTCCTTCTCCCATTGCCGCGATATGATCAAAAGTGGTTAAAGCGATCTGAATATAAAAATTAACCAACCAATCAACTGAGCTGGCTAGCTATAAGCATCCCGGAACAACGCTCTTGTCGTTTCTTGTTATACATTTTATTTATTCAGTGTGAAAGTAGAATCGTTGTGTTGGTCACACACTTAATGGCTGGCGATTTACGGACACGCACATGTTTACTTCCTTTATCCTCGAGTTGTGACAAACTCTAATCCATAACCACCTCATCCCGATCACTTCGTTCTCCCAGAAACTGTTCTCCCAGACTACCTTAAATCTCCATTCTTGACACATGTTCACTGCGTTAAAACTCGACTCTCGACATGTCTCGTCTATTTCGTTCGACTCATCTGACAAGGGCGGATCCAGGGAGGGGGGAGGGCGCCCAAGGGGGGGGGGGGGCGGTTCAGAGGGTCCGCTCCCACATTTTAAAAGAAGAATGCCGTTTTTCCATTCAAAATTTATTCGGCGTGGACCTGCCTCCTTTTGAGAAAGAACGCTATCTGAGGCGGCGTGCACCGCCGATCTCAAGTTTTCAGTGGACCCCCGGCCCCCCGGGTCGTTAAAAATTGGTGGAGCCCCCGGTCGCAAGTTTATTCAGAGCCCCCCTCCCTCGCCCCTTTTCTAATTCCTGGATTCGCCCCTGACAGGCACGTCCATGTCATTAAACGTCTATTTCCTTAAACTTTGACTTTCGAAACGTCACGTTTATTGTCTTCAGCCTCGACTTCGACACGTCACGTCCATTTCATCAAGTCAAATTGTCTGTCTGACAGTTCAGAGCGTTCAGCCGTTACACGAAGTCTGCAGGCAGGCAATAACAACTTACTTCCTGGTAAGTGTGTGTAAACTTGGGGGCTATAGACCAACGTTGTGCACGGTGACCGCGGACAAGGAAACCACAGAACAATGCAAAGAAAACACTTATTAGGTAATAGCCCATGCATCTAATAAAAAGAAGTTTTTAAAACGTTTTAAAAACGTTATGCTTAAATTGTGAAAACATTTTGAGAACATGTTTTGAAAACGTTAACATGCAAACTTTTTTTAAATGTTTTAGAAATGACTTGCCACAACATTTTTAAAACGTTATGAAGATATAAACAAGACGTTTTTGCAACGTTTTAACGACATTGACAAAACCTTTTCGAAAACGTATTAACGTCATCGGCAAAACGTTTTGGAAAACGTTTTGCTGACGTCACGAATACATTGTCCACGATATGACCTAGAACAAAGTAGTCACTAGTTGTAACCATCCTTTATTAACAAAATACAAAACATACAGAACTATAATACGTCACGCACATGACAAATGTCAAATCTGAATTTAACGGGGGCAGCGGTTAGATGCAACAATAGAATTATAAACCTCTCTAAATATGGTGTGGTTTCTTTCAATGATAGATACTGGCTGCCGTTCAAACTAATATCAATGGTAGGAGACGCCGTTTTTATAATAGCATCAAGAAGTCTATCCCTTATAATGGTATTCTACAGTCCCTATTTATGTTTAGAACAATGTTGACAGGCTCAATATCGATAAACAAACACACAGTACCGATGGTAACAGTAGGCTTTACTACAGCGCGCACATGAAAAGTGTGAAATCTGACAAAAGTTAACAGAGAAAGCGGTTAGACGTAACCATATAATTATAACCCTCTCTAAATATGGCCTATTTTTCAGCCATAGCGTAGAGAGAAGCCCCGGGTTGGGGTAGTATCCCCAAGTTAGTGGATAGGAGAGGCCTCAAGGGAGGCATTAGAGCAGGGAGTATGGGAACATGGGGCAAAATGACCACCTTAACTTTATTTTTATTTTTTGGAGGACAAGCAGTGCTATAAAAAGAGCCAAATTTTGGTAAGCTGACAACGGTAGTATTGTGAATAACATAGCTTGGATATATGCGAGTGACATGAACAAAATTTTTACTAGCACACAAAACATGTGTTATGTCACAGTGGGTCATTTTACCCCCCTAATGGGGCAAAATGGTCAGCACATTATTTCAGCATGTTAATGAGTGAAATGAACAGCCTAAGAAGGCAAACTCCTAACTCTCTGGAACAGTTTGACCCAGACGGATCACACACAGGAATTCCAAAAAGCGTTTACGTCAGCAGAGGCGGATCAGGCGGGGGGGGGGACACCCCCTTCCCCCACTTTTTGGCCTTTTTTCAGTGGAAAATTTAGGCCATCTGAGGCGCGGAACTCAGCTTTCATGCGAAGTCCTACTGTTGAACAGACCCGGGGCAGGGGCGGATCCAAGGGGGGGGGGGGCGACCCGCTCCCGGCCCGCATTTTTAGGGCGGAAATGTATATAATTTATACCATTTACCGGCCCCCAATCCAGCATATCTGGATCCGACCCTGAAACCGGCAGCCCGGATTTAGGGAGGGGGGATAAAAAATACATTGCTGGGTTTGTGGGGTTCCGGGCTAAAGCCCCCCTTTTTCAACCGCCAAAATCCGCTCTATGAACGCACATTTTCAAAGCCACCCCCGCCCCCCCACCACGATCACAAGTTTTAAAAGATATTCGCTCTATATTGGTATCTTCATCATAAATGTCCGCTCTATATGGGTATCTTTTTCATCATAAATGTCCGCTCTATAGGGGTATCTTTTTCATCACAAATATCCGCTCTCTCAGGCATCAAGGCATCCGCGGACCCCCCCCCCCCCCACCCCACCAGATTTGTATAATAGTGCCCCCCCCCCCTCCCCCTCTGCGTTTTATCCTGACGAGCTGTATGTATCGAATGGAGACACCATGTCGCGTGCCGCCTGACTCTGCCTCAATCAACGCTTCCGGCTCCCAGGGGCGCACAACTCTCACTTCTTCAAGCTCCCTGTGACGCACATCGTTTTCTTTTTCAAGCATATTCATGATCATCAAAGATGTTCCGATTCAGTGGACATATCATCCAGTTTGCTAAAGATAATCGTTTCTGTTATACAGAGTATACATATTAAATTGGATGTTGGTAAAACGGCCCACTGGGTCATTTTGCCCCAAGCAGCGTGGGTCATTTTTCCCCTGTTAGTAACTTTAACATTTGACCGGTGTATGAAAAATGCGGCGCAGTATATTCCGCACCTGAATTACGTTTGGGGCTTGACTTGGACTTATCTTTGATCGTGTTAATTTATCATAATGGTCCCCCAAGCTAGTATCCACTGAGCTCTACTTTCTTCCAGTGTTTACCATAGATGGAAACAACCCAGAATCTTTTACTTCGGTAACGAAGGTCAGCTGTCTGCTTCAGCGCCCATGTAGATTTGTTAAGGTATCACGTAACAAACAGTAATAAATATAAAACGCTTCAATACAGGTGGCAGCACCGCAAGTGAGCGATATTGTGGTGGGCCATTTGACCCCGATGGGTCATTTTGCCCCATGTTCCCCTATAAATAGAGGGAGAGAACGAGATGTTGTTAGACAGAGAGAGGTGGATAGGGAGGACCAGAAAAAGCAGAGACAGAGAGAGAGGGAGTGACATGACACATCGAATGATCATGAATTCAGACAGGTCAGATACATAGATTGTATTAAAATGTAACAGCGGATAATCAACAAAGAAAATGAATGATATGTGTTGTGTCATTCACTGCACGAAATACAACAACAGATACTGGCTGCCGCACAAAATGATTCCAACAGTAGTTGATGCCAGAGAGAGAGGGGGGTAACCTTCAAGATGATTAACCTTTCTCAGCCTGTGGCTGAGCATGCGGCACTTTGACCTGAAAACAAAGTCGAAGCAGAACATAAATGTATTAATACACACAAGGTTACATGTGTACACCTATGCAAGCCACCTTCCCCATGCATCAACAATTACTTCAATGACACTGAGAATAAGGTTACACACACTGGGCCGGGGTAACTTGTTTACCAGGTCAACACTCAGGGGCGAATCTAGTGGGAGGGTTAGGGGGGTTGCAACCCTCCCCCCCCCTTGGCAATTTCCTAGATCCGCCCGTGACACTAACAACAGTCCAAATCTGATTTAGATAGTATCTATTTATGCCACACCGGGAAATGTTCTGCCATCGTGTTCCCCTTGAATTCCAACCAGCCATGTTGGACAGCGGCTTTCTTGAAGATGTCGCACATGATCCTGTCCTGCCCCATGTCGTGGTGGCGCTTGCATGCTGGCATCCCCACCTCTGTAGGGTTACAGAAAATGCTAATTTTATCCTTGGCCATTTTAAGAAATCACCACAACAATATACAATAGGCCATCATTATTGTACATAATATATATGCCAATGACATATGTTTACATAAAAGTGTCATCATTAGGGTCTAAGCTATGAAGTTTATACAAAAAGGCGTTGTACTTACTGGCTATGACATCATACAAGGAAATTTTTAGGAAATGACTTCTTCCCCTTTTGGCCCGCGAGGCTGTAGAGACGCCATCACACGCCTGACACAGTCACCCAGTCAGCACTGGTATCTCTCTCCACGCTGTCACCTGGCTGGGTCGTCGGTCACCGGTATGTCGGTCATGCCGTACCCCGGAACACACACCAAAAATATGGATCACCGCATAAATATGTCCTTCCTGTACGCAATTCACTGGTTGCCGTGTTGCCGTGTTGCCGTGTGGATCAACCCCTGCAACGTTTTTCGACACGTTTGATGCGAGTAATTGGCGTGCGGGTATGATAATTGCGACCGGGGGGGGGGGTAGGCTTTACCATTTTTTGTGATGGGGAGGGCGGACATTTAAAACGTTAAAAGGCGGAAGGGGGCCAAGCGTCCACGCACAGGTGGCCTAAATTTTGCATTGAGTTAGGCACTTTTCCCCAAAAAATGGCGTGCATTCTTTCTAGGAGACAAGACGAAGCAGGATTTAAAGCGATTTTAACGTTGAGTGATAATTAATTGACAGCCTATATATATTGTGGTCTTTCCGCAAATGCTTCTAAGTGTGCTGCCGCATATGCATCATCAAATCTAAAATAAAGGTCGTAACGAAACATCACCGCGACAACTTGTTTTGCCCGCAGACGTTATCCCAATGTTTCGAAAACACTTCGGTAAAAATGTTTTATTAGCAAGATAATTATATAACGTTTTGTAAACGTTATGAAATCCCTTGAACAATAACATTTGCTCACAACTTGAATATAACGTCACGAAAAGGGTGTCGCAATAAGGCTTTCCTCGTGCGTAAAGTTAACGTTTTTAAAACGTTATTTTATTTTAGTGTCAATAGATTGGTAGATGACACTTTGAACTTGTAATTTTGCTTAATACTGGCCACGATCAGTAAACTATACTTAAAATATCTGCCGCCTCGTTTTCTAATTTGACACTTTTGCAAACATACTAAAGCACAAGTCAAAAAAAGATGGTTGCCATGAAGCCGAACGTTCTCTGAACAATACATGCTCTATATTTACATCAGCCACGAGGACGCCATGGCAACTATCGAGCCTTCCATTGCCTGTGCTTTAATATGTTTGCGAAACTATCTTAGCTGCCAACGGAGTCTTAGCATAAGTAAATATTGTTTGTGTCATAAAAATGGATAACATAGCAGTATAAACGTAAGTTTAGTATCATTAAAATGGCCCGGTGATGCTTTTTCGCGTGAGTGAATTTGCGGCAAATATGGGCCGAAACGTCACTGTACGGCATTTATGACTTTGACTTTGGATGGCTCCCCAATGTTTACACTGGGCGTATTTCTTTGGGCAAGGTTCGGTATCCCGCCCTGGACCCGCAACACGTGACAGGGAATTTCCGGGTGTGCCGACAGGGATATGCCAATTCCAATGAAATTCCAATGATATTCCAATGAAATGCACACACCGTTTACATCCGGTGCACGTAGGGGCACTGGAACCAACCTACTCTCTGCCCTCTTCTCCCGAATTTCCCGTGCTGTTTTGAACGGGGCACATCGGCATACCAAATGGATGCGCGCACCCATACCCGGGTGAAGGAAGTGTCGGGCGGTTTACCGATGCGTAATGTGTGTATTCGGGTTACCGCGGGATGTACCGAGCTACCAACGAAAAAAGCCCCCTGATCTGTAGTAATCGGGTGACAAGTATGGACAGCCATCACCGTCAATTTCAGATTTTCAATCATCAATGCAACTCTGTACCATTCAAATAGGCACATTTCTAAAGAACAATGCTGTATATTTATTGTGTTAACAATATCTTTCTAAATTGCTTCGGTTCTTTTACATTCCTATATATTTACATTTCGTACATGTTATTCGAATAGCGCTCCATTCTATCGTTTTGTAGTATTTGTAGTTTTAGCTGTATTGCTCACTGTACGGTTTAGCTCCACATTTGTTGGTTGCGCCGCATGGGTTTGATCCTGCTCGCTGTCTCGCTTATACTCCAGCTACATAAGGGTTGGTGTCTGCGTGTGTCAGAAACGGATCTGAATGAGAGTCAGTGGGGACAGTCACAGAAATATAACGCCAGTGTGGCCTACAGTAACGGATATCTCTAGTTTTATTCGCTCTTGTAGTTTTATTCACTCGAGCCACGAAATCACTACAGTCTAATTTTACCCCCCCCCCCCCCAATAAAACGCGGAGCTTGTTACCGCCAACGTGCGGGGAGCTTGGGATATGACAGCTCATTCGATTCGTCAAGCAGGGAGCGAGTGGGCTGCGCAGTAAACAACAAGCTCACATATAATGTCGTTGTCACCAAACTCTCATCTCGCAAGGTATCGCACATATAAAACGAGATTTACTTGCATGCCCTTTTGACGGTACTTACCGGTGTGATTATGTGATTCAAAACTTCAAAATTAAATAACTCATTACCCCGCATGGATGTAAATGTGAAGCAATGAACTTGTGTTCGACCTTTTATGGAATTTTCTATGTTAAAACTGTCCATATGCTTGATTATGAGCCCCCCCCCCCCCCCTCACCCCCTCCCAATATTACGCAAACGGCAGGCTCAGCCAGCTCCCCAAGTACTTTATCTAAACCGGCGACGGCATTCACATTTTCTATGACAAACGAAAACTTACGCATTGAGGAGAGTTCTTTAAATGCTCATTAAATAAGTGAAGTGAAGCGATGTTGGCCGCTATAACGACAATAAAATGCATCGTAACACGCATGTTTTTTATTCGACTAAATAAGGGTAAGGTAAAATCTTGTATTAGCATGGTGCACATACGCGCCTTACGCTTCTAAAGACGATGTATTCATTTCATCCATTGGACATCTCTTGCTAGGCAGGACCGAAAGGCATTGCATGGGGCGTAAGGCCTGGCGTAGGTGAATTTTACTTCCATATAATATAACAGCAGTGTATGGGTATTTTACGTCTGGTGCAGCCTTGGATGCGTATCTGTAGGAAACTGATGCGCTTGAGACTATCTGGTTGACGCCACTTATTTTTTGTCATGAACAATACACGAACGATGCCCATAGTAATGTTAATGGAGACGCGTTCTACGTTATTATCCCCCCAAAATTATATATATACAATCAACGAACTTTATCTCTTCATATCACATATCTATCAATTTGGTAAGTTATTACATCCGTGCATGTCACCATGTGTCCGGCAGGTTGCAGACAAACAAACACACATTTACAAACAGAACATAGCAACATGCTGATGGTGCCCTAATTTCGGCGGTGTCATAATTTAGTCACCAAAAAATAACAGCTGCCTCCTTCTCTGACAAGCATATCTCAGTCGTAACATATGTTTTCGTACAATGTTTAATCTCTGTACAACATTTCCGTAACAAAAACAGCACGAAATTTCAAAATATGAGACGCTAAATGGAGTGCTGTAAGTTGGTACCCTGATTTGGAACGTCTAAAAGTTGGTCTCGGTAAGAAAGTGCATCACTTGCACCAGCCATCTTTGTTATATCTGAGCGATAATGGAGGGGCCGCCTTTTCGTGCACGTGCATGAGAAACTATTCCTCACGTTTAGTTGCATTACGATACAAAGATACTTAATTTTCAGTGTTTTCTGGGGTTTCAAAGTTGGTGACCATATTGGGGCACCTAAAAAAGACCCTTTTTGACGAAATAAAGTCACCTTCTGCTTCAAGTGCTCCTAATTTCGTCGGGGGGGGGGGAGTCCTATTGTCGTCACTGGTGTCAAATTGCTTTAGATAAGCACGGCAGGGTTGATTTTCTCGAGTTTGAGATATCTCTATTAACTAAATATTACGAAGACGAGACATTTGGTTCCAAGCAAATCATCTTGAAAAGGTGACAGACGTTGAAAGACGGAATTCAGAAAAGGGACGTATCAGAAAGGTGAGGGCGGTCAGCTACAAGACGGGATTCAGGAAGGGGTGGTAGCGGAAATGTGATGGCGGTCAAAGACAAGGCGCACGAAGGGAAGGTACCGAAAAAAGGACAGCGGTGAAGTTGGAATGGAAGGCGCCGGAAGGGGAGGTACCGAGAAGATAACAGCAGTGAAGTTAGAATGGAGGGCGCAGGATGGGAATGTGCCGGAAAGGTGACAGCGTTGTAGTATGAAGGCTGGGTGCTGGAAGGGGAGATACCGGAAAGGTGAGAGCGGTGTAGTATGAAGGCTGGGTGCTGGAAGGGGAGATACCGGAAAGGTGAGAGCGGTGTAGCTGGAGACAAGGCGCAGGAATGGAAGGTACCGGAAAGGTGACAGCGGGAAAGTTAGAATACAGGGCGAAGGAAGAGGAGGTACCTGAAAGGTGACAGCGGTGTAGTTTGCAGACTGTGTGCAGGAAGGGGAGGTGCCGGAAAGGTTACAGCGGTGCAGTTGGAGGCAAGGCGCAGGGATGGGAGGTACCCGAAAGGTGACAGCAGTGAAGTTAAAATGGAGGGCGCAGGAAGAGGAGGTACCGGAAAGGTGACAGCAGTGTAGTTAAAAGACTGTGTGCAGGAAGGGGATGTAGCGGAAAGGTGACAGCGGTGTAGTTAACGACACGGCGCAGGAAGGGGAGGTACCAGGAAGGGTGACAGCAGTGTAATTAGAAGACGGGGTGCTAGAAGGGGAGGTACCAGAAAGGTAAAAGCGGTGTAGTTGGTTATAGGACATAAGAAGAGGAGGGACCGAAGATGGAGACAGCAGTGTGATTGGAAGATAGAACGCTGCAAGGGGAGGGACGGAAAAGGTGACAGCGATGGAGTTGGAAGAGTAGGGCCAACGATTAACACATACTTTAGGACCCAAAACGTCATCGGGAGCAAATGTACAGTTTAACACTCTGCCTCGATCGCCGTCTCTATTGAAGGGGGCTATGAATATATGAGGCAGTAACTCTGTAGTTTCAGATATATATAAGCGCTTTCCTAAACGATAGCTGGGATGGTTGAAGTCAAAATTAAAATTGTGGATTTCATTCTACCAAGGTCTGACGTTTTCATCACTATGACACTTTGGGTTCTAACAGACGTAGTTTCTCACTAGAGCCTGCGCTATTGATCAATTGTAAGAGAAAAAGAGTGTGTGTAGTCAGACATCGTAGTTGTATCTTGTACGCTTTATCATGCACACGTTCCTCATGATGCAGAACAAGTAAGGGTTCTTTTTCAGAATTCCAGACAGCGTTAGCCATATGTTACAGAAATATAAGTTGTCTAGCATGCATAATTTGTATTGACAGATACCGGCATTAAGTTACATTTACTAGGATAATTTACCGTTAATTCTAACCGTCATAAACCGTCACCCGTGAGATCTGATGTCTAAATAATTACCTGTAAAACATGTTAGGTCTAAATACTTGCAGTTTTTGTTTAGTTTGCCGTTTAAGTTTAACAATCAACACTTTAAGTTTAATCAACATGGTTTTTAGATCCTTACCTTTCGGTTATGACGATAAGAAGTCTCCCTGACGATATTAAGAACCCGAGTTCCTAATATCGTCAGTTTTACACCACTCCTATAAAATCTCTCATAATTAATCACGCAACAGAAATAATTTATTTTTCTTTTCACCAACGGATAGCGGAATTAATGTTTTAAAAGGAATATAACCACTAAATGATTTCACTCATTCGTTCTAACTTAGAAGAACGGGGCGTTTTTAGAAGCAAAAACATTTCAAATGATGAAATTAGGACACCCTGTTAGTCTTTAGACTTCGGTCATAACAATGATATAATTGTGATATCGGCATCGTCACCTACCTTGCGGCTGAATTACGTCTAATCCCGCGAAAAAGATCACGGAAAGCAGAGCAATTAGAAGACGGTTCATCCTTGCTTGTGTCAGTGGTCCTCGTACTGGTGACTGTTCTGTGGCGTGGGTTGAAATCTGAATGAAGGTGACCCTGATACTCACTCTCTGCCTTCGACTCACTCCGCTAGGGCTCCATTATATCTCTGTGGTCGCCTACTTCCTCAATACATCTTCACACTCGCTCGCTAGGGCGGCGCTGCGGAAATTGATAGGAACAATGTGTCGCGCTTTGTACAAATTAGTGCCGGGGACCCAGACTAAGCCTAATGACACAGCGTATCAGGGGATGACAAGTTTAGTCACAATTATTCTTACTTCCTGGCAACATGTTCGCCCGGGTGATTTAGGCTCTCGGCCAATTGTGGGGCGGTACATGCTATATTGGGACAAGGAAACAATGGGACAGTGAAACGAAAAACTGACTAGGATATACATAACTTAGGCCTACATAACTATGATTTTTTTATGCGTTATAGTAGTAGAGTCGACCCTCATCGATTGTAACTTTTCATGGGGCTAACGTTCTTGGGGGTAACGCTTTTGTTCACCACCTGGCGCGTGAATGGCAACCCCTCCACCCCCCCTCCCCACCTCCACTATGCACATCACCCCTTCCTCCCTACCCCACGGTTCACGCCCCCCTCCCCCCCACAGACCCCCCCCCCATGTCCCACATGCATCTCCTCTACCGCCCCCACGTAAACTACCCCTCCCCAAGCAAAACCTCCTCATCCCCATGACACCCCCCCCCCGCCTCCTCTTCACACAGTCACCCGCTCCTCATCCAGAGCTCAACTCCAAATATTACTGCCCCGAAAGCCCCGAAAGCCTTCAAGGTGAAGCGGGAGGGGGTATCATATGGGTGTGTGAAGTTCACAAATAGAGGCCATCATAAAGATATGGCTTATTGTGTAGTTTTGTAGTAAAATCACTAAATGTTAGATGAATCATAAACCTAGGAAAACCATTTCACGGTTTTTTGCTTAATTTAAAGGAATAGTTTACCAACGATGTTAGTCATCGTAATCAAGCGGCTATCTATTTTTAAATCACATAATTAACTATTCCAATATATTCCTCGTATGTGAAATACTGGGTATAGACCCACATTTTATGTCTCTAGCGCAAATACTTAACGAGTTATGACCATTTCATTGAGAATTTGCGGTCGCGGCAGCCATCTTGGATTTTTAAAAATGCCAAGGATCAAAATTGTGCACACCCCCCGGAAAACGTTGCCAAAGACCTTTATGAACTTATATAAATCGGCAAAAAAACTCTTTACTCCATTTCCACCCTACCTGCTATATCTGCCATTATTCCTCCTGACTATATATGCTAGACGTCGAGGTGACAACTGCTTTCTCTAACCGTCCAGCATTTAATTTCAGGCATTTGGCTGGACAAACCGCTAAGTCCTAAGGGATTGCTAGGACACATGTAACAGGGAAAGCGCGGACAGATGTAAGGGACTGCTAGGACACATGTAACATGGAGAGCGCGGACAGATGTAACGGACAGCTAGGGCACATGTAAGGAGAGCGCGGACAGATGTAATGGACTGTTAGGACACGTGTAACAGGGAAAGCGCGGACAGATGTAACGGACTGCTAGGACACATGTAACAGGGAGAGGGCGGACAGATGTAACGGACAGCTAGGAGATATGTAACAGGGAGAGGGCGGACAAATGTAACTGACAGCTAGGACACATGTAACAGGGAAAGGGCGGACAGATCTAACGGACAGCTAGGACACAGGTAATAGGGAGAACGCGGACAGATGTAACGCACAGCTAGGACACATGTAACAAGGAGAGGGCGGACAGATGTAACGGACAGCTAGAACACATGTAACAGGGAGAGGGCGGACAGATGTAACTGGCGGCTAGGACACATGTAACAGGGAGAGGGCGGACAGATGTAACGGACAGCTAGAACACATGTAACAGGGAAAGGGCGGACAGATGTAAGGGACTGCTAGGACACATGTAACAAGGAGAGGGCGGACAGCTGTAACGGACAGCTAGGACACATGTAACAGGGAGAGGGCGGACAGATGTAACGGACTGATAGGACACGTGTAACGGACAGCGCGGACAGATGTAACTGACTGATAGGACACGTGTAACAGTGAGAGCGCGGGCAGATGTAACGGACTGATAGGACACGTGTAACGGACAGCGCGGACAGATGTAACGGACAGCTAGAACACATGTAACAGGGAGAGCTAGGACAGATGTAACGGACTGATAGGACACGTGTAACAGGGAGAGCGCGGACAGATGTAACGGACTGCTAGGGCACATGTAATTGGAGAGGGCGGGCATATGTAACGGACAGCTAGGACACAAGTAACAGGGAGAAGGCGGAAAGATGTAACGGACATCTAGGACACATGTAACAGGGAGAGCTAGGACAGATGTAACGGACTGATAGGACACATGTAACAGGGAGAGGGCGGGCATATGTAACGGACAGCTAGGACACAAGTAACAGGGAGAAGGCGGAAAGCTGTAACGGACATCTAGGACACATGTAACAGGGAGAGCTAGGACAGATGTAACGGACTGATAGGACACATGTAACAGGGAGAGGGCGGGCATATGTAACGGACAGCTAGAACACAAGTAACAGGGAGAGGGCGGACAAATGTAACGGACAGCTAGGACACATGTAACAGGGAGAGCGCGGACAGATGTAACGGACAGCTAGAACACATGTAACAGGGAGAGGGCGGACAGATGTAACGGACAGCTAGGACACATGTAACAGGGAGAGCGCGGACAGATGTAACGGACTAATAGGACACGTGTAACAGGGAGAGCGCGGGCATATGTAACGGACAGCTAGAACACATGTAACAGGGAGAAGGCGGACAGATGTAACGGACAGCTAGGACACATGTAACAGGGAGAGGGCGGACAAATGTAACGGACAGCTAGGACACATGTAACAGGGAGAGCGCGGATAGATGTAACGGACTAATAGGACACGTGTAACAGGGAGAGCGCGGGCATATGTAACGGACAGCTAGAACACATGTAACAGGGAGAGGGCGGACAGATGTAACGGACAGCTAGGACACATGTAACAGGGAGAGCGCGGACAGATGTAACGGACAGCTAGAACACATGTAACAGAGAGAGGGCGGACAGATGTAAGGGACAGGGAGATTGAAGCCTGGGGCCTGGGGTATGGAGACAAGCGGCTGGGGCCTGGGGTATGGAGATAAGCGGCTGGGGTCTGGGGTATCGAGATAAGCGGCTGGGGTCTGGGGTGTGGAGGTAAGCGGCTGGGGCCTGGGTGTGGAGGTAAGCGGCTGGGGCCCGGGGTAGGGAGATAATTGGCTGGGGCCTAGGGTATGGAAGTAAGCGACTGGGGTCTGGGGTATGGAGATAAGCGGCTGGGGTCTGGGGTATGGAGATAAGCGGCTGGGGCCTGGGGTATGGAGATAAGCGGCTGGGGTCTGGGGTATCGAGATAAGCGGCTGGGGTCTGGGGTATGGAGATAAGCGGCTGGGGTCTGGGGTATGGAGATAAGCGGCTGGGGCCCGGGGTATGGAGATAAGCGGCTGGGGCCTGGGGTGTGGAGGTAAGCGGCTGGGGTCTGAGGTACGGAGATAAGCGGCTGGGGCCCGGGGTATGGAGATAAGCGGCTGGGGTCTGGGGTATGGAGATAAGCGGCTGGGGCCTGGGGTGCGGAGGTAAGCGGCTGGGGTCTGTGGTACGGAGATAAGCGGTTGGGGTTAGAGGCATGGAGATAAGCGGCTGGGACTTAAATAGGAATGGGGTGGGAGATTGAATAGGAATGGAGTTAGTACTAATATTCATAAATATAATAAGAATATAACTTAATCACCAGCCACCCCCTTCACTCCCGTGTGCTCCAGCTACCCCCTCCCCACCCGTGTGGTCCAGCTACCCCCTCCCCACCCGTGTGGTCCAGCTACCCCCTCCCCACCCGTGTGGTCCAGCTACCCCCTCCCCACCCGTGTGGTCCAGCTACCCCCTCCCCACCCGTGTGGTCCAACTACCCCATCCCCACCCGTGTGGTCCAACTACCCCATCCCCACCCGTGTGGTCCAGCTACCCCCTCCCCACCCGTGTGGTCCAACTACCCCATCCCCACCCGTGTGGTCCAGCTACCCCCTCCCCACCCGTGTGGTCCAGCTACCCCCTCCCCACCCGTGTGGTCCAGCTACCCCCTCCCCACCCGTGTGGTCCAACTACCCCATCCCCACCCGTGTGGTCCAACTACCCCATCCCCACCCGTGTGGTCCAGCTACCCCCTCCCCACCCGTGTGGTCCAACTACCCCATCCCCACCCGTGTGGTCCAACTACCCCATCCCCACCCGTGTGGTCCAGCTACTCCCTCCCCACCCGTGTGGTCCAGCTACCCCATCCCCACCCGTGTGGTCCAGCTACTCCCTCCCCACCCGTGTGGTCCAGCTACCCCCTCCCCACCCGTGTGGTCCAGCTACCCCCTCCCCACCCGTGTGGTCCAGCTACCCACTCCCCACCCGTGGGCTACAGCTACCCCCTCCCCACCCGTTTGGTCCAGCTACCCCCTCCCCACCCGTGTGGTCCAGCTACCCCCTCCCCACCCGTGTGGTCCAACTACCCCATCCCCACCCGTGTGGTCCAACTACCCCATCCCCACCCGTGTGGTCCAGCTACCCCCTCCCCACCCGTGTGGTCCAACTACCCCATCCCCACCCGTGTGGTCCAGCTACTCCCTCCCCACCCGTGTGGTCCAGCTACCCCCTCCCCACCCGTGTGATCCAGCTACCCCCTCCCCACCCATGTGGTCCAGCTACCCCCTCCCCACCCGTGGGCTACAGCTACCCCCTCCCCACCCGTTTGGTCCAGCTACCCCCTCCCCACCCGTGTGGTCCAGCTACCCCCTCCCCACCCGTGTGGTCCAGCTACCCCCTCCCCACCCGTGTGGTCCAGCTACCCCCTCCCCACCCGTGTGGTCCAGCTACCCACTCCCCACCCGTGGGCTACAGCTACCCCCTCCCCACCCGTTTGGTCCAGCTACCCCCTCCCCACCCGTTTGGTCTAGCTAACCCCTCCCCACCCGTCTCTAGTCACTCCCTCCCCACCCGTCTGTAACCACCCCTTTCCCACCGCCTCGCCACCCGTTTCCAGCAGGCCATCCCCTCGCCATCGGACCCCAGCTACCCTCTCCCCACCCGTGTGCTCCAGCCACCCGTCTCGAGTCACCCCTCCCGAGCCACCTGTCTCGAGTCACCCCTCCCGAGCCACCTGTCTCGAGTCACCCCTCGCGAGCCACCCCTCCCGAGCCACCCGTCTCGAGTCACCCTTCCCGAGCCACCCCTCCCGAGCCACCCCTCCCGAGCCACCCCTCCCGAGCCACCCCTCCCGAGCCACCCGTCTCAAGTCACCCCTCCCGAGCCACCCGTCTCGAGTCACCCCTCCCGAGCCACCCGTCTCGAGTCACCCCTCCCGAGCCACCCGTCTCGAGTCACCCCTCCCGAGCCACCCGTCTCGAGTCACCCCTCCCGAGCCACCCCTCCCGAGCCACCCCTCCCGAGCCACCCCTCCCGAGCCACCCGTCTCGAGTCACCCCTCCCGAGCCACCCGTCTCGAGTCACCCCTCCCGAGTCACCCGTCTCGAGTCACCCCTCCCGAGCCACCCGTCTCGAGTCACCCTTCCCGAGCCACCCGTCTCGAGTCACCCCTCGCGAGCCACCCCTCCCGAGTCACCCCTCCCGAGCCACCCGTCTCGAGTCACCCCTCCCGAGCCACCCCTCCCGAGCCACCCCTCCCGAGCCACCCCTTCTGAGACACCCGTCTCGAGTCACCCCTCCCGAGTCACCCGTCTCGAGTCACCCCTCCCGAGCCACCCGTCTCGAGTCACCCCTCCCGAGCCACCCGTCTTGAGTCACCCCTCCCGAGCCACTCGTCTTGAGCCACCCCTCCCGAGCCACCCGTCTCGTGTCACCCCTCCCGAGCCACCCGTCTCGAGTCACCCTTCCCGAGCCACCCGTCTCGAGTCACCCCTCCCGAGACACCCGTCTCGAGTCACCCCTCCCGAGCCACCCTCCCGAGCCACCCCTCCCGAGACACCCGTCTCGAGTCACCCCTCCCGAGCCACCCGTCTCGAGTCACCCCTCCCGAGCCACCCGTCCCGAGCCACCCCTCCCGAGACACCCGTCTCGAGTCACCCCTCCCGAGCCACCCGTCTCGAGTCACCCCTCCCGAGCCACCCGTCTCGAGTCACCCCTCCCGAGCCACCCGTCCCGAGCCACCCCTCCCGAGCCACCCGTCTCGAGTCACCCCTCCCGAGCCACCCGTCTCGAGTTACCCTTCCCGAGCCACCCGTCTCGAGTCACCCCTCCCGAGCCACCCGTCTCGAGTCACCCCTCCCGAGCCACCCGTCCCGAGCCACCCCTCCCGAGCCACCCGTCCCGAGCCACCCCTCCCGAGCCACCCGTCTCGAGTCACCCCTCCCGAGCCACCCGTCTCGAGTCACCCTTCCCGAGCCACCCGTCTCGAGTCACCCCTCCCGAGCCACCCGTCCCGAGCCACCCCTCCCGAGCCACCCGTCTCGAGTCACCCCTCCCGAACCACCCGTCTCGAGTCACCCTTCCCGAGCCAGCCGTCTCGAGTCACCCTTCCCGAGCCAGTAAAGTGCACCTAAGAAAGTTGGCTTCTGACGAGATTGTCCAGTTGCAAACGTTGCGTCCGTTAGCCTAGCTCATTTAACCTGTGTCGCTAAGAAAATGAACAGATACCTGATCACTGTATCACTGACAGTAAGTGACAACCACTGTCTCACTGACTACATAAATTGAAAGCCTTCAAATAACAGCAGCAATTAATCCCCCACCCCCTTCCCCTGTCATAAGATTTTCAAAGTGGACAACCCCCTCCCCCCACGGTCAAAGTTGTCCTGACCTTCCGAAAGTGACCCCCCCCCCTCCCCCCTGTCGTAAATCCTGGATCAACCCCTGGATCAAATCACGCACAAATATAACCCCGGGGGCAACAGTAAGTTTCATAAACGAGTAATTTACCCATATGAAAGTTAACCATAATAACCGTTACATGGTATTTTTTACAAATTTACTATAATGGTACATTTTCTACCATCGCGCGACATATACTTATGATCATTCTGCGCCTCAAATTCTCTCTCAATCCAGAAGCGATCACCACTGTCGACAGACAAAATCAATGGTAAAAACAGCCAACATTACCATCGTATTAAAGTACTATATTCTGTAATTTTTATATTACCAATCTCTTCTCCATGTCAAATAAGTATATTCTGTCTTCGGGGCAGACGTTGGTGGCCGGCAGACGTTGGTGGCCGGCTTTATATCCCTGCGCGTCTGTTCGCTGTTCGGTTTTCTGTGTGATGTCGAGCGCGGCTCGCTAGGACGTATGCGCGCGACAAACTAGTCCGCGCAGTTTTTAGTTGAAATTGTTGTTTTACAGATTCAACGAGATATAAAACATTTGCATCATAATTCGGAGATACTTCTAGTCTAAAATCTAAATCTAAATCTAATCTAAAATGACGCATGCAGGTAGGCTGGTTTAGCGTTTATAGTTCTCCGACTACATGTATTTTTTTAGGGTTTGCGGTAAGGGTCTAGAGGTAAGGGATTGGGAATTAGGGATTAATTAGGATTGAGGGTTTACGGTGAGGGGCTAGAGGTAAGGGATTGTGGGTTAGGGATGAATTAGGATTGAGAGTTTACTGTGAAGGGCTAGAGGTAAGGGATCGGGAGTTAGGGATGGCTTAGGATTGAGGGTTTACTGTGAGGAGCCAGGGGTAAGGGATTGGGAATTAGGGATGAATTAGGATTGAGGGTTTACGGTGAGGGGCTAGAGGTAAGGGATTGTGGGTTAGGAATTGAAAAAAACCTCAGCCCAAAATGGGTTTTCTACCTTAATACAATTTCTTAATGAATGCAAATCTAATTCCCAACAATGTACTTTTTCACCACAAATAGTATCACAGAGCAAATCTTGCCATGCTCCATCTTGCCGGATAAGTTTTTGAATCCAAGTCAATTTCAAAGCTTGCAACATGGATTTTGTATGCGTAAGATTAACGCCCCCCTCTTCTATTGACTGGGCCATTCTATTTAACGAGAGCTTAGGTTTTTTCTTGTTCCAAACAAAATTTCGAATGGCACCGTCAATTTTGTCTAGATAACGCTTTTCCGGCATAGGTAGAGCAGACATCACATGTATCAATTTCGGCAAGGCAAGAGTTTTTACTACTGTGACCCGACCACGGAGCGAAAGCCTTCGTTTACTGTATGCATTCAATATCTTTTCAAATTCGGCAATTTTGGACTCATAATTTATCATTACCATCTTCTTTAAGTCAACATTAAAACTTATTCCTAACAACCGAAACTCCTTTACCCAAGTCAATGGCAAATCTGGACATATGTTCTGTTTTTCTTGTTCAAACTTCCCAAGCCATATAGCATTAGTTTTGTCAACATTAATTTTCAGTCCAGAGCAGTAATGGAAGGCCTTCAGTTTCCGTAAAGCGTTTCTAACGGATGACTCACTACCATCTAATAAAAGAAACGTATCATCCGCGTACTGTCCAATCTTATATTCTTTCTGTCCAACAATTATGCCCTTAATATTATTATCTTGCTTAATAACCATTGCCAAAGGCTCAATGGACAAAATAAATAAATATGGCGATAATGGGTCGCCCTGTCTACAGCCTCTTCCGAGAGCAAAAAACTGTGAAAAATTCCCCTTATTAATGACACAACTCTCAGGACATCCATACAAAATATTGAACCACCTCATAAAAGATTCTCCGAAGCCATATGACCGTAATACTTGACGTATATAACTCCAACTTAACGTATCGAACGCTTTTTCAAAATCTATAAGCAGAAGCCTACCAGATTTTCTATTCTGAATTAAATAGTGCATGATATCATAGATCAATCTAGTGTTTTCTCCTATAAATCTATTTTGAATAAAACCTTTCTGATCCGAACTGATTATTTCCGGGAGCACATTTTTTAATCTGTGAGCGAAAATACCTGATAATATTTTATAATCAGCGTTAAGAAGAGAGATAGGGCGCCAATTCTTTAAATATTCTCGCGGCTTATCGCCCTTGGGCAAACAAGTTATAATCCCTTGTCGTTGAGTAATCGACAGAGAACCTGTTACATATGCATATCGAAGACTTCTAACCAAATAGACACCTATATCGGTCCAGAAAAAATTATAAAAATCAATAGGGAACCCATCACTTCCTGGCGACTTGTTATTTTTCATGTTTTTAACTACTTGAAGTATTTCTCTGCTTTCGATATCGACATCACATAACTCCTTTAATGTATCATCGAGACATTTAATATTTTTATCGTTAAAAAAAAACGGCATTTGTTCCGATGCCTGGGCATAGTCACAGTTCGCATATAACTTCTCGTAATAACCATTTTGTTCTTAAATTATTCTCTCCTGATCCAATATCAATTCTTCGCCAACAACTAGTTTATTTATAAGCTTGTTAACATAGTTACGCTTTTCAACATTACAAAAATATTTGCTCGGCTTTTCTCCTTCTTCATAAAACTGTGACCTTGCCCTCAAAATGATTCCCTTGATTTTTGGCAGTCTCAATTTCTCTAGCTTCGCTTTTAGAATTTCCAACTCACTATAGTCACCGGTACTAGATTCTTCAAGCTGCTGAATTCTCAGTTCCAGCGACTTTTCTTCTTTTAATTCAATCTTCTTCTTATAACTGGAATAGCTGATTGTACTACCTCGTATCTCCATTTTTAACATTTCGAAAAACATTTGGTCATTAATAGTAAGGTTAACAATTTCCCGTTTTGAACAGTCACCGGAGCTACTATACATATCAACAGTTTTCGCGATACATGCCTTCACCAGCTTTACATAGTCAACGTCTCGCAATAAAGATGTATTAAATTTCCAGAAGCCTTTACCCCTCTCCGCTAAATAAAAATCTATATCAATTGTAACTAAAGAGTGATCTGTTCTATATCCTGGCTTTATGTCTGCGCCTTTCATCATTGCATGGATATCCGCAGTTACTAAATAAAAATTTAATCTAGCGCGTTGTGATTTGCGCTGCGAGTTGGTCCAAGTGAAGCGTCTCATGTTCGGGTGATTCACACGCCAGCAATCTAACAATTCTAACCTTTCTATTAAATTCAATACAATTCTCTTCGCCTTAACGTTATTTTCTCTGACATAACCCCGCGTATCACATTTATAGTCCAGCACCAAGTTCCAATCTCCACATATGATAATGCTCGTATTCTCAAGCTTGTCTATTTTCTCTAACAGTTCTTCATAAAACGCAGGACAATCTTTATTCGGACCATAAATAGTAACCAATGTCAATCTTTTACTGCAGAGCGTGACGTCTAATAATAACAGATTTCCAGCTTCATCGGTATCCGTGCCATGCACAGTGTATTCAAACGTATTCCTTAACAGGATAGCAACCCCCCTAGCATGTGACGAATTGGAGTTAAAATAGCACGTTCCGTCGAATTCTTCTTTTAAAGCACTTTGTTTCAATTCATCCAAATGGATATCTTGCAGACAATACACGCAGGCATTTTTCCCTACAAGCCAGTTAAGAACATCAACTTTTTTTTGCGGCATTGCAAGTCCCCTAACGTTCATGCTAAAAATAGACAGGTGACTCATGTTCACGTTATTCTAATGTAAAAGTCAATTATTACTGTAACTCTCATCATAGATGTCTTTGTCACATTGCTTTGTACGATTATGGATTTCATTGTTCGAGTATAAATTACGGGATTTAGATTATATAAATGTAAACCAAGTACCACCAAATAGCGATAACAAAAAAATGAAGGGGAAAAAAAGAAGAAAAAAAGAAAAAATCACCAAAGGGCCCCCAGCGGTAGAACGAGGGTCCCAGCGGGGCACATGGGTAGCCTATATTCTATTTACAATATGCCGAGTTGTTCTCTGTTATTGACTCGCGTTTCATTGTCACGTGCATAAACATTGCACCACTGCTCTCTGTGAGCAGTAATAACATGAGCAACTAACGGACCTCGGCCCGTGGCTGCACAACAACAACTCTCTCTCGAGTAACATTACATCTCACTTGACCAACAGCAAATTGAAAAACACTATATATATATGATATCAGCCTATAGTACTAAGATTGGTATCAATGAGCGCGAAACAGCGGCACTCAACAAAAAAACACATAATCATATATTAATTTAACTTACTGCATTTTCCAATAAATTATATAGTATTTACAATTGACTTCACTAGAACCTAACCTATAACCATATTGTTAATATAACTGTAGACCTGCATTGCAATAAATCATGGAATAGTTAGCCTCACTCAACTTGATAAGTAAGTTTATCATGTAGCCTTGTTAAAAGTTAAATATCCTCTGGGAATTACAGATACAATACCTCAGTGACTGATCTAAAGGGGGGGGGGGTTAAGATTCAAACCCATTCTCCCCCCTCTAGCAAGTGTATGTTAAGGACTGTTAAAGTTGAAATTGGTCAATGACCATTTTTGAGGAACAATGCTTACATGTTTCGCCATATAAGGTTTTCTGAGGTGTTCTTTGAGGTATAGAGCCCTTCCCCCCTACCCAGGTTATAAAAAAATCCTGCCAAGTTTGATTAATTCTAGCCAATGGGGGAACATTAAAATTTAAGCAAGACATGACAAGAATTATCTGGATAACAAGAAAACCCACCAAAGAAATGAACGTCCAGTGAAATTTGGCCAGTTCTGGACACTTGTGGGCCTTGGCATGTGGTCGAATGTCGACCCCAGGGAATGGTGTCATCAGTTTCGGTTGTTTTCCATCTTGTCGAGGTCAATGACCAGGTCTGGCGTGTCGATATCACCAGCCTTGTCACCAACGCGGCACGGCGGAGGGGGCCGCCAGCCCAGCCCCAGGCCCAGGGTTCCGTAAGTTCTAGCAGCATTCATCCTTGTTGTCAACTGAAGTTTTTGCGCCAAAACACTTCTGCAGAGAGTGTTGATGCTTTAGTGATAGAAAGAGCGGCTCATCCTTCGAACAAACATGAATATTGCATTTTACAATAAATGACAAACTCTGTGACTTTGTGCCGTGGCGTTGGGCCTTGTGCTGTTGGGTCAAACGAGGGGAATCCCTATAGTCAAAACGGAAACTCTCCGGACATCGAAATTTGCGAATCATTTGTTTGCTCTACGAGATGAGGACGAAATCTATACATATTCCGTACCTATGAACTGGGGCCTGTCTGAACAATTCTTTATCCGATCTGCAGTTCGATTTCTATCCTCACAATACATGACCTGCCATGCTATTTAATAGAGCAGACGATGCGCCTGTGAGATTGATTAATTATATCCTTATAGACGCCCGTTATATGAGTTCGGTATGGACCGTTATGATGGACGACCAACAGGGCCACGTAATAATATGATGCACCGCATGGATGATACAGAGGAGATACGTGCGAGATCAAAACTTGGCGCCTCGATGCTATTACAAGATTCGTGATCTGCTTGGGGTAAATGGATATTTCATGGAAGAAGTATAGAATAACGATAGTTTACCTTTCGGCGCATATTAAAGAAATGTTTTAGACCAGCTTTGTGCACACAATGGCTAAATTAGGTCGAGTAATCTACGTGGACAATTAATGATTTGGATGAAATATGCCCAGGATTAAATCGCCCAGACCGGGTTTCGCACTGCCGTCGAGTGTTCCAGCACTCAACTCATATATTGAAGTGTCTCATATGGCAGTGATGGGCGCCACACTGTTAGTTTCAGCACACACAGCCAATCGGACCCAAGAACCGATTTTACAGAACACTATGTTACTAATTTGAGGAGGCGACCCCCTGTATCTTTTGCCCCCCCCCCCCCCCACCCAATCTTCTCTTCCCCAGTCGACGTTGTCAGAGATTTCCACCCCCTATCCCCCTTGTAAAATATTCGACCATCTTATCTTATCCAAAATAAAAAACCGTCTCTTTTCAACTGCTGCATTTGCCATTGCAACTGGTTGCAGGTTCAATCCCCTGCTAGCTGTGTCGATCGAAAGTTCTTTTTCATCATGGGATCGATAAAGTCTATGTGTGCATCAGCGTGGACGAGAACACCAATCCATCGCCACTCATCCATTCATCCATCTATATATTGGGGCCCAGGGGTAAATTAGCCAGTGCATATGGTGGGACACCACCCCCGGCCCTGCCTACCAGATATACATTTCCTTTCAATCTGGGGCCTTTCTCTCGCATTCCATAAGCAACCCTATTCCCCAGCACTGGTCGACTCCTAATCTGCCACTTAGGCAAATTGGAGTCTTTGGGGCCCAGGGCGAAATTAAGCTATGTATTTTATGGGAAACCACATCCCCACCTACTAGAGATACTTTTTCTTTCAATATAGGGCCTTTCTCTCCCATTTCAAAAGCAACCATATTCCCTAGCACTAGCCGACTCTCAATCTGTCACTTACGCAAATTGGACTCTTTGGGGCCCAGGGGAAACTATGCAATGTATATGATGAAAAACCATTTCCCCGGTCACAAGAGACACATTTCCTCACAATATGGGGCCTTTCTATCTCATTCCATCGGCAAACCTATTCCCCAGATCTGGCCGACTCCCCCAATCTGTCACTTACGCAAATTGGACTCTTTGGAGCCCAGGGCGAAATTAGGGAATGTATATGGTGGGAAACCTTCTACCTGCCTACCAGAGATACATTCCCTCTCACTATTGGACCTTTCTATCCGATTCTATAAGAAACCCTATTTCCCAGCACTGGCCGCCTCCCAATCTGCCACTTACGCAAATTGGACTCTTTGGGGCCCAGGGGGAAAAATAAAAATAGGGCCAAAATGTTCATCATTATCCTTTGAACATTTGGGAAATCTTGCCACCTATTATCGATCAAGCTTATGTTATAATTTATAGGGGGGGGGGGGACTGGGAATGGGGTATTATCCGACCGCCATGATCAAGGATTTTCATTAATCGTGAACTGGGAAGTTTAAGATTAATTAATCTAAGATTATAAGTAACCGTGAATCGGGAAATCGTCAATTTAGTATCGTGTATTCGCCCTTCCATTGCATGCGGAGACTTCTGCTTTTAATTCATCGTGACGTGGGAATAAAGACACTTATTCTTCGTTATCTGGGAACACGCCCCCCCCCCCCTCCCCCCCCATGGTTGGCATGAATTCACGCTTTCATGGTAAAAACCGACAAGCGTACGTTATGACATAATTTTCGTTCGCGTCCCTGTGCTGCTCTCTGTCGACTACTTTTACAACCTAACCAACTTTGTGATGCGCATGCTCGGTAACCTTTCTCGGCGTCCTTGCGACGTTGAATATAATAGGGCTGTACAGTTCTCGCGGGTTCTGTTTCCGGTTTAGGTCGTTTGGGGACCAACAAAAAAACACGTGCTCTTAGAACGAGTGCGCAGCACGCTGGTGCCTTGCTGCAACTGCGTGACGCGCACTCATTGTAGTCAACGTTTTAATGTTGGGAACCGGCCAGCTGCGCGGTTTGTGCCTAAAGAATGGAGTGGGTGTGAAACTATTTTTTGTTTGCTTTGGTCCAGACATTGTTAACTATAAAACCATAATATAGTTAAAGACAAGACATTTATCTCTCCATAATGCATGTGGTCCGTTCGATGAGACCATTGGAAGCGCTGTATTTTGAGCCAAATCATCGATGTTTACAGTTCTACGACAAAAAGACCACCATTGTCCTCACCCGCTCAGTCCATATAAGGAGCGTTGTTACGTAACCATAGATACCGCGCGCAGACACGCGCGTCATGATGATTATTACGTCATGCGACATGGAAAACCCCGCGCAGCACATCATATCGCCTGACGCTGACAGTCACTCTTGAGACAACCGCATTCTGGTTTATCAACTGCCTAACCGCTCATACATTACATACATTTACTCGGATGGTTATAATTCGGATATGCACAGAACTTCAGTGGTTGGTTGTGCTTCCAAGGACAGCTTTAGCTGATCTTGTGTGTGAGGCGAGTGAAGGCAAACAACCGGAAGGTAGGCAACACGTACAGGCCGTTGATGCTAGGCATTGACGCAGAGCATAGGTATCCCTGTCTCGTGGGGTCTCGATCAGATCCCGAAGTGACTGTACAGCCCTATAAGGTAGCGGCTTATGGCTAACGAGTGAGGCGCCTACTGCCGCTCTGAGCCCTGCTCCGAAATTTGTATGTTAGTGAGTCTCTGCGTGCGGCGCGAGTGGATTTCGGAAAACCGTCGCGGGCTGCTGCCCGTACTGCAAGGATATGGAGACGTAGGGAGGAATGAAAATGGACAAAATGAAGGGGGCCGACGGTGAACGGAGCGGATGGCTGGATGGCTAGATCACGACCTTTAAGCAAACTTTGCTGTGGCGGGTCCAGATAGGGGGAGGGTGGGGGGTTTGTTGCAACGTTTCGTTATCATTATTAAATGGTACACTGTCATGTAGATCATAGGCCTATACATCAACAATGTTCTCACGGGGATGAAACTCAAGTTTTAAACATATGTAACGGGGGGGGGGGGGGGGGGGCAGTGAAGTTCGTGTCGGTCTATTAGTTTTAGAGAGTTATTACACTACGTTTCTGCGCCACTGATACGCATCGCTTTGCGCCGATACGTTTAGCTTTCGGTTTTTTAATCTCGCCCGGCGAGAAGAATTAAGGTAGATGCATAGATTACATTTTCTTCAGACAAACTTCTTCCAAATCCAAAACGATAAAATAACATAAAAAAGATAGGTCTTCTAGCTACTTTTCTGTCAAAATGACGTTGAATAGGTAGGGGGTCACATCTAATTTTATAATGGCTGTCAATGGAGAATTTTGGAATTTCGATACGAAATATTCAACAGAAAAAAAACGGCTCAGACAAAGTTAATAAAAAGTTGTCTGCAACAAGCTTGCTCCTTGTTTGTTCAAATAAGAGAAAAATAGATATGGGTCTTACATACATTACAACAACTTAAATTTTACCACCAATTCATAAATAATAACCTACCAGCTTACTTTCTCGAACACATGACATTCCTCAAGATAAATGACTTACATAGTCATAACACAAGACAAAACCACAAATTTCATATCCCGACTACCAAACACAAATTCTGTCAACTTACCTTAAGACATAGTCTCATCCATCAGCTAAACAACACCCCTCCGCATATCATTAGCAAAGCAACCACACATTCGCTGAAAAGTTATGCGTCTCATATTAAGGACCATTTATTAATCGGTTATAAGGAATGTTGTGAAGCCTCATATTGTTATGTCTGCCACGCACGCACGGAATAGGTATTTAGCTTTCTTAAACTTTTACTTTGGATCGTCTGTGTTGTAGAAATTCAAAATACCATATTTGCTGTTGTAAATAAATTATATAGTGCATATGAACTCAGAAACAATATGTTAGCGACTGCCTAGCAGTCTTAATGTGAGTCTCCTCGGTCAGGCAACCCTATCTAATTTTTGTGTGTGTTTTTCTTTTTCTGTTTGTTTTGTTATGTATGCTTGACCCAATAAAACGATTCTGATTCTTCTGATTCTGATTCTTCTACCTCGTTTTTTCGTAAAATGACTCTGAACATGGAAATTGTGCCAGTAATTCTGAGGGTCGGAATGGGAAACATGCTGAACTAGAGGCACGACAAGTACTCACAAGATTGAATAAGATACTTGGTGTTATCAAATTTAAATAAAAACATTTAAGCAACCAAACGTGTAAGCATATAGGTCTACGATGATGTGGGGGATCCCTACACCCCCCCCCCCATCCCCCCCGCCTCCCCCACTGATTTACTGCGCCTGTGTGGTCAACGCTATGTAATTTGTCGGCTTGTTTCTATTGTCAGTTCGTTCGAAGATATATTTATACATCCCAATAAGTTTTTTAGTTTGCTTGGACTTGCGTTTGCCTATCAATTTCCCTTTACAACGCATCAGCTTTGCGAATTTTGTTACATAAACAATAAATAAACGATGACGCGCTGCGGACAATAGAGCATTCGCCAGATTAGCCTGGTTCCGCGGCCCTACTTCGCTCGCTCGCTCACTTACAAGTATGAGTAGGAGCGACGGTACCAGCTTACCGCCAGATCGCAGCGGCATAGTCCACCAGATGGCGCCACAGTGATGCCGGGACCCTCCTTAAGGTGATCTCAAAAGAAGCCAAAGATTACAACTAAAACATAAAGTTAAGTTTGTTCAATATGTTAATATCTGTCTTAGCGCCATGTATATTTATATTACAATTATTTTCTATATAACGTAAATAGATATTTCTATAGAAAAATTAATTTATATAGAAGATGTAGGAATGCTTCTATGGAGCAATTGGTTTCTTTAGAACGTATATATAAATAATATTTCGACAGGGCCATTTTGTCTTTACGTAGTTTGTTATGATCAGGTACATTTGCAGGTTTGTAGAAGTACCCTCTATGTGTGAGGTTACATAAAGGTATTTATATCTTCCTAGATTTATTAGGCGAATCATGGCATTAATTTTATAAGGCATCATTACAACCCGTAAGCAAACATCATACGGAATTTCCATAAAAGCAATTCTAAAGGTTTCTATCGATTTTTCTATGGAAATTCTAGAGTTTCAATGGAATGTCAATGGAGTTTCCATAGAGTCTCTATTGAGTTTCAATAGTTTCAATACCAGCCTCACAACGACCGCACGCAAAACACAGAGCTCTGGATTTACGATTTACCATACGTCATCTACGTCAAGCGAGCGAGTGGTTTGAGGAATTCTAGAACACATTCTATAAGAATACTCTCGGAAGCGATATATGAAGTGATACCGACGGCACGTACGGCACTATTTAAGTTGATATTCGAAGATTTAAACTTCGCATTTAAGGAACATTGGAAGCCTTGCCGGCATATCGACTTTCGCACCTGTTGCTTGCTGCGCAGTGAGAATAGCGACGATATTAATCCCTTGGACAATAACATTAGCAGCATGAGGTGTGAAGGTTACCCAACGGGCCGTGCCCATTCAGCCGAGACGGAGCTGATGGTGAACTCACCCAGGGCGACCTTGACTTTCTATTTTTTGAAATGTTGATGTTTTAGGCCGCTTTTGTGCACCTGAAGGCTAACTCGGACCAGGGAAACCCCGATGAAGCCTGAAGGAATGGAGGAATGAACCATGTCCCCGCCCGATAGGTACCCGAGCCCGGACTCGAACTCAGAACTCTATTGTTTCTTGTTTATAAATTCACAAACCTAATAAAGATCGCCATTTCGGCTGTGATATGGCAAACGTTTCTATCCCGAGATACCGTCGCGACCTGACCTCGTCGTGTCGTTTCGTGGCACAGTTACTTATAACAATGCATCGCGAAGCGCAACAACTGATTACGTTTACCACTAAGTTGAAAAACCTGTGGTTAATTGACATCACGGGCAAGGCTAAGAGACTCCATTTAAGAGACAAGTTCTGACAACATCAGCTAACTCGCATCAGCTTAGCTCGGCTCGACTGATTACATCGGGACACTTAGCGGAGTGGAACAAGTCAAAATTAACGATATTCTATCTTTTCATTAACAAGATAATGCAAAGTTTTTTGTAACAAGATATGTCTTTCGTCGTTTATTTTTTCCATAACGTACACTTACGTTCATAAAACACTGCTAGGCGTCATTTTTTAATTGCGTGTCCATGGCTATTGTCACATTAAGACCAACACAGACTTATACAGACATATACAGTGGACAATATTTGTTCGTGTTTCTGTGGCCTGACACGTCGTCGTTAATATGAGATTATCGTTGATTGCTTCGGTGAATAGTTTGGATTTATTGATGGAAACTGGCAATCAATACTTGATCTTATCCAAACGATAAAATAAAAAAGATATGTCTTCTACCTACGTTTGTGTCAAAATGACGTTGAATAGGTAGGGGGTCACATCTAATGTTATAATGGCTGCATGGAGAATTTTAGAATTTCGACACGAAATATTCCACAGAAAAAAAACGGCTCAGACAAAGTTAATAAAAAAAATTCTGTAACAAGCTTGCTCCTTGTTTGGTCGAATGAGAGGAAAAAAGGGTCGGAAGTGGAAACATGCTGAACTAGAGACACGACAAATACTCACAAGATTGAATAAGATACTTGGTGTTATCAAATTTACATGAAAACGTTTAAGCAACCAAACGTGTAAGCATATAGGCCAACGATGATGTGGGGGATCCCTACACCCCCCCCCCCCCCCGCCTCCCCCACTGATTTAGTGTGCCTGTGTGGTCAAGGCTATGTAATTTGCCGGCTTGTTTCTATTGTCAGTTCCTTCAAAGATATATTTATACATCCCAATAAGTTCTCTAGTTTGCTTGGACTTGCGATTGCCTATTAATTTCCCTTTGCAGCGCATCAGTTTCGCGACTTTGTTACATAAACAATAAATAAACGATGACGCGCTGCGGACAATAGAGCATTCGCCAGATTAGCCTGGTTCCGCGGCCCAACTTGGCTCGCTCGCTATGAGTATGAGCGGCGGTACCAGCTTATCGCCAGATCGCAGCGGCATAGTCCACCAGATGGCGCCACAGTGATGTAGGGAACCTCCTTAACCTTTGCACAATGGTTCCCTGTTCCCTGTTCTAAAACGAAACTAACGTTATTGAGTACCACATACTTCCCTTACAACACCTGTGGCGTAATGGCCTTGGTTGAACTTTGAGAACAAAGCCCTATTCTGGGCATTGCGGGTTCCGGACTGACCACTGACTGGACACATCCCTCATTGGCTCTGCTCCTGGCCAATCCGGAGTGTCCGACGCAGCAGTATGGTCCCAATGGTCACCTTCACGGCATCAGTCGTGTTATAAAGTCTCATGTGAGAAGAAGCAAAGTAGAACAGCACCAGAAAAAACAGTGGTAACGTACGTATTTACATTTTTAATGTCTACGATGAACCTCCTGTAACGGCCAACACTCAACACGGGCATCATTTCGACTACCCGATCCAGACCAGCTTGTATTTCCAAGAAGGACATGGCAGCTCGACCAGGTTAGTCAATTTCTTTACTATAAAATAATAGCTGAAAAACATGCGTACTTTCACCCTTTATTCCCCCCGGTCTCTAAAATTCTAACCATATTATCCCCATTATCAATAGCCGGATCGCTCAATCTCTCCTAGCCTGTCTCATTCTACAGATGTCCCCTCCCTTGTCTATCCATCCCTCTCTCTCCTTAGCCCTCTCTCTTCCCCTCCATCATATTTCAGATCTCCCCTCCCTTGTCTATACTTCCCGCTCTCCTATTAACCCCCTTCCCTCCCCGGCATCATTTTCCAGATCCCCATCCCTTGTCTGTCATTGGAGGGCGGTCTAGGAATGACAGAGAGCCACATTTCAGCACCTCGTATTTACCTTATGTCGTGCACGCAATGCCCGAATGTCGGGATTTAAATTCAAACTCTCCCCATAGATTTACGTAACATAGCTGCAAGAAGCTCATTTCGTTTTCAAGGTGTATTATCAGATGACAGAAACACCCTTTCGTCCGTCGCGGCCATGGAGCCACTTAATCCGTTCTTCGACAAGCCTAGATTTACATTGAGGTTCATGGATTTTCCATAACACAATTGTTGGAATCGGTATCTGTACCCCATTGTCAGCGCGGGATGCAATTGATGTATTTCAATGAAATAGAACACATCGCTAAAGTCATGGTATACGAACATGAAGACATTCGATAATGGCGCCATGCACGCTGTCCGCGGGCGTGGGATACCTGGACCATAAACACATTTAGCGCTTAGTCATCCGCAATGCATCATAGAGGATGTATCGTAAAAATGATGTAAAAAGTAGTAAACCAGCCATTTAGCCATTCAAAAACCTGAGTATATTAGTTGATAGTTTGAATATTTGTCTATATGCAAAATACATTATTGGCTTTCCTTAGGATAATAGAAAGTCATAACTGCTTTTCCGAATGAACGTATCCGTAAACGTAACCCGATGAACATCATCGTAACTCACGGTGTTTCTTAAAATACGTAGTTTACGGCATCCGTTTATATATTTTAAAATGTATTTAAAGAGCACGATAAAAATACCTAGGTATTTTTCCCTAGCTGGCCTCATATAAACTGTCTGTGCAACAATGTTAGACGAGCATCCACCCCGCCATCCCCGACCCATCCAAATAAAACAAACGCTGCAATGCTAGATGTGTTTTGGAATGTTTCAGAAGCCTTTCATTTGTTTGGTGTAACATCGCTTCCTGAGTAGCGTTGATGTATTATCAACTTCATTCCATTTATTAAGGATATTATTAAGGCCCAATAGCCCAGTGGGTTAGTGACAGCCTAAGAGCCAAACGGCATGTGGATTGGTGGTTCGAGACCCGAAACATTTTTGCATGTGTACCAGTAGTTCACCACTACATATAAAATATTATTGGCCAGGCCAGATCCCGGTTAATAGTTAGAAACTATATGAAAATTAATTTAGTTAATAGCTAGAACCTACATGAAAAGTGAAAAAAACGACACGTAAACGTATCCATACCGTGTAGGCTAACTGATCGGGATGGATATCAGTGTCGCAGAATGTACCAATACCCCAAGCCGCCACTTCACCTCTAGGCAGGTTGCCGGTCGTTATCAGCCTATTAATTAAGCACCACCGCATGTTCAGCCTCCACGACCTCCCGCCCCCCCCCCCCCCCCCCCCCGCCCCTACCACCACCACCTGACATCGCCATTCCGCATGCTTAATTTACTATCTACCGTACTAATTGTGTTATCCAGCATCTGGCAGCCGAGCCTCCTTACATACTCTACAGGCACCCCCACTCCTACACCCCCCCCCCTATATTCAAGTGTGTATTTTTATTACTACTACTGTATTATCGAATGTTTAATCCATGTCCATAAATAAAATGTTGCATAATCCCAGGTATCACATCACATCACCATATCTTTGCAGTGTATCTCCCCCAACGATGTAGACTTTAAGTGTTTACAAAAGATTGCGAAGAACGGTATCATAACTAATTGCATATAAAAAAACACCCATGGGGTTTAAAACACACACAAATATAAAACTGCAGCGTTGTAAGGCTTAATTTGGACATTATTGGGGTCAAGTGTATTGTGGGGGAATCTTGGGACCCGCTAATCCACATCGAAGTCACCTTTACCTACGGCAATATTGTATTCTATCCTTCAGGTGAGGTGGCGAGACACTGCCGGAGCTGTAAGTCGGTGATACAGCGGACAAGGGAGAAGGTAAAGGAATGGTCACATTACATGCGCATCTTGCGACCGGGATCTAGGGGGGCGCTATCACACAACTGGCGACCGGGTTCGGGGGGGGGGGGGGGACGCTATCACACAACTGGCGACCGGGGTCGGGGGGGGGACGATATCACACAACTGGCGACCGGTGTCTAGGGGGGCGCTATCACACAACTGGCGACCGGGTTCGGGGGGGGGGGGGACGCTATCACACAACTGGCGACCGGGGTCTGGGGGAAGGGACGCTATCACACAACTGGCGACCGGTGTCTAGGGGGGCGCTATCACACAACTGGCGACCGGGTTCGGGGGGGGGGGGACGCTATCACACAACTGGCGACCGGGGTCGGGGGGGGGGACGCTATCACACAACTGGCGACCGGGGTCGGGGTGGGGGGACGCTATCACACAACTGGCGACCGGGGTCTAGGGGGGCGCTATCACACAACTGACGACCGGGGGCGGGGGGAACGCTATCACACAACTGGCGACCGGGGTTGGGGGGAACGCTATCACACAACTGGCGACCGGGGTCGGGGGGACGCTATCACACAACTGGCGACCGGGGTCTAGGGGGGCGCTATCACACAACTGGCGACCGGGGTCTGGGGGGACGCTATCACACAACTGGCGACCGGGGTCGGGGGGAACGCTATCACACAACTGGCGACCGGGGTCGGGGGGAACGCTATCACACAACTGGCGACCGGGGTCGGGGGGAGGAGGGGACGCTGTCTTTACTATTACTTGCCTGACAAGGGGTCAGCAAGGGGTAATGGTGACACGCGACATTGCCGTTCTTGAAAAATCGGCACCCGAATACTGGCGGGTAAATTCCGACACCGAACATTCCAAATGACGACACCGACACAGTTTTACAATTTTTTGCCCACAGCCGACCTATGACATTATGGCATTATTAAGACACTTCGTCTTCATATCGCGAAAGGAAGGTTGCGTTACGCCAAATTTCCATAAAAACGCACGTAACTTTTGTATAATGACGTAGCCGAATTTTTTTTCTTTAAATTGCCTTGGACGATGAGTCTGTGTGAAACAAATAGAAAATACGTCATATTACTACCTTAATGTTCCAGGTCCAGTGCGAGTCCTGCCACTGGTGGTGCCATGACCAATGCATGAAACGGCCCATTTGCCGAACGTGCCTAATGGACGATATGAGACCGGCCTTTGCACCAGCCGCACCCTATCCATCCGCGCCGCCAGCATCGCCTCCCAGCGCGTCAGCAAGCTCCGGTCCGAGCACTTCCACGCAGTCCGGTGGTGACGCGACACGAAACGAACCTTTCGTTTTAGCAAAAAGGACGAAACAAGTCAAACTGTGTAGGGGATGCAACTCGAGATTCCCCAAGTCCATCTGTAGTCCGGACGATCTCGTCGTGCGTCGGAGGGAGCAGTACCAATTCTTTGAGAAGAAACTCGGCGTCATGAAAACGACCGTCGGCAACAGATACTACCACGCGAGCGCCAGCTGCCTCCTGTCGCACGGGACACGATCCATTCCCGACTTGGTGATTCCACCCAACCTAGAACAACATCTCCTATTTTACGAAAAAAAGGGTTTTCATACACATGCGCCTCACTCGTTAGCCACGTTAGCCACGTTCGTGGCTAACGAGTGAGGCGGCAGGGTCGGACATTATTAACATTTTACAGGTTTTTTATGAGTTATGCGAGCGTTACAAAGGAAATGTATACTTTGACACCCGAAGCATCAGAAACATATGGTTTCCATCTCCTATTTTACGAAAAAAAGGGTTTTCATACACATGCGCCTCACTCGTTAGCCACGTTCATGGCTAACGAGTGAGGCGGCAGGGTCGGACATTATTAACATTTTACATGTTTTTTATATGAGTTATGCGGAACGTTTTAGAGATAATGCCTACTTTGACACCCGAAGCATCAGAAACATATGGTTTCCATCTCCTATTTTACGAAAAAAAGGGTTTTCATACACATGCGCCTCACTCGTTAGCCACGTTCGTGGCTAACGAGTGAGGCGGCAGGGTCGGACATTATTAACATTTTACAGGTTTTTTATGAGTTATGCGGGCGTTACAAAGGAAATGTATACTTTGACACCCGAAGCATCAGAAACATATGGTTTCCATGTTCTATTTCACAAAAAACGTTTTTTTTTAATACACGTGCCGCCTCACTCGTTAGCCACGATCGTGGCTAACGAGTGAGGCGGCAGGGTCGTACATTAACATTTTACATGTTTTTTATGTGAGTTATTTTGAGCGTTTCAAAGATAATGCCTACTTTGACACCCGAAGCATCAGAAACATATGGTTTCCATCTCCTATTTTACGAAAAAAAGGGTTTTCATACACATGCGCCTCACGTTCGTGGCCAACGAGTGAGGCGGCAGGGTCGGACATTATTAACATTTTACAGGTTTTTTATATGAGTTATGCGGAACGTTTTAAAGATAATGCCTACTTTGACACCCGAAGCATCAGAGACATAAGGTTTCCATCTCCTATTTTACGAAAAAAAGGGTTTTCATACACATGCGCCTCACTCGTTAGCCACGTTCGTGGCTAACGAGTGAGGCTCGTTAGCCACGTTCGTGGCTAACGAGTGAGGCGGCAGGGTCGGACATTATTAACATTTTAGAGGTTTTTTATGAGTTATGCGGGCGTTACAAAGGAAATGTATACTTTGACACCCGAAGCATCAGAAACATATGGTTTCCATGTTCTATTTCACAAAAAACGTTTTTTTTAATACACGTGCCGCCTCACTCGTTAGCCACGATCGTGGCTAACGAGTGAGGCGGCAGGGTCGTACATTAACATTTTACATGTTTTTTATGTGAGTTATTTTGAGCGTTTCAAAGATAATGCCTACTTTGACACCCGAAGCATCAGAAACATATGGTTTCCATCTCCTATTTTACGAAAAAAAAGGTTTTCATACACATGCGCCTCACGTTCGTGGCCAACGAGTGAGGCGGCAGGGTCGGACATTATTAACATTTTACAGGTTTTTTATATGAGTTATGCGGAACGTTTTAAAGATAATGCCTACTTTGACACCCGAAGCATCAGAAACATATGGTTTCCATCTCCTATTTTACGAAAAAAAGGGTTTTCATACACATGCGCCTCACTCGTTAGCCACGTTCGTGGCTAACGAGTGAGGCGGCAGGGTCGGACATTATTAACATTTTACAGGTTTTTTATATGAGTTATGCGGAACGTTTTAAAGATAATGCCTACTTTGACACCCGAAGCATCAGAAACATATGGTTTCCATCTCCTATTTTACGAAAAAAAGGGTTTTCATACACATGCGCCTCACTCGTTAGCCACGTTCGTGGCTAACGAGTGAGGCGGCAGGGTCGGACATTATTAACATTTTACAGGTTTTTTATATGAGTTATGCGGAACGTTTTAAAGATAATGCCTACTTTGACACCCGAAGCATCAGAAACATATGGTTTCCATCTCCTATTTTACGAAAAAAAGGGTTTTCATACACATGCGCCTCACTCGTTAGCCACGTTCGTGGCTAACGAGTGAGGCGGCAGGGTCGGACATTATTAACATTTTACAGGTTTTTTATATGGGTTATGCGGAACGTTTTAAAGATAATGCCTACTTTGACACCCGAAGCATCAGAAACATATGGTTTCCATCTCCTATTTTACGAAAAAGAGGGTTTTCATACACATGCGCCTCACTCGTTAGCCACGTTAGCCACGTTCGTGGCTAACGAGTGAGGCGGCAGGGTCGGACATTATTAACATTTTACAGGTTTTTTATGAGTTATGCGGAACGTTTTAAATATAATGCCTACTTTGACACCCGAAGCATCAGAAATATGGTTTCCATGTTCTATTTCACCAAAAACTTTTTTTTTAATACACGTGCCGCCTCACTCGTTAGCCACGATCGTGGCTAACGAGTGAGGCGGCAGGGTCGTACATTATTAACATTTAACAGGTTTCTTATATGAGTTATGCGGGCGTTACAAGGGAAATGTATATCGTGGCTAACCAGTGAGGCGGCGAGTCCAGATATGAACATTGCACCGGTCTATTGCCCCGCAGAGGGACCAATTACGCCCTAAGCGTCATAGATATATGGCTTCCATTAATCAACGTCATACAACGATATGCTATATACAGGCCACCTCACTCGCGGATCGATCGTTAGCCTCATTCGTTAGCCATGCTCGTGGCTAACGAGTGAGATGGCAATTCGAGAAAATAACATTGATTTAATCTAGTATTTTAATTTATGCGGCACGAGCCAAAGTAAAAGCACAACTCCCGAAGCATCATATAGACCCATATAGTTTCTAAGCAAAAGCTATCTAAATTATATAAATCTTAATACGAGCAGGGGTATAGATAAACACATAACTGACACTTAGTATTGGTGCCTGGCTTGCGGTCTTTGTTTACTTGCAGTTAAACTCAACCATACCGCTTAACCATGCTGTTATTTGCATCAATCCCATCCCCGGTATATATAGCAGCTATATAGACTATGTGAGGCGTCGTACCCACACGCACGCTGCTCCACTGATACCCACTCGAGCCGCACCGCACGCGAGCGCTCACAGCGACTGACACTACAGTAAGAACTGCAATTTGCTGCATGGAACGCGCACACAGGCCCTGCTCGTTAGCCTCAAGCCACTACCGCCCTATAAGCCCCTTTCACGTTCCGCCGCCATATTGGATTTCGCCACCTAGCGAATGAACGGGAAACTACCAGAGGGGAACAAACTGACTTCCCGCGTCGCCTCTCAGCCTTGTGTTCACGGTGAAACACCGAACCACTTGGCCGAAAACTGCAACTTTTAGCACTTCTACTACAATATGTAATTAAGGAATCTAAAATTGATGGCAAGACTGTCAGCTTGGATAATAAAATCCATTAAAATTGTGACTTAAGTATTTTTGGTAACATTTTCTGATTTTGCCGGGTTTGCGTTCGCCGATGGTCCGGGCTGCGGCAGGTAACATAAAGCGAAAATTTGTAGTTGTTTCAGGACCAGTGCCAAACCTGGCAAGGACGGGACAGTGGAGGCCCGTGGGGGGTGGGGGGTACTTAATACCATGCTGGGTTTAGTAAAGCCCCAATTTTTCACTCGAAAAACCAAAATCTGTCGGAATCTGTGTTCCATTGCCAGACGGGCTGTATCGTCGCCGCTCCATGCAGACACCGCTCGATTTATTCTTTTTTCTTGGCAAACCCGCTTTATAAATGGACGATAACTTTCGCTCAAAAGGGAATCTTTTTCGTAGGAAATATCTGTTACATAGGGTATCCTTTTCATCCATAGTCCATATGATATATTTTTCATGAGAACTGTCCGCTCTCTCAGGCATCACAAGGCACACAGGGGCCCCCGCCCAACCAGATTTTTATAATAATCCCCTTAACTCATTCTGCTCCACCTCCTCCCTCCTTGCCGCCGGATTATCAACATATTTTGCCTCCCATGTTCCTCACCGTCCACGCGGGCTGATCCAGGGTGTTGTAAAGCGGGCGACTCGAGCGGAGGGGGCGATGTTGAATGGGATGCAGAGATCTTCGACAAAGTTTGGGGAGGGAGAGCGGGGGACAGGGTAATTAGCCAGAAATCATTTTTTGCCAGCCAAAAATGTGTCTTTTTAAAAACAAAAGTCTTCACTGTGCACCAAAGATATTAGAACAGGGCACAGGAGCCCATCAGGTCGCATTTCGAGCTCGCAATCCTACAAACAAATTTTTTTCTCGATGTCATATAAAATTGTGAGTGGTACGATTTTCTGTTAAACGTCCTGTTCAAATGGCCCTTGTTGGGAGAGTAAACAGCACCTAAGTGCCCGCCAAAATCAAAATCGGCCCGCCAAAATTGAAACTGCCTGCCCCTCCGGCGGGCAGGCGGGTCTCTGGCTAATACCCTGGGGGGGTGTGGGGGGGTGGATTATATAGAGTATGGCCGGTCACAATATTTTAATGAACAAGCACGATCAATCATATATACGGCGGTCACGGGGCGGGGGCGGCCCCAGACCCCCGCTAGATCAGCGCTGCTCATGCAAGTGCTATATCTCCCCCTTCGAAAACGTTTACTATGTGTTAAACTGATACGAGTACTTGAGGTGGGGGTGCAATAAATGGAACAGCCTGCAGCGTCATTTGCATACATGAAGCATGTTGTCAAATGCATGATAGTTCAGTTTGTAGCTCAATGTCTTAGTCATGTCTGATGCCTGGGGGTTTATTTAATGCAGTACATTTTACCAAATAAATAGATCTATATACACCCCATCCCCACTGTGCGTCCATTGCAACACGCGACGCTCCCATTCACGGCCACTGTTTCTCATCAGACCGTCTGCGTAATCACAAGATGGAGTATTTGTGCAGTTATGTCACATCAAGATTCTCCCTTCAATGTCTTGTTCATGATATTTCTAATACTTTGTCTCAAAACGTTACACTTTACGCCTATACGCCCTTGATGACAAGCCGCATGTGGTCTGGGTATGCCGAGCCGTGTGTTGAGAGTCGGTGCGCAAAGCCAGTTTGTTCCCCTCTGGTAGTTACGCCATCAGTCGCTAGGTGGCGCGCAGGCCGGAAGTGGCGGAACTGTAAAGTACTGTAGTATCGCAGAGGAGGTTACAACCGCTGCAGCGCCCCCTACATTGGGCGATAATAAGGCGGTGTAAACAATCGCTAGAAATTTGCGAAATTGTCCGGCTTGTCAGTGATAAAGTGGCGCAATATTCGCTTGCAGGGTGTTAGCACATAACATAAACAGTCACATTTGTAATATAACACACCGTAGTCTATCACTGTGTATTGTTTTTCGGCCTTCGTTTCACTTTCTTTGAAGAAATCGTCAGTTGAAACGTTGACGTCTCAGCCGCCATAATTACCATAAATTGTCATATTTTGCTAAAATGTTCGGCTCTGGTCTATAATAACCACAGGGGCGATATCAACAAATAATATACCAATAAATAGCTGAGAATGTTGACTTTCTTAAAGTTCAATCCCGCTCAATAGCGCTCCAAGATTTACTGCCTTAGCAGTTCTTAAACACCTGGCCCCTTTTACATTCCGTGTGACTGAGTCTGACCACTGCTTGGGGTTCCTGCTTGGCCCCAAGGGACCCAAGGAACCGTTTCTCAGTTCTAGATGGGTACCAATCGGGGTCCCTCGGGGCCAACCACTGCTTGGGGTTCCTGCTTGGCCTCAATTCATGAAGAATTATTTCCCTCATTTTGTTTTTCCGTGGAAATAGAATTACCCATTACCAACCTAACCCCCCCCCCCCCGCCCCGTCCCTACCACCACACTGATGCAGTGTTTCTATATGGCTAAGTGAAATTTACGAGGAGCATTTGGCCGAGTGACTGCTTTACGATTATAGCAGCAAAGAATAGTTCATTGTTTGAAGGCGTGCAAAATAATTTTGTATTAGTGTCTATCCCTAATTATTTAGAGGTAAGTTTGATTTTCTAACAGTATGCATGCATATGGATCAATATATATTTATTATGTTGACATATAAATTGATATGTGACATCTACCTTGATATCCAATTTTAGATTACGAGTGATCTGCATATTATTTTTTTCATCACCAATAGTCTTTTATAAATGCAAACAGGATCTCATTATATGATTATTGCCTGACAGAGTAAAATGCTGCTGGAAACACTGGTAGAATTTTTTTCCCAGATATATATTCATTTGGTATACCCAGTATTTCAATTAGATTGTCCCCACATTGTCCTTCCTCTTTTTTATCTTTCATTTTCTAACTCATAATTCATTTGTGTTAATTTTGTTTAACTCTTTGTCTGTTTCCTTTGGCAGATTGTATATAGGGATATATATAAAATGCCTGTTGCCTCAGTTATGCCACCACTCTGTGCCTCTGTTCACATACCAAACAGAATATTGATGTATCTGACCCAGCTGTTGAGATAAACAAACCATGCTCTCGAGTGTTGCCCTTGCTTTGCTCATGTATCATTCTCAGGAAATTTAGGCCATAGCTAATTTACTTGATAAATATGACACTATTCACACAAGGTATGTCAACCAACCAGACAAGCTCCCTTATGAATCCAGGTGGAATACAGTGTGTATTTTGGTGTAAGTGCATTTGGAAAAAAAATGTACCTGCTATATTATATATATAAACCTAAATATCAATGAAGACCTGTTATGGAAAACTTAGCTGAAAATAAGTACATTGGTTTCTTTCTTGTAATAATATAAATGTCACTTACAAGTGCCTTTTTATTTCATACACATTTCATAAAATACACTTAAGACGCAGGACTAGATTATTCAGCCAGAAATGACTACATTTATGAAGTGTCATATGTTTTATTGTCAGATGCAACATATACACAGGTTTTCATATATAGATATGCACACTTTTATGAAGTTGCTATGTAAAACCCAGGTGGGAGTTGAACCCACAGTCAACACAATGGTCAACCAACCAAATGCAAACGGCTTCCAACAAAAGCAACATTCAATTAAAATGTGCGAGAAACTAAATCTTACGTTAAAGTCAAATACAAAAGTATAACGGAATGCCAAAAGCCTCAAACAAGAATTGTCACAATAATTTTTTATCATTGTCCAGGTAAACTCAAAAGCTCAGGTTATCTGCATCACATCAGACCACACTTTAAATCCTTTTTAATAGTACTCACGAATAAAATGTGTATTCCTTTATGATAGCACAACATATTGGGATTCATGTCTTAAAAGTCTCCTTGGATCCAAGACTTTTAAGTTAGTTTCCAAAATTTAAAAAAAATTCAGTGGTAATAGCGCAATATTATACCAGTATACAAGATGCTTTAATTAATATTTTAAATAAATGATTACTAGTAGTATTCAATAATGAGTTATTGAGTACCGGTGATCTAAAAGTAAAATATTTTTATATTTTATCATATCTACCTCTACCCCTCTGCCAAAGTAGCAGGACTGCAGGGTCGGATCCAGATATGCTGGACAGGGGGGTTTCAAAAGTTGGCATAGTTTTGGGTTTTCATATATGAAATGGTATAAATAAAAATTTCAGGGTTTTAGGCACACTTTGACAGCGTTTCGTTTTGACTGCTGGATGATCTGACTTTGGATGTGTGGAGGGGACGGGGGTGTAGACCTCAAATTGGGCTGGAGAATGGGACCCTGTCTCGCTACTCCAGGCAGGCAGCCAGCTCATCAGACCCTGGGATGCCCAACCCTGTATTCCCACAGCTGGGACTGATGTCGCTGAGACTGACGCCACTATCCAGTGACGCCCTCTCCCATTGCTTACCCCAACTGCCATTTTTCACCTGATTAATGATAACAACCAGTTATTTCAATGCCTCTTCATCTGGGATACCTCTACCCCCTCTAACATGGACCAACCCCCCAACCCATACCCAACACAAACTTCACCCGCCAACCCGGCTGACGGTCAAATTGTCCAGCAGTCAATATTGGCGTAAACTAAAATTATGTAAGGTATTCTACCAGAATTGACCATGGATAAATACAGAGTTTACGAGTGGGTCTCCAGGGACTAGGAGTAGGAGTGTCAGTAGATATATTTAGTGCCCCGTGGTGGAATATGGCCCGGCCGTAGCATAGCGACTTGGGCCGAGGTGAGAGTGGCCAGCAGCCTGGCCCAGGAGGCCAGCGGCCCAAGTCGCTATGAAGCGAAGCGAGCGATAATGGGGATTTTTACAACATGGAAGCAAAAAACACAACTAATTTCATCCCATATTCGCCTTTTGATACAACTGAGAGCATAATTGTAACACACAAGTTGACAAGGAATGAAGAATTCCTCTCCAACACACTCTTTTTCACCGTACCACTTGAAACAATTCTCTCCAACTTTGTTGTCCGCTCCGCCTGCCGACATCTTGCAAACTGACTCAAAACTCGTTCGTGCGCCGTATATATCTTTGAAAATATAGGGGGCGCTGCAGCGGTTGTAACCTCCTCTGGTAGTATCGGGCAAAAGTGATGTCAATTGGGGGGGACCATGAGCGCCCTCTAACTTGTAGATGCGGCCCCTGGCGGATGTTACTGGAAGCGGACGCACCCCCTAGCGAGAGGGACTGTAGGCCGGCAGATTGGCACGGAACGGCAAAGAGCACGGCGGGACCTTCAAGTTCTGTTGTGTCAGCCGGCAGCCATCTCACAACTCCAAATACGACTGGAACTTACAACCAGTGAGTAAAACCTCAGAATACCATTTATACAACATTGGTGTCAGAAGTCCATGGATGAACGCCTATTTTTGGGGTTTTATCGCATGGTCATTGTTGACTTTGACAATCTTTGTTCGGGTGTTGACACTGGTGTACATCCATGAACTTGATGAAGGCCGCGCGGCGTAAGGGCCGCGGGATCTCCCCACCCCTTCCATGGGGGTGGAGGGGGCGGGGGGGGGGGTGCATCGATGGGGGTGCGTCGCGGCTGTGGGCGAGGTGTGAATTGGGTCAGCAGGAGATTATGCCTGATACCTAAACAGGGAGGCTTTATCCCATTGTTCAGTTGTTACACCATGATTAGCTCTGATATCAAAACATCCACCTTGGTGGTGGTCTTGATGTCTGAGCTACACCAGGATATCCTTGATTCTTTAAGATTTTGTAAAGATACTTTAAAGATTAACTACCAGACTTTGCAGCCAAAGATTTACTGCCTATTTTGGAGCATGATAACATGTCCTAGACAATGAACTTTAATGCCAATGGAATACATGTAGTTGGCAGCATTTCTTACAAATGGTAAAGAGTATTTACGTTTGATGTTATTGTCAATTCTCTTGATTCAAGGTTGATATCAGGATAATATGGATAACAGGTGATCAACATCAAACCCTTTTTTTCCCACCTGATTAAAACTACCAGTACTAAAAATAATTTATCTGGATTTTGGAACTACATGTAAAGTCAGTCATAAATGCCGTAGACACACGTTTCGGCCCATATTTTCCGCGAATTTGCCTCGTTCACTCTCCAAATCACTGACGTGAAAAAGCAACGCTAGACCATTTTAATGATACTAAACTTATCTTTGTACTGCGATGTTATCCTTTTTTAAGACACAAACACTATTTCTCCATGCTGACACTCCATTGGCAGCAGACACACTTTCACAACTAGACTAAATCCCAGACAATGAAAGGCTCTATAGTTGCCATGGCATCCTCGCGGCTGGTATAAATATAGAGCATGTATTGTTCAAAGCACGTTCGGCGCCATGGCAACCATCCTTTTATGACGCGTGTTTTAGTATTTTGGCGACAGAGCGTTTTCTGCCAACGGAGTGTCAGCATGGAGAAATATTCTTTGTGTCATAAAAAAGGATAACATCGCATTACAAAGGTAAGTTTGGTATCATCAAAATGGTCTAGTGTTGCTTTTTCACGTCAGTGATTTGGAGAGTGAACGAGGCAAATTCGCGGAAAATATGGGCCGAAACGTGTGTCTACGGCATTTATGACTTTGACTTTAAGGTGATGTAAACTTAGAACAGCAAGTTTTCCCATTAGAAACCTTTGAATTATTCAAGTGGAAGTGATGTATTTTATTGTGTAGTAATTCTGTGGCTCACAAAGACATCCGCTCCATCCCCGGCAAACAGGCCCAAACCAGATGGGTGAAAACAACAGACCAGCTCAAAATGAGCTCACCACCATGTATATAACCAGCTAGACTGCCAGCTAACTCAAAACTCAACTCAAGTCTGCATACTATAATTGGATCAAACTACTTCTGGCATAGCAAATGAATAAATATTATAATATAACCCTTTACCATACCATCAAAATTTAGAAAGCAAGCACTACTACTTTTTATCTTTTAAAATGATAATGGATATGAGAGTAATACACTAAATATTATTTATACTTGAGATATTAAGTTTTTGATTCTCTTTATGAAGCTGCAATTAGATGCAAACAATCTTTGTCTACGATGCATATGATACCCTGTATTGCACATAAAAAGGTAAATTTAATATAACTATTTAATCTCATGAAGAGAGAGAAGACTGTGAGAAGACTTAATTGTTTCAAGTATTAGATATAATAATGATAACATGTACAAGCTGATACAAGTTTATAGAAAATTAAAGCTATAGATCTATCTAAAGAGGTTTTTACTCTCAAATCAAGCCAAATTGGCAATATTTCATTGTTTGATTGCACTGTTTGAATAATGCATTCTTGTCACTAAACTTCATTCTCTAAAACTGTGTCATAAATCGTTAGAGTGTAAAGTAATTTTACTTATAAATTGTCTACAATTAGACAACAACCAAAAAAAGGTTTAAGTTTGAAATGCATGCACAATCTTCTATCTCCTAACCATATAGGCCTAAATCCTTACTATCTATTGCTATTGCATGATAAATCAGATACCTAAACATGTAACACCTAGCTATTTCAATGTATAGACAGGTCAGCCAAGTCAGACAACTAAGCAGGCACCACCCCACTCTCCCCATCCCCCAGATATTAATTACAGACCTAGATTCTATAACAACACTATCATCAACTGGCCTAACAAGATCCCCTCCACCTGCAGCTGCTGTCTAGAACTGAGACCTTTGTCTAGACTTGATGTGAAGCTGCAAAGCTGATAACAACCATCCCCCCCACCTCCGCTACGCATCCCACCGCCCCACCCTCCCCACCACCCCTATCCTTCGTCCACACCACCCCCAAACATCCGCGCGGCCCTCACGGCACGCGGCCCTTATGCCTGACATCCTTGACACTGACCAGGCCTGACATTTTTTCGCCGGCATTGGTCACATGATGTGTTAGCTTGGGTAGACATTTTAGTAGCCTGGCGGGTTATTGACTTGTGTAGTATCGGAAGTTTCTGATTCTCACTCGTTCTTTTCCTAGTCAGATTACTATTTGTTTGTTTTGATATTTTTTTTTATCTTGACAACCAACTTTTGTGCATAATTGATTCTGTTTGCCCTGCTGACCATTTCGTTCTAGGCCAACCTGACACTTATCTGAATATTTTGGCTTGTTTGTTGGTGGATAATGTCTCCTTTTCCATACCACTAACTACTAAATATTACAAAGATGGTTTTCTTTTCTCTTTGTATATTTACCTTATAAAATATTCTTATAATCAATATGGCTTTAAACATTAATTTTGCAACTTTGGAAGAATTACAAACTTTAACGGGAATTGGTCTAAATCGTGCCACTGCTATCATCTCTTTGCGAGATGATAAAGAGGCTAGTCTCACTCTGGAAGATTTGTTAACTGAAAGTAATATCCCTGCCACAATTTTACAGCCATTAGTTGATCAAAAGTTGATTGAATGTAAGTCACTTTCTCCATCTCATGGATATGAGACTGCTGTAAATTCACACCCTGATGTGCAGTGGCAAACCTTCAAAAGCCTATTAAATCGGGTTGATAATTTGAGTATTGAATTGAAAGACAAAAAACAAAAGCTGGAAAATTTGCAACAAAAGATAAAGACTGAAAAAGGTGAAAAGGAAGAGTTGCTGAAGAACAATGGAAAAATAGCAGTAGATGCTCAAAAGCAAATAAATAAACTACGTGATCAATGGTCCCAGGATAGAGATAACTTAATCAAAAGCAATGATGCAATTAAATCTAAATTCGAGAGACAATCAGCTGAGATGAACAGAATGATTAATAATTTACAAGAAGAATTAAAAGAAACCAGACACTCAGAAGTTTCCCCCCATATGGAACATCAGTCTCAGAAAATTGTACCTGAAAATAAATTCTCTGAATTCCTGTGGAACCAATCCACTCGTAGGGAGAGAGTTGATGGGTCGCCTCCTCCACAGATGGCCACGTTGATGGAAGGGAGGACTGGAAACCATTTGAGGTACAATTCAAAAGAATGGTTCAAAGATATGCTTGGGACAATATGACCCAATTAGATAAATTAGTGGAGTCACTCCGGGATAGAGCTCTGAAGTTTTTCTGTTCTCAATCGCAACTGATACAAAATGATATTCAATTTCTATTTGCAAAATTGGCCACCAGATTTAGTAAGAAAGATACCCCTTCCTCTCTCCGTCGGCAACTGCAATATCTAAAACAAACTATAGAAGAACCCCTTGATGAATTTGCAAATAGAGTACTAGAACTGGCAACTGATGGGTTTCCAAATACTCCTGAAGAAATCATTCAGATCATGGCAATAGATTCTTTCTGTCGAGGATGCATCGACAAGAAAGCAGCTCTGAGTGCTTTAGAGAAAAACCCTTCCACATTGGACGAAGCTGTTCAAATGGTGAAATCGTCCATGCACAATCATCGCATGATTGGGGGTTTTAGATCCGAAATCAGGAGAGTCACATTTGAAAATGATAATACCCCATTGGATTTTGAAAATTACCAGATTAGGAAAATTAATACTGACAAACAAAACCAACTGGCTGAAAATTCCCAGAAAGTTAAAGACCCAAAAGATGGTAACTGGGAGTCCGAGATTGCCCAACTTAAGGCTGATTTGGCTAATACCAATCAACAAGTTACACAGATTTTGCAGATGTTGAAAAAACAGTTGCGCCCTAGATCACCTTCACCTCCTGCTGGATCTAAGACACCCTCTAAATGTTACCGTTGTGGATCTGCTACTCATTTTGCACGAGACTGCAGCAAAGAATGCTACCGTTCTCTGTCTCCTTCTCCTATCCAAGAATCTAGAGTAGAGATCACTCCCTCTTTAAACTCTTAGAGGCTCGGGTTGTAGGCCGTTACTCGAGCTATCACCCAGGCCAACCACCCCAAAGCACCAAACACAAGCTTCCCTATCATCCGGTCAGGCCATCTGATCCTGTCTCAGAGAAGAGTTCTCCTAACAGCGTACCGGAAGATCTGGTTGCTAATAGTGAATCCTCTTCTCCTTATCATCCTGTCAGGCCACCTGATCCTGTCTCAGAGAAGAGTTCTCCTAACAGCGTACCGGAAGATCTGGTTGCTAATAGTGAATCCTCTTCTCCCTACCATCCTCTTAGACCACCTGATCCTCTCTCAGAGACGAGTTCTCCTAACAGCGTTCCGGAGGATCTGGTTGCTGAAAGTTGGTCCTCTCCTTCTCCCTACCATCCAATCAGGCCACCTGATCCTCTCTTGGCGGAGACTTCTGCTAACTGCGTACCGGATGTTCTGGTTGCTCATAGTTGGTCCTCTCCTTCTCCCTACCATCCAATCAGGCCACCCGATCCTCTCTTGGAGGAGAGTACTGCTAACTGCGTACCGGATGTTCTGGTTGCTGATAGTTGTTCCTCTCCTTCTCCCTATCATCCTGTCAGACCACCTGATCCTCTCTTGGAGGAGAGTTCTACTAACTGCGTACCGGATGTTCTGGTTGCCGATAGTTGGTCCTTTCCTTCTCCCTACCATCCAATTAGACCACCTGATCCCCTCTCAGGGGAGAGTTTTCCTAATACTGTACCGAATGTTCTGTCAGACTACCGTATCGTCTCTGGGAAGGGAGTTCTAAAAACTGCGTGCTGATGTTCTGGTTGCTGATAGTGAGCCCTCCCTATCATCCTGTTAGTCCATCTAATCTGCACTTAGAGGAGAATTATCCAAATAGCACACCGGAAGTTCTGGTTGCTCATAGTGAGTCTTCCCCTTCTCCCCTTCATTCTGTCAGGCCATCTAATCCGCACTTAGAGGAGAATTCTCCTAATAAGCAAACCGGATGTTCTGGTTGCTCATAGTGAGTCTTCCCCTTCTCCATATCATCCTGCTGGCCTCCTAATTCAGGGGCGTGCTATCCTACTTTCATACCGGATGTTCTGATTGAGGATACAGAGTGTCATGTGAAGGAGAACTGATTTATTTGCCCCTATGTCATCAAGGTTTAAGTATATTAGAGTTCTCCATGTACAAAGTTTAGGAACAGTCAGGTTCTTTAAGTTTAATACATACATATACATATAACAGCGAGAAAATTATGTAAATTGTCGACACGGCGGCCTAAGCCACAGTGACGAGTTTGCCATCTGCTAGTATTAATGATCTTAGCTATCACTGGCAATACTGCAAACCAGTTCTGCTACATTTTTAAAAGTAATTATTACAAATGAACAGGCTCGGATGTTTCTGAACCTTACATTTGATCACTGTATATTCAGCACTATAGTTAAGTATATGTAATCCTTGATATTACACATATCAGGTGGACCGGTTCAGATGCTTCTGATCCTTTCGTCTCACGTCTATATTTATGTATGCCCTAATCTATATTACATATGTATTGACGTGACGTTGTAAATATTAAGGTAATATAAATTCATGTTAACAGATTGACAAGTATATGTAGGTATGTGCCGGGAACGAAGTGGTTCGGATGCTTCTGATCCTTTCGTCTCACGTCAATATTTATGTATACAATAATCTATATTACATATGTATTGCTTGAATATTCACCTTATTATAATAATATTATGAGGGCACGGAAAATGATGTATATTGGCTCATAATAAGGCTATTTAGTTATACCCGTAGACTTAATTATTTGTTATTGATGAATAAGACCAAAAAAACATATGACGGGGGAGAGTGTAGTATCGGGCAAAAGTGATGTCAATTGGGGGGACCATGAGCGCCCTCTAACTTGTAGATGCGGCCCCTGGCGGATGTTACTGGAAGCGGACGCACCCCCTAGCGAGAGGGACTGTAGGCCGGCAGATTGGCACGGAACGGCAAAGAGCACGGCGGGACCTTCAAGTTCTGTTGTGTCAGCCGGCAGCCATCTCACAACTCCAAATACGACTGGAACTTACAACCAGTGAGTAAAACCTCAGAATACCATTTATACAACAGTACCTTATACTTTTGGGGGTCTGAATTTTTTTCCCGAAAATTACAATTATGGCGTCGAAGGGAACGAAGAAAACTCCGCCTCAGCTCGAGCGGGATCGGCGCTAAACAAAGAGTAAGCTGTTGCACTTGTTAACTTTGTTTGTGTTTAAAATGTCCAAAGTTTGGTGAGCGATAAATCAGGAAATGTACATGTTCGGTTAGCCCTGTTACCTCACTGTCCTCAGACTGAGTGTTAGTGTTACATGCCCCTCCCTGGCTAGCCTGAAAATCAGACGTTAATGTCGTGAGACAGTCTGAGGGATCGACATTAACGTCTGAAAGCATAGGCCTTGGGCGCTGTTCACGAAACCTATTTGACCTCCTTGACTAAAGCTTTCACTTGACAGCTGCCCGAAAATGGATTGTTGGCCTTCGAACAATTGTTTACTTGTTTGGTGTTCAGTGAACTCGCCACAGGGTGAGTAAACTCACCACACTTTTGGGATAAGTCGCCATACCTGCGGGTGAAGTTGTTCCCTAGCTCCTAGCCTGAAAGTTCAGACGTTACAGTCCTGACACTTATTCTTGTGACTGTGACAGTCACAAGAACAAGTGTCAAGACTGTAACGTCTGAACTTTCAGGCTACCTAGCTCCCTGTAATTGCTTATAGTATTTTTTTTTTTTTTTCGCTTAAAGCTAAAGTCAAAGTCATAAATGCTGTAGACACACGTTTCGGCCTATATTTTCCGCGATTGTGCAGCGATCGCTCTACAAATCACTGACATGAGAAAGCAACACTAGACCATTTTAATGATACCAAACTTATGTTTGTACTGCAATGTTATCCTTTTTTATGACACAAAAAATATTTCTCCATGCTGACACTCCATTGGCAGCAGACACACTTTCGCAAATAGACTAAATCCCAGACAATGAAAGGCTCTATAGTTGCCATGGCATCCTCGTGGCTGGTATAAATATAGCCCCATCAGATGGTTTGTTATGGATTTTATATTATTCTATGTCCATTACAGCCTATCAGTCTGCCGTAACCATTAACGCCATCAAACGGGGCTAGTATAAATATAGAGCATGTATTGTTCAAAGCACGTTCGGCGCCATGGCAACCATCATTTTATGACGCGTGTTTTAGTATTTTGGCGACAGAGCGTCTTCTGCCAATGGCGTGTCAGCATGGAGAAATATTCTTTGTGTCATAAAAAAGGATAACATCGCAGTACAAACGTAAGTTTGGTATCATTAAAATGGTCTAGTGTTTGCTTTCTCACGTCAAATATTTTAAGAGTGATCGAGGCAAATTCGCGGAAACTATAAGCCGAAACGTGTGTCTACGGTATTTATGACTTTGACTTTAGTGCCTACTGACCGATATTAATGGCTGTTTTAGTGAGAATACATCATGACATCGATCTTGCGAGCACACACATGATCTTACCTTGATCACAATATGTCTCTGACATGATTACTTTTGTATCCATATGTCTGTATAAAAGGGTATCCAAATGTATCCAAATGTAATTATCCAGATAAGTTCAATTTTAATGTGTCTTTTTAAAGACTGAGATCTGAAATGACCCTTTGACGGAATATGGAGTCTCAGGAGCCCCATGAGGTGTTGGTTCTATGATAATATGGCTTTGCCCAAAGTGCCATTCGCCCAAAGTGCCATTCACCCAAAGTGCCATGTGGCCGTGACGATGTGAAATCATATGTTAGTTGATGTGGCGGCCAGGGAGAATGGTGGTTATAGTGGGTAGTAGAGATGAAAGAATTGTTAACAGCGACCAGCTAACACAGCGAGAATTAGGAGTATACATCAAAGTAGTGTGACATGTTATTAATGTTAATATCACTTAGCATGGTTTTCCTGATTCCTCCCTCACATGTATATAACAGCATTCTTAATTCGCGTGTCCACTTAGGAATCCGGCAATTTGAAATGCAGGGGTTTGGGGGAGAGGGGATCGCAGGCACTATAGAGAACATACTGGGACGTCGGCTATTGGATTAATTCGTGATTCTCTTCAAGTCATTTTTAATGAATACAGCAATTTCTGTAGACAATTTAAGATGCTAGCACTAGGGAATGAGATGGGTGGGGGGGTAGGGGGGAGGGGGGAGGGTGGTCGATGCACGCACTTAAGAAATCATATTCCCCTAAACTCTGTGAGAATCAGGAGAATACATCAAGATGATGTGACAAGTTAATATCACTTGGTATGGTCTCCTTGATTCTTCTCTCGCATGTATATAACAGCATTCTTCATTTTTAATTCGCACGGCCAGCTATGAATATATATGAATATACAGCAATTTCTTTAGACAATTTGAGATGCTAGCGACAAGGAGTTTGTCCTCAGTTTATCGAAAGATAAACTGAGTTTATCGAGGGCTATCTTGGAAAAACTGAGTTTATGGAGTAAAAACTGAGTTTATCATTGAAAAACTGAGTTTATCATTGAAAAACTGAGTTTATTGTTGAAAAAATGAGTTTATCGATAACCCGGTATATCAAGTATTGTGCATGCGCCAAATGCAACCAGATTAATCTGGCATACATGTGCATGGCAGATTTCATGGTATTGTGGCGATCTGCGTTTCTTCTGACACCACTCTATTTTTTTTTTTTTCGCTGGCATACGACGTCAAAACAGAGAAAACATACTTCATCTTTCTTTTTGGTTGTTTATTCCGATGGCAAAGATCATTCCAATGTACAGCGTTATCAACAGCTCTCTTTTGTCTTCCTTTCTCTTTCTTTCTCTTCCTCTTCTCTCCCGGTCAAGATCCCAACCCTTATATATGGGATCGGCCAAGAACCCCTCTACCCCCCAATACTGTTGAGGGGACCACCCCGGCAACCTCAGGGTCTCCCGCCACCCCCCGCTAAAACCTGAGGGGATCACCCCGGCACCCTCAGGGTTCCCCCTCCACCCCCGCTAACGCTGAGGGGACCACCCCGGCAACCTCAAGGTCTCCCCCACCCCCCACTAAAGCTGAGGGGAACACCCCGGCACCCTCAGGGTTCCCCCCACCCCCGCTAACGCTGAGGGGATCACCCCGGCACCCTCAGGGTTCCCCCCACCTCCGCTGACGCTGAGGGGACCACCCCGGCAACCTCAGGGCTCCCCCCACCCCCAACCAGCCATAGAAGGACTTGGGCCCACTGCGGTCCGGATCCCGCCACCCCCTTCCTACGCTGAGGGGACCACCCTGGCAACCTCAGGATCCCCGCCACCCCCTACCAGCCCGCGAGGACTCGGTCGGGTGCGGTCGTGACCCCTTGCTCACCACCCCTTCCTAGCTGAGGGGACCACCCTAGCAACGGCAAGGTTCACTCCACCCCCCCTGCCTTCGCACGCTCACTCAGCGCGCTGTTTATCCCTCTATATGTTTTGTTCCTAACTTGCTAAGTTTCGCTATCTAAGTTTCTAACAGTATTCAAAGTATGGACTTTGCTAAAATCTGAAATTCTTTTTTTATTCTCCATATTTACCACACCTTATAAGGAAAAGTTACAAGAGTCTCATGACCTAACACTGATATAACCAACTGTGTTATTAACATGTTCATGTCAATTAGACGCAAGGACGGAATTGTCCCCATTTTTTAAGTTGAATTTATAAATTTGCGCAAATGTCATACGTATGCAAGAATCGGAATAAACATAAGATCTAACTAGGATAACGTCATGCGCCTCAAAGTATCTATGTTCTGTGTCATGTTATTCTGATTACCGGTAAATACATTGATGGTTCCACAAAAATTGATATATTGCTAACGTAACAGTGTGACATGTTGTTAGCACACCCAGTGAAAAGTAATTTATTTCAATAAACAGGCACCCTTTATTAAACAGCATTTGCATGTTCAACCCACTTCTGCGTAATCATTAATTAATGACAAAATTCATCGCTAAAACTTGCAAGCACCAATGCAATAGCGTGAAATCTGCCCTATACCAATATAGAAATGACAGCCAAAAAAATTGTTGATTGAAGATTAATTAGTGTTGCAGATTCTGGCGGATCGTGTCGGTAATGCAGAATGCAAATTTACCGACATTATATATTGACTTGACATAATATATAACTACAGCAAGCCTGTGGCAACTTCGCCCTGTGTAGCAAACACGCCTGACTAAGTTATTCAACATGGCGATGATTGTAAAGCCTGCCCCGTGCGGGAGAGTTATAGGTATTCAAACAGCGAAGGCGCCTCCCTCCGATCTGGTGGAACCTCCGCCAAAGTTAATGAGATAGTAACCAGTATACTAAGCGTAATAACTACCATAAAGGCCTGAATAGTAATATACTAAGCATGTAACAGGAGGTGTGGCGAGTTCACCAGAAAATGTGGCGAGTTCACCTGTCGGTGTGTGGCGAGGTCACTTGTGGCGAGTTCGTTTTGTGGCGAGTTCACTGTAAACCACTTGTTTACCACATGTTTTCATTTTAGTGCTAAATGTCATCAGTTTGTGTGCTTCGTGATGCTTTTGTAAAAGTAGCAGGGCCGCGACGAGTTCTGCGGTGTCCCGGGGTAGACACGTTTGCTACATCACAGCCGAAACAGCGAAGTTTAATAGGTTTCTGAATTTATAGAATGGAATAATCAAGTTTTCTGCAAATTGTGATATATATGTCGCTTGGGCTTAGTTTTGGCGGGAAAAACTCGACATGCAACTTTAAGTTATTATGTTCTTGTCATCGCCAGGCAGTTATCATGGAGACATATTTTGTACTTTTAGAGACGGGCCCCTGTCAGATCGAGACCTGGGAGCTGCTGAAGATGTCTATTCCGGAGTTTAAGTTGCCAGAACCCCCAGCGGAGAGTCTCCCAGGCTCTGAGATAGGCGGGGAGGTGGCCCAACAGGTATAAACTGTGGTCTGCTTACAGGAGAGGTGGGGAGGTGGCCCAACAGGCATAAAGTGTGGTCTGCTTACAGGAGAGGCCGGGAGGTGGCTCAACAGGTACAAACTGTCATCTGTTTACAGGAGAGGCAGGGAGGTGGCCCAACAGGTATAAACTGTGGCCTGCTTACAGGAGAGGCAGGGAGGTGGCCCAACAGGTATAACATGTGGTCTGCTTACAAGAGGCGGGGAGGTGGCCCAAGAGGTATACACTGTGATCTGCTTACAAGAGAGGCGGGGAGGTGGCCCAAGAGGTATAAACTGTGGTCTTCTTACAAGAGAGGCGGGGAGATGGCCCAACAGGTAAAAACTGTGGTCTGCTTACAAAATAGGCGGGGAGGTGTCCCAATAGGACCGGTATAAACTGTGGTGTGCTTACAAGAGAGGCGGGGAGATGGCCCAACAGGTATAAACTGTGGTCTGCTTACAAGAGGGGCGGGGAGGTGGCCCAACAGGTATAAACCGTGGTCTGCTTACAGGAGAGGCTTCTTACCACGTTATGTGTCATATTTAATTTGTGCCAGTACTGGCATGACCGTGCCAAGTTAAATATCTTTTTGTCTCAATGAAAATATAAAACCTTCGTAAAAAAAAAACGTTGCCTTGCAATATGAAAGCTCTCCTTATAAGCACCCGTAATCACGCGTAGTAACAGTTCACTTTAGCACGCGGCAAGCAACGTGACGTCATTCCTTGACACTTGGCGTTAATCTCGGGATGGGGGCGCTGCGGACGCGGCCAAGAAGAAGTCTATGGGCGACAAATCTGACGCGAAGGTCGCCAAGGATACCAAGGACACGGCTCGCGGCAAGGACAAAGGTAAGCCGGCTGGCTGGCTGACTGAGGGGTGTCAACTTGAGGGGTCGCGTTTGTCTCGACATGGGTATCCGAGGGTCTTCAAGGTGAGTGGGTGGGGGCGGCCTCCGTTGTGTCTGTCTCAACATGGGTCTCCTGTCCTCAACGGTGGGGGGAGGGGTCTGTTGTGTAGCGATTAGCGAACTTACAACTAGAAGCCTCGTTTGAATCCGGGCCGGATCACCTAACCTGGCGCATGTTTCATCCATACATCCTCTATCGTCCCGGGAGGTTTGCTTGGCTCAGTGTATAGCCCTTGTGTACTCCTAAGTGGCCTAAAATACTATTCGTTACTGTCTTTATGCTGTGTAGAGAATCCTCAACGCTGATATATTATCCTCCTTAATGATACATAATACAATTGGTTCCTTGTTGTATTTTATGCATGTTAAGTGCGTGATATTGTCCTGCCTGTAATGTAAACTGATAAACATGCATAACTTGTATGCTTATTGGGCCGAGGTATGTGCCGGATCTACACCTTTTTGTATCTGAGGTCCTCTTTACATGTATGTCGATTCCATCCCGGTTATTTAAGATTTTATTCTGCTTGTAATTTTACAATACCGGTTCTTTTTCGTTTCCTGTTTTAGAATATTGTGATGTCTTCACGCACAGTCCTTGTTGTATCGTTGTACAGACAAGGACAAGGAAGGCAAGGACAAGAAGGAAAAGAACTCGAAGGACAAAGACAGGCTCAGTATGTACCCCCATTGTCTTCATTGCTATAACGATGCGTTCTTGCGCCCTCATGTCTTTGTACATAACAGCCAAAGTAGCCAAACTATCCTAACCATGGCGTTTATTGTCTGAACGGTTTTGACCTTTTGATGAATCGTCATCTTAGTCGGAGTGTAAGTCATCCTAACATAGTGGTATAAATAAAGTAATGTTGAAGGGTGGGATGTCATACTCATCAATAACTATGTCGCCGGTGCCGTTTACAGCTCGTGTCCGCTCCAGTATGGGCGTTGTTAACAAAGGCTCAAAATGGGAATCAGGTTAGAGTTGGCATGAAACCCTCCGTGTCACTATTGGCCAGTGTTGACCACGTGATGTCATTGCATGCAGCCGTCTCATCAGTCGCATGCCTTGCTCCTCTCAGACATAAATGTCAATTTTTATGGTTTCCTCCATCAAGATAATTAATTTTTTTGTGGTCGTAATTAAGCAGCTATTAATAATGATCATAACAACAGCTGGTTCGGATTTTATGGGACTTTATTTGCATTGTAATTTACACGAACTTCTTCATCTTACGACATTTCAGCTCGTGAAGTAACAATAAGATATTTCATCAGTTTGATCAACTGATTTCTGGAACAGGTTAATTAGCGGCACATATTTCCCAAGTCTGGTCTAGACGCCTGAAGCAGCAATAGCCATCGGACCTCCTGTCACAGCGTGACTACGTCTGGCCCTGTGCTTGTCTTCATTTCCAATTACTGCTTCAGTACTATTTGCATGGTTGTTGTATTCAGTAAATAGTTGAGTGTTACGTTCGTCAGATGTGTTTTATACCTTCCCCATTGTGCGTGGATTTGGCTTCTCTTTTGTGTGATGCTTCTGAAAAGACATATAATTATTATTCAGCGTAGTTTAAAGTGCCGGTAACGGTAGAAATACCTTTAATTCGTCTGCATTGCAGGTACAATACATAGGACAATGAATGCAAACACGCCACGTATTACACATTTATTATTAATTAATTATTTTTTGTTTCTCCTTACAGTACATACAAAGTGACCCGTGAATTTCTGTAAGCAATACTTTTTTCTTATTATTTTACATCATGATATAATGCTAAGTGCTATCTACGTTAGGGTGATTCCTGGTGGTCCCTAAGGGTATTATGATTAGGCTAAACTAATCGAAATAGATTTTGATGCCCCCACGGCGGGATATGTCGCATCTCCCATAGTTGATTTAGTTACTGGTACATGTTTAGGCTGTATGTGGCTGTTTGGGTCAAGTTTGTGGGAAAGCCGTCAAATCATCCTTGCAACATAGCACCAGCATTTAATTTTGTTCTGTTTGCCAGGAATAACGGCGTGAAGGTGTCTGCTCCAAATTCATGTGCGCAGTTACCACAGTTACAGACTGCTGCCTTGTGTCTAAGGATATTAATATAATTAGAGATATGTGTGTATCCTGATCTATTGCTAACGGTTTGGTTAGGATATTTCGTGTGTCTGTAGCCTGGCTGTTGCTGTTCACTGTTCGTGATACCTGGTGCCATGTCTCCACAGAGGACAAGGGAGCTATCCACGAGGAGGCGGCCGTCCCAGAACACCCAAAGGTTGCCGCCCAAGTACCCGGTCCGCATCTCAGTGCTGGGAGAGATGGTAAGGCTGGGGTGGATGGGGGGAGGCATGATGATAAGGAGTGACTTCACCGCCTACAGCGGGCCGCCCAAGTACCCGGTCCGCATCTCAGTGCTGGGAGAGATTGTAAGGCTGGGGTGGATGGGGGTGAGGAGGGCAAGGTTCATAAGGGGTGACTTTACCGCCTACAGTGGGCCGCCCACCTACCCGGTCCGCATCCCAGTGCTGGGAGAGATTGTAAGGCTGGGGTGGATGGGGGTGAGGGGGGCAAGGTTGATAAGGGGTGACTTCACCGCCTACAGCGGGCCGCCCACCTACCCGGTCCGCATCTCAGTACTGGGAGAGATGGTAAGGCTGGTGCGGATGCTAGCGGGTTTGAAACTGGACCTTTATCTTTGCGGGTTTAAGACTGGATCTTATCGTAGCGGGTGTAACGCTGGATCTTTATCGTAACGGGTGTAACAATTGATCTTTATCGTAACGGGTGTAACAATTGATCTTTATCGTAACGGGTGTAACAATTGATCTTTATCGTAGCGGGTGTAACGCTGGATCTTTATCGTAGCGGGTGTAACACTGGATCTTTATCGTAACGGGTGTAACGCTGGATCTTTATCATAGCGGGTGTAACACTGGATCTTTATCGTAGCGGGTGTAACACTGGATCTTTATCGTAGCGGGTGTAACGCTGGATCTTTATCGTAGCGGGTGTAACACTGGATCGTTATCGTAACGGGTGTAACGCTGGATCTTTATCGTAACGGGTGTAACGCTTGATCTTTATCGTAACGGGTGTAACAATTGATCTTTATCGTAGCGGGTGTAACGCTGGATCTTTATCGTAGCGGGTGTAACACTGGATCTTTATCGTAGCGGGTGTAACACTGGATCTTTATCGTAGCGGGTGTAACGCTGGATCTTTATCGTAGCGAGTGTAACGCTGGATCGTTATCGTAACGGGTGTAACGCTGGATCTTTATCGTAACGGGTGTAACGCTGGATCGTTATCGTAACGGGTGTAACGCTGGATCTTTATCGTAACGGGTGTAACGCTGGATCTTTATCGTAGCGGGTGTAACACTGGATCTTTATCGTAGAGGGTGTAACAATTGATCTTTATCGTAGCGGGTGTAACGCTGGATCTTTATCGTAGAGGGTGTAACAATTGATCTTTATCGTAGCGGGTGTAACGCTGGATCTTTATCGTAGCGGGTGTAACACTAGATCTTTATGGTAGCGGGTGTAACGCTCGATCTTTATCGTGGCGGGTGTAAGACTGGATCTTTATCGTAGCAAATTAAGGACTGGATCTTTATCGTAGCAAATTAAAAACTATCTTTATCGTAGCAAATTAAAAACTGTATCTTTATCTTTGCGGGTTTAAGACTGGATATTATCGTATATATATATAGACAGACTAGCCTACTGAATAGAAACGGATAAAAAATAGTGTGTCAATTGTTTAAAAATAGTGTGACAGTTGGCGGCCGGCCGTGAAAGCAGGCCACCGTCACGAGGAAATGAGAACAACTGAGGTGGCGGTCAAGAGGTTTATTTACCTGTATGGTGAATAAATACAGATAGAACATAAAACAAATGAATGATCAGCCGTTGACGGTCTGTCCACGGCTACGAATAGAGAGGAAGTGAAGTAAGTTAGGCTTTCAAACCAGCGTCACATGCCACTTCTCTCTGATGACCAATGAGGGATGAATATGATGTGACTGACCAATGAGATGTGGTTATAGCGGGTAGTCATGACTACATGATAACAATTATGGAGTCACCTAGTGAGAGAATGAAACTATGGAAAGCCAATGAACTAATGTTATATTGTTATAATGCTATGGAAGACCACTCAAATAATAATCCTGCTACAATGCCCCCGGGGTTAAAATCATGTCGTCCCTTGACATGACTAGTGATATCTTGTTGAAAAAGAAGAAAAAGAACATTAGTAGCTTCTGTTACAAAATTCCACCTAAACTACTTGCGGAATTCTTCAGCATCTGTGGTATAAATCATCAATACTGCGTGCGGTCATGTAGTAGCTCACGGCGTAACTACATGAGTACATTATACATATATCATCAGCATCGACAGATTTATTTAATACACTTATACATTCACATTCATAAGACCATTCATACAAATATTTCTTGCTCTTGCTCGTCGCTCCCTACGACCATTGCGTGAGACTGAGCAAAATCGTTAGACGTGAACCAGTCTGGGCGGCGAGTTGTGCGCCCTGAGCGACGCGGCACCGCCTCGAAATCTATACCAATATCTGGAGGACCAGGCTCTCTACCATCTGCGTGAGCCTCAGTCGCAGCTTCAGCCTCCGGTTCAGCCGGCTGATGGCTTTCACTCGAAGACATTAGTCCTTCCTGTCCACTATATACACTATTTACATCATGAGCTATAGCTATATCTGTCGTCCCTGCAGTCTCCTCCACAGCGGTAACTCCAACTTCTAGAGAATCCACTGGCGGGTTCACTGGCAATTGTACAGTTCCGACAACCTCAGTGGGTTGGTCAAGTGATTGTAAGGGCAACTGTGACTGGCTTTGTCTAGTCACTCTAGTTGGTGCCTTATACGACAAACTGAACTCAACCTCAGAGTCTGACGTATCACTGAGGTCAACGTCCTTGTTACTTGGTCGTTTGCTAGGCGCGACTGACACCTTTGCGACACTGCCAGACGCAGTGTCAAGTGAACCGATAGGTAATAGCATATTTCTATGCAAAGTCCTAATTTTCCCGCCTTCCTTCCGTACCTTGTATACAGGGATTGCGTCATTGGGCTGTTTTAGCACAATATAGGCCTCATCGGACCAGCGATTAGCCAGTTTATGGGGTCCTTCCATCCCAGTCACCTTCACCAGCACCCGATCCCCCGCAGATAACGTTACATTGGTAAGTAATCGACGGGCATCATAATTACTTTTCTGTCGGTCTTGTTGCGTATCTATCCGACACGCTGCGACCTTGTACGCGTAATCTAATCGCGCTTTTAACTTGTTGACGTAATCGGTATGATACTGGTGGTGAATAGCTTCTTCTTCGCGAACGCCTATAGCAATGTCGACGGGTAGCCGAGGCTGCCTGCCAAACATTAAGAAGAAGGGGGAAAAGCCAGTGGTATCATTCTTGGTACAGTTATAAGCATATACTAGAGGCGATACGAAGTCCTTCCAATTGTACTTTTGCGTTGGCGATAGAGTACCTAGCATGCCGAGTAATGTGGCGTTAAATCTCTCAACCTGGCCATTACCCATGGCGTGATAGGGAGTGGTTCTGGACTTCCTGATGTTACACAATTTGCACATTTCAGCAATGACACGGGACTCAAAATTCCGTCCTTGGTCGCTATGCAGTTTCTCGGGTAGGCCATATGTAGTCACAAACGTCTTAAAAAGAGCATTCGCAGTAGTGCGAGCCGTCTGGTCTTTAGTCGGGATTGCCATCGCGAAACGCGTAAAATGGTCTGTAATTACCAGTACGTCTTTGACTTTGCCTTTAGACTCCTCTAGTGATAAGAAATCCATGCATAGCAGTTCTAGCGGTCGTGTTGTCTTAATGGTGACTAATGGCACCGTTTGCGTCTTGGATTTACGCTTTATGCATGTCATGCATCTTTTAATATGATCGTCAGCGTCTCGTGACATGCCAGTCCAGTAATACCGTTGTTGTAAGAGATCAATGATCTTGTCTCGGCCCAAATGACCTATATCATCATGTACCCCTCGCAGGGCAGTCCTACGAAAATGATTTGGTAAAATCAGTTGGAAAATCTCCTCCTCGTGGTGAAGACGTTTCCGATATAGCACTCCGTTTCGGAAGACCAGAGAATCAGAATGGCGTAAGAGAGCTCTTACATTGGGATCAACACTTCCAGTCGTATCTCCTCTCAGAGATTTGATGACAGCTGAAATAGCTGGATCCGTCGATTGCCATTTTATCCAATCATTTGCTGTCAATGTCGGTAAAGGGGTAGTTGTTAACTGTTCCACAGCTGATGGGGTCGTTAATAACGTTTCTACACTAGGAACACACTGAGAATGACAGATTGCAGACGTCACCTCAGCTGTTATCGTAGACGGCATCCTTGAGAGGGCGTCTGCATCTACGTTAGACTTCCCACTTCGATATTTTATTTCAAAGTCAAAGTTAGCGAGGGCAGACAACCATCTATGGCCCGTGGCATCAAGGCGAGCGGTCGTTAGTACATAAGTCAAGGGGTTATTGTCCGTCATAACGACAAATTTTGATCCGTACAAATAGTCCTTGAACTTATCGGTGACTGCCCACTTTAATGCCAAGAATTCTAGCTTATGAGCCGCATAATTCTTCTCTGATGGAGACAGACCTCTACTCGCATATGCTATGACACGGTCAATTCCATCTTGCTCTTGATAAAGTACAGCCCCGAGACCTTGCATACTGGCATCGGTGTGCACCTTGAAAGGTAGGTCAAAATTGGCATAGCTGAGAATTGGAGCCGACGTAAGGACCTGTTTCAGTTCCTGAAAAGAGCGTTGCTGCGCTACATCCCAACAGAACAAAGTCTTTGTTTTGCCCTTCGGGGGTCCTTTTAAGAGATCATACAAGGGTCTCGATATCTTGGCGTACCCCTTCACAAATCTACGGTAAAAGCCGGTAAATCCCAAAAACCTTCTGAGACCTTTGACATCAGCCGGGGCGGGCCAGTCTTTGACCACACTTATTTTCTCGGGATCAGTGTGTATACCTCGCTCCGAGATAACATGTCCAAGGCATTTTACAGAGCTTTGCAGGAATGAACATTTAGATGGCTTGAGTTTAAGGCCATGTTCCTGCAATCGCTGGAAGATACGCTCTAGTCTCTGTAAATGCTCTTCGAGCGTAGATGAGTAGACTATAATATCGTCTAGGTACAACAAACATTCTGTGAGATGCAAATCACCCATACATTTTTCCATTAGACGCTGGAAGGTAGCCGGGGCATTGGTTAGGCCGAACGGCATGCGGTTAAATTCCCAGAAGCCTAACGGACCTGCGGTAAAGGCAGTCTTTTCTTTGTCACGTTCCCTCACTTTCACTTGCCAATATCCAGATTTGAGATCTAAGCAAGAGAAGTAACGGGCTCCTGAGAGTGCATCTAATGTCTCTTCAATTCTGGGGATTGAATGAGCGTCCTTCACTGTACGGGCATTTAGCTTCCGGTAGTCAATACAAAATCGTAGACTTTGATCTTTCTTTCTCACTAAGACTACAGGTGAAGCAAATGGACTGTTACTATGTCGGATCACGCCACAATCCAGCATATTACAAAGATGTTCCCGGACTTCCTGATACATATTGGGAGGAACTCTTCTGTATCTTTCCTTGAATGGGACATCATCGTGTAAAAGGATAGGGTGCTCGACGGCCTCAGTACATCCTAAGTCATTATCTGTGGTTGAAAACACATCTTTCCACTTCACTAACAACCGGGCTAAATGTTCCTGGGTATCCACCTTCGAGCTGAACAAAGACAGAAACTCCGAGTCTGGATCAGAGTGTTCCGTTGAACCGGAAACTTCCTGCATTTGGGCTGATACAGAGGTGATCGGCTTTGGTACCATGGCAACGGGAGTTAGTTCACACAACGATGACTTGGCAGGGATGATTACATCATGCCTCGTCATATTGTGTATCTTGATAGGTATACGCGTACACGTATTAGAATAAGATTCTGTGTGTTGTACTGAAGGAACAAGCATTAGACCTTTGGGTAAGGATTGCGATTTGCCTTCTTCAGTCAGAGTCAGTAGCTTCCCTACATCCCCTGCGCGTACTGAGCCATGAACGGTAACTTGCATATTCCCAGGAATAAGAACCTGCTTGAGGCATTTAACTTCCCCGATCGTAGAATCTGGAGAGTCTAAACACTTCCGCGATTGTAACACCCGAGCTGCTGCTTGCCAGGCATCAGCGCCTGGGGCATCACTGTGTAGTGGACCAAAGTTAAAATCAGGATCAAAGACACGACAAAGTACGTTTGTACCAACAACAAGCGGAACCTGTATGTTATATCGCGTCTGATCTACAACAAGTACAGGTGTTAGGATATCAACATGTTTGCCAAATACATCGAATCCCAATTCCAATTCTACAACACCTCTAAAAGCAAGCTGGTGTCCTCCTGCACTCTCAACGTTTAGCAGGGTTGAGACCGGCAAAACATCAAGTTCAGGAAACTGTTCGTCTAGGAACCAAGATCCAACTGTGGTAACCTGGGAGCCTGTATCTAAGAGGGACATACAATCCTTACTGTAGACTTTGATCTGTACCTCATTGGCTCCACCGACTAACTGGGCTCGAGATTCAACTTTCACTGTTGTGGGGCCAGCATTTGTACACCCTCGCTTTCGCCCCTTTGAGAGAGTGTCTGGGAGTTTAAAGAATGGCCTTCTTTGTGAAAGCGAGCTCTGCATCTGTCTTGTGTGTGTCCAAACCGGGCACAACGATCACAACGGACTGAGGGAGGCTTTCTCCGAGGAAAGACTCTACGCTGCTCAGTGTGTCTATTCTTATTCTCTTCTAGATTTGAGATACGTTTCCCCATATCATCAACTTTCTTCAAGAGAAGATCCATCTTTGTCAAAAGTTCATCCTGAGTCACACTCTGCTGATAAACTTTAGCCCTAGGTTTACCTGAACATGAAAGTTCATGTTCCACCTGTCTGATTTGTTTGAACAACACATCATAACGTGACTTGACGTCAAAGTGATGTCTAGTTGCCTCTTTCAATAGGTGATCGCTAAGACCCATCCAGAACTTAGTACGAAGCATTTGGTTACTAGCCTCAACCGTCAGTTGGTCCCGATCTCTAATTTGAACTAAGAGCTCCTCTAATCGGCAACCCCAAGCTGACACAGTTTCAGCTTCACGTTGCTTTGACGAGTAGAAATCTTCAAACAACTGTTCCGTGGTGAGCACAATACCAAACACAGAATCAAATTTCTGAAAAATTTCATTCTCAGTAGCGTTTTCGCCCAAGTAACGGAGAACCCTTGCTGCTGTACCACGGAGGGAGCGACGAATAGCCTGGGGGATGACATGAGGAGGATGTTCTTCATTCAAAAGACATCTAACCTCGTACTTCCATTCAAAGTAAGACAATTCACCTTTCCCTCCATCTCCCGAAAACAGAGGTATTCTAATTTCCCTTGATGCTGACGGTATTTGGATCCCTGGGTTAGAGTGGTGTGGTGATACATGTACTTGTGCAGGGGGAGTAGCCGTGGACACATACGCGTTGTTTGCCAGTCGTGCTGTATCAGAATGTGTGAACACACGGCTACCGGTATTATTCCTATCAGGAGTATCATTTCCGTCAGGTTCCTCAACCCGCGAAGTCTCTGCCACGGTGATCATTTTGTCAATCAGGTGTTGCAAAACATCCGGGGGGAGGGCCTTTAGCTGCTGTTCTAAGTCCACACACCTAGCTTGGACCCCCTCTGTCTCAGACTTTGGCACCAGAGCCTTCAGTGTAGACTCATGGTCTACCCCACAAGCAATGAGAGTTAATTGTCTATCTCTCAATGTTTTTCCAGATATTTCACTCACAGCTTGAGTCACAAGTTCTGTACTATAGAATAAGACAAAAGCTACCTGTAGGACACCAGGGTCTGGGGAACCTTTAAATAGCACATGTTCTACATCCCCAATGTGGGAGAAAAGGCATTCTACCTCAGCAATGGCGACATCATCTGGCAAACCAGTAATACACACTGACCTCTTGTAAAGAGACATGATCTCCACAAGATGGTAATCCACACAGGGATACACAATTCAATTTCTGTTAAGTGCTAGTCTTGCTGATCGAAATGTGACCAACTATATCAATCACTGTGACACTGTTCAAAGAAATTCAAAGATTTCTTCAAACAAAAAATACAAATTAAATGTTCACACTGCGGTACATATAACACATTCAATTGTAAGTTCAAACTCAGATGCACAACTGCCACATTATCACAAGACAAGATTGCATCAAGTTTCTGTACACATACGAGATAACATACAATTCATCATGCTACTAGATTTGTATGAAGTGTAGATTGGTACCTGAAATCAGAATTGATCAATAAATCAGGAGTAAATCAGATGAGAATCTGAAGAAAGAAATTAGAAAGTTCATTTCTAATGTTCCAATCTGAAATAAATTGCAGACAAATGAAAAGGAGATAATAATGAACTCAATCACTTGGAAAAGTGATATTTATGAAAATGTAGAGGTTGATACAAATGAATATATAACCAATTCCCACAAAACAAGAATAGGAATTGATCAAAAGTACGAAGCAAATGATAAGCGCAATTGAACAAGTCAGTTGCGACAAAGAAGAAACCTTCTACATATGGGGTATGAGATAAGATAATGATTGAAAATGATAACTGATCAGTCACATATGAATATATGATCTATGAAAGTTGAGGGTGAAAAATGAAAATGATAGAATATATGATAGGTGCTGTCGATTAAACTTATTAGTTTTAGGCTTAATATTAACTAGGATTTCTAAAATATTAATGTAAAGGATATAACTACTTAACTGCAACCACGAAACTTACCAAATATTAAATTATTGCACCTAAATATTAATTAAATGTACCACTTGACACAAATATAAACCAACACTGATCTGGTTCAATACAATATCAATAGCAGTCAATGTTAATAATAGTATGAATGCATAGGCCTATGGCGGTATGACTCATCTAACCAACATCTAAGTCTATTTAAAAAATATAATCACCAGTGATTGTGTCACCTGATGCTAAATAAAGAAAAATAGTGTAAATTGAGACACTACTTACACCCAATATTCTAACACATGTCTGCTTTGAAAAGCTGAAAACTCAAACACTGCCACTGTTGCTGTTAGGGGGCCAACCCACCAGTCAGCTGTTAGACAAGGTCAAGGTCGTGATGTTAACAAATCTATGGGCGCCCATTCAACACTTAATTACGGATTATAATATTTGCCTTATTATTTCACCACTTCTACAAGTGGAGCTTAAATATGACACCATGCAAGTACTGAAGCTGAGCGTGATAAATTCCCTTAGAAATAGCCGGCATATAAAGGAATGTATCCAGCACAGATTCTGTACAGTTAATACTTTAAATAATGTGGCTCATATATATAATAGATAAATCAAATGGCCATACAACGCTAGCGAAAGTAAATAGTGCACTTAATTATATACGTATACCCGAAGCGCTTAAAGTCTCACCATGATTTATGATGACGATCAGCGACGAGCCGATGCGAGTCGACGACAGGCGACGAGAGCAGAACGATGCCGACGATCGATACAGGCGAGACGAAAGGTTACGAAGACCTTAGCGATGACAGCCGATGTGTGTTCCACGATCGGTGTGACCGACGTGAAAAGCCGAACGCGATCAACGTTGAGACGAAGTTGCCGTGGAGAGAGAGCTCACTTGTCCAGTGAGTGCCAGGGCAGGGTCCCCCGGTGATGCCATGTGACTCGTTGTCGGTGATGCATTGACTCCTCGATGCGGATGAAATTGACCATATGCCACTTGTCGATTCTCAGAATAGCTGATCCTGTTCATGACGCCATTTGTGACAGTTGGCGGCCGGCCGTGAAAGCAGGCCACCGTCACGAGGAAATGAGAACAACTGAGGTGGCGGTCAAGAGGTTTATTTACCTGTATGGTGAATAAATACAGATAGAACATAAAACAAATGAATGATCAGCCGTTGACGGTCTGTCCACGGCTACGAATAGAGAGGAAGTGAAGTTTATTACACGCTGCTTACATGAGAACTGTATCGTCACTTATGTGCATAAGACTAATACTATTATATAAACAATAAGATACCGTTTAAACTAGTCCCATAATTATGTAATAATGAACGAGAGTATGAGTTGAAAGTGAAATGAAAATGAGAGGCACATACCTGTATGGTGAATAAATACAGATAGAACATAAAACAAATGAATGATCAGCCGTTGACGGTCTGTCCACGGCTACGAATAGAGAGGAAGTGAAGTAAGTTAGGCTTTCAAACCAGCGTCACATGCCACTTCTCTCTGATGACCAATGAGGGATGAATATGATGTGACTGACCAATGAGATGTGGTTATAGCGGGTAGTCATGACTACATGATAACAATTATGGAGTCACCTAGTGAGAGAATGAAACTATGGAAAGCCAATGAACTAATGTTATATTGTTATAATGCTATGGAAGACCACTCAAATAATAATCCTGCTACAATAGTGCTTAGTTAATATTTATCTAGATAGCGTAAGTTTAAATGTAGGTTGCCCTTTGGTTTTATAAGGGGTGATATGCTGTATACCTCATACTATTTCTTTCACTAAATACGCTGCTAAAAAAATGAAGGTCAAAAGACTAAATTCTGAATTCAGCACATCGAACACTTACTGGTTACCTCCTGTATTCAGCACATCGAACACTTACTGGTTACCTCCTGTTTTCACCACATCGAACACTTACTGGTTACCTCCTTTTCATAAAAGACAATTAATATCCATCTTTAACGTAAATCATGTATCAATAACATGATGACTGTGCAACATGCGTAATGTTTACATTTCGTTATGATTGGCAATGTGTAATAAAAAGGGATCGAGGGGTGTGTACTGGTCTGCTTATGGGGAAATAGCTACGACATGTGGTGCAGTGGATCGAAGGCTCTAAAAGTTTAGTGAAGGGTGGGGTTGTGTAAGGGCACACATTACCTGATCACTTGTATATCATGAAATCAATGGTCCGCTTTTTATATAAATTTAGCTATTTGTACTTCTAATGTGGCATTGCAAGGCTGTATAAGGTATTGGGCTAACACATCCCTTTTATAATATAGAATATATCAGAATTAAATGAGAGATCCTGCACAATAATATAATAAATTTCATATATATATTTTTTTTAATATAATTCTTTATTTTTATCAACGCACAGAACAGACAGTATACAGTACACGATAAACGAGCAGCACACCCCCAAAACATTATACAGTACCCCAAAAGAGATCTATAGGATATGTTTTTTTTGGCAAAAAACTTTTCAAGACCCTCCCATTTTAACTTATACATTTGGCTTCGTTTTCCACCAGGGGTTCTTTCGCTTATATAATATTCTACAGCGTATAACTGTTTCAACATACGAAACCCTTGCTTTACATTCAACTTATCACCCAAACATCGTGTCTTATAAATATATTTCTTAAAGGTAAGGAATATTTGATCAATCAATTGATATTTTGCATCTGTCACGCCTAAAAGAATGTTTTCCATCGATAGATAGCTTGTAATATCTAAAAAGGGCCATAAACAATATTTCACTTGCTGCCAATGCATCCGGGTTTCCCCACATGACCAAAATAAATCTTCTATTGTTTCCGTGTCAGTTTTACACAGAGGGCAAAGATCCGTCTCAGTTATACCCCATTGATAGAGCTGGTGATTTGTGGGCAAGATTAGTTGCAAAATTTTATATTGAAATGCATTATATTTCCTATCTGATGTAGTTTTAAATGTTCTAGTATAGATTTCCGTCCAGTTAACATTTAAATCATCTACTTTTAATATGTTATTCCATCTCAGTTTTCCCTTATTCATCAGCGAGCCATCCTCTATCAAAGTCATATAAACATAATTGCATGCTTTCTTGCTAATATAAAAGCCATTTAATGGATCCATTTTTACCCCTCGGCTATTACTACAAATGTTTTCTAGCTACCAATGTTCTTTTACTACTCTTACTAGATAGAGGTAGTCTAAATAGTTAATAGTAGAATTATATTTTGCTTTAAAATTGTCATAGGAAATAAATGTATTCGTTACAAGGAGATCTTGAATCAATACACATTTATTTTGTATCAATATCTGTTTCAATTTTTGCAGACTGGGATTTTTTATGTACCAGGCATTCCAGAAGGTGTGATGTAATTCATTGCCTGGTGTATATATTTTTTTCTGAAAAATACTCCAGACGTACAATACTTCTTTCCAGAAGGTGCTCTTAATATCTTTTAAGTATTTTTGCAATGACAATTGGTCTAGTCTCCATATGAGTTCCACGTTTTTTTCGACTAAAATATATCTCGCAAGTGTTAACCAGCAGGGGTCTTCACATGAATTTTGCATTCTATTTACCCAAACAGCTTTTAACGCTTTAATTAAACTAGGAACATGGGTACACTTTAACCCCCCGTTGGAATATTCCTGCGCTAATATAAGAGAAGATATTTTAGCCCGTTTACCATCCCATAGAAAACCATTTATCATTCGCTGAAGTTTCCCTTCAATTTTATTCGTTATAGGTAACACTGAAAGAAAATGAATAACCTTCGGGATTAGTAAAGTCTTAATTACAGTGACCTTACCTATGAGCGATAGCGCTTTGGATTTATACCTTCTTAATATTTGATAAATTTCTATCTCTTTTGCCTCGAAGTTTATTTCGACCATTCGCTTTAATTCTGCATTAAAATATATTCCTAGAAGCTTAAAATTATCAGTCCAATGTAGATGATATTCCGGACATAACTGTTCTACTGACCCAGCCTTATTTCCTATCCATACAGCATGTGTTTTATCCAAGTTAATCTTTAAGCCTGAAACTAATTGAAAAAGTCTAAATGCTTTTAGCGCAGCTCTTAATGAAGACTCCTCTCCGTTTAGGAGTAAAAATGTATCATCTGCATATTACCCGAGTACATAGTAGTCATTTCCAATTGTAATGCCTTTAATATCTTTATTTTGCTTTATAAATTGTGCTAATGGTTCTATTGCCAAAATAAATAAATATGGTGATACTGGGTCTCCTTGACGACAGCCTCTGCTCTGTTTTAAAAAAGTGGATATACTACCATTATTTGTTACGCAACTTTCAGAATTTTTTTTATAATATTTGAATATATCTGACAAATTTCTCGCCAAATTGATACGCTTTTAATGTATTCATGAGATAATCCCAATCCAGCGAGTCGAAAGCTTTTTCAAAATCCACTAAAAGTATTAGACCTGGTCGGTTTGCCTGTATAGGATATTCCATCATATCATAAATTAATCGTGTATTTTCCCCAATGTATATATTTTTCGAAAAAACAGTGTGTGGAACTAATGATACTAGGGAGCGTTATCCTTAATCTAGCTGTTATTGCCCCAGAAAGGAGTTTATAGTCAGTATTTAAAAGAGTTATAGGCCTCCAGTTTCGCATTTGTAAAACTCGAAAGGATATCCGTCCAGACCAGGAGTTTTTCCAGGTTTAGTATTTAAGAGCATATTATGTAATTCTTTTTGCGTGATGTCCTTGTTACAAGCTTCCCTTTGTATATCATCTAGGGGCTTTATATTAGAACTGTCCAGAAAAGTATCTATAGAGCCTCGACACTTATCCTGTTTTGAAGAGTATAATCGACAATAAAAGCGTTTTTGCTCTTCTAATATATCTTGCGGCTCTGTAAGCTCCTTGCCATCAACATTTAATTTTCTGATTAATTTAGTCACATAATTATACTTCTCTAAATTACAGAAATATTTCGTCGGCTTTTCTCCCTCCTCATATAGTTTAACTCTGGTCCTAGTTAATAATCCGTTTGTTTTTTTGCTTCGTAATTGATATAATTCATCTCTGAATTGTTCAAGTCTGTCGATATTACAATTGTCAATATCATCTTCCATTTTTCTTATTTCTATCTCTAGTGACTTTTCCTTCTTGTTTGTAAGTTTTTTAGAATAAACTGAGAAAGAAATAGTTGTTCCTCTTAGTTCTAATTTAAGTAATTCAAAGAAGAGCTGATCATTTACATGAAAGGTAATACTTGGATCTTCCAGAGATTGTCCGGGAAGCGCATATCTTCCAGCGGTTTCCTTAATTTTTTCTCTTATAAGCAATTTATAATCAGGGTCGTCTAGCAGCGAAGTATTTAGCTTCCAATCGCTTCTTCCTCTCAAATGATCTATAGTCTTAGTTTTAAACAGGATCAGAGAGTGATCAGATTTATACTTAATATCTATCTGAGATTTATCTAATTTCGATATTAAATCCTGTGATACTAAGATAAGATAAGATAAAGTTTTATTTAACGTCGGTATGTAAAAGTCAACAATAAACATTAGCACACGTGCTATTGACCGACAATGATAAAATGACATGAGCGGATGAGATATATATACATATGACAATGAAAATATAACAATCTTTGCATCTCATAAAACCTTACCCATTACCTATGTTACTAAAAAAAAATCTAGTCTGGCATGGTTCTTAGGTTTACCAGAACTGGTCCAGGTAAACCTTTTCGTATGAGGTTTTGATATCCGCCAGGGATCACTTAGTTCAAACTCCTCACATATTGTTTTCACCATGTTTGTAGCTTGCACATTATTTTGTCTTAAGTAGCCTTTAGTATCTTTTTCAAAATTCTAAACCAGATTCCAATCCCCAGCAAGCAATATAGTGACATTTTTTAATTTTTTAATTATACTCTTTATTTTTAGGTAAAAACTGGAGTCATCTGAATTAGGGCTATAGAGAGCTACCAACGTAGTATCTGTACCCTCTATGTTAACATCAAGAGCTATGTAATTTCCACCCTCGTCAATAACTTTTTCTTTTATATTATACTCAAAACCCCTATTAAACAGAATAGCCGTTCCTCTGGCATTACTCTTATAAGTAGTGATAACCATATCATACCCCCAATCTTGTCGAAATTTATCCACTAAGTTATCATTACAATGTACATCTTGTAGACAATATATTGAGTAACTCTTATCACGCAACCAATTAAAAACATCAGCTCCCTTAAAATGGTCAGCTAATCCTCTTACATTCATACTGGCGAATGTTATTTCATCAGGCATATTAATATATAGTATGTCATATCATTACAGACATATCCTCTACTGAAAACTTGAATACAAAGTTGCTTTCTCTAGATACATTGGCACAGCAAATCTCTAATATTTGTACCACTTTGAAAACTGTTAATTGGGGATTAATTTTGATTAATACGGTAGCTGTACTGCTCAGTAACATTAATACAAGTTCTGCACTAGATGATGAAAACAAAAAAAATTGATTGATGGCGTATCGTATAAATAATTGAACTAAATAGTATATAATATGTTGCATATATAGATTTGATTCACCGCCAGTTCCTCTGCCTTATATGCAGCATAGATCTATATCTCACCTCTAGCAGTTGATGTAGTACTAGTAGCACATTAATTACAAGGTAATGACAAGTAGAATATACTGTTTTCATAAAGGATAAAGTACTGTCTTAAATTTCACAGTTTCACTATATCTATAAGAGACAAGGAAAAAAAACTTAACATTAGTGGCAATTCTTACTATTAGTCTATTGCTATATTGCTCTATTGTATTGATTACTTCCCCTTCAACCCAAACAGGCTTTGAGCAGTCCATTCACAAACACGCAGAGCTCGTACTGAATCCAAAACATCCAGTCGCCCAAGAGTCGTAAATGAGCAATTTAGCCGTGCTCTGCACTCTGCACTCTGCACTCACCATCTCAATTTTTAAGGGCCGTCTCAAAAACAACCAAACACATGCGGCAGAATTCACACCCGCACTACCACCAAACAGACACTGAGAAAGTAGGCAACAGACAAATCCAATCAAAATCAGTAGCAGGCGAGCAAAACAGTTACCTGCAATTATTAAACTTAGGCCTTTTTGATATGGCAAACTTGCATATCCCGCTGGTTTCACGGTTTATTCCAAGATTCAGGTAATTCCTTTACCGTGTCCACATCATACATTTTTCCGTTTATGAAAAGTTTATGTCCTGAGAGATTGGCCTTTGCTCCATCAGCTCTGGCAGATCGCATGATTGGGAGTAGCGTCCGTCGTTTCTCCTGGATCTGTCTTGGGAAATCTTCATCAATAAAGATGCCAGACCCCCGCAGTTTCTTTTTTTGTAGCCACACTTTCTGTCTGTCTTCGTAGAAAGCGAATCTTACCACAATCGGCCTCGGCTTCTTGGTGTTAACTGCTGGGCTTGTGGTCTTTGCTGCCGGTCTTCCTATTCGATGACACCGTTGAAATGTGATGTTATCAGCTCCCTCAATGTCTAGCTTGGTTGCCATCACCTTTTTCACCATCAATGTACAGTCCTCTTGATGCCAGCCGTGTTCCATTAAACCATGAAAAACCAGCTTTTCTCGTCTGCTATAGGACTCTGCGGCAAGGACGTTTTCTTCCAATTGATATATTCTGTCCTGTAGCTTCTGCATGCCGCCTTCGTTATCCTTAGCCACAACAGTTTTCATCTGGTCTTTTAGAAGTCGACTATCCTTCTCTAAAGAATCCAGTCTAGAATTATTAAGCTCTGCTAAATCCTTTAGCGCTCTAAGCTCTCCGGCCATATCTGCCACATGCTGCTTCACTTCAGGCAGACAAGAAACCATTGCCAAGATTGTATCCAACGTTTTTTGGGTGCTGTTGTTTGTATCCGTTTTGGCAGCTATATCCTTGGTGGCCATAGTTTCTTCGGTGTCAGGCACTGTCGGGTGTTCTAACCACGAAACAAGTGGGCCCTGATTCTGTTGTTTCCTGGCCTTCTCCGGAGTCGTACCGCTACTTGTGCGACGACGCTTTTTTTTGCCCATGTGTTTTGAGACCGTCCCTTGCGTCTCTCGTGTGCTTGCGAGAACACAGTATGGGCGATAATTAAAAAAAAGGCACGTCTTCTTCGGATTTCTCCACTTATATCAGGTAAATACGTTTTCTACTGAAGTGGGAACACTCTCTGACAGTTCACATTACTGATGAGTATACCTTTTCTCTGCCAACTGCATCGAATCCTAGCAAATTGGCATTGGTACTGGCCAGGCGGAGAGACTACGTTCGCACATCCGTCGCCATCTTGTGCTCCCTCATATGCATTTATTATGTCCAATGTTATAAGATGTTTTATTTGTTTTGCTGTGAAATAGCGATTAATGACAGTACTTGTTTTCATTCTAGGCCACAAAGAATATACCAAATTAGCCGGATGAGGAAATAAGGGCCCTTATCCAATTTGTTGCCATGCACACGGATCTTCAAACATGTAGAGAGACGGAATGGCCCTGCATGAAGGCAGATCATCCCTACTGGGGGACAGCAACTTTATATATATCTTTTTATATCATATCTCCGTGTAGTCGTGTACTAGAGATATCTTAAAATGCATGCGATAGATTTGTTTAATTTCTTACAATAATTTGTCAATTGTTGCAGCTCCCGTGTGTGCTGTGCGAACAAAGACCTCGAGACTTGGTCGGCTGTATGGCTCCATAGACAGCGGAGGCAGCCATTGGACTAACGGTCGATGGCTATTGTCGCGCTCACGATGATTCAGTTCCCCCTGATGCCACAACCGTTAAGGCGCCTTCTTTTTTTCTTGACCAGTTGTCGTCATTTACACAATCTCAGTTAACTCAGTTCTTTCAACATATCACTTTTCATTTCTCACTTCAGACTTTCATCTCTTCCTTGGAATCTGGTCTTTCATCTATGTCGCCTTCTGACTTATCTTCAGTTATTCTTTCGTTATTTTCTGTTTTGCAGTCTACTTTATTTTGTCAGCTTGCAATGTCGAAATGGTTCAATGGCATGACCAATTTGGTTTCCCGCAATATCCGCTCAGCTCAAGAACTGACAAAGGCTAAAAAAAGTCCATACTTAGTTCAGAAGTTCTTCAGGTGTGTTGCAGAGAAGCGGCCGAACTCTGACCATACCCTTATGCCTCTGCTCCGAATGCCTTTTGGTCTTATCCAGTACCAAATCGAGTTTTTCACAGCACCACATATCCAATAGGCAGGATGGTTTGACTACATTACTTTCAGTATCTTATAAACCTATCCGAAATTCTCTTTCAAACGATCGTCCGTAGTTGTCTTGCTATAATGATTTCTGTGTCTTCAATGAGCCCAGTTATTTTTATATTATAATACCGCTGTCACAAACTTTGTATCTGTTATATATGTATATGTTCAGGTAAAGGAAACTGACGATTTTCGGCTATGGCGGGAGACCATGGCGTCCGAGCTGTTCGGCCGGCGAGTACAGAATCTTGCGGGGGATTATGTGGAGTGGGGCCCCTCGCGAAGACTGAGGCTGCCCCATGAAGGCCAAGGCTAATGTGGCGTGCATCATCAGCCGCACAGTCACAACGCGTATAAAGGATTCTTCAGACACAACTAGAGAGGCTGAGATACAGGTAAAAAAATAATTTCCTGTACAACTCCTGTTTCACTATTGACCTAATGAATGTCTGGATTAACTCAGGGATATCAAATAGATCCTTCACTTATAAGCTCACGGATCATGGTTGCGGTGCGGTTTAGTTTATACTTGCAGCAATAATTTATAGCTCACTTTAGATGTAATTGGCTTGATGCACTTGTGTTATGTAACAAAAGAAATGATAGTTTTGAAAAAATAGTTTAGGTTTTAATTAAAACGCAAATCGAACACTATCTCCTTGAGATGGGAGCTGTTAAAGCGCTCAGTCCACACGTGGCGAGTGGAATGGCGATGCAAATTTATTCGACGGCAAATTGGAGGGTCTCCGTCATGAGTACAATCAGCGCCTTCAGGCTATCACAAACTGCTCGGAGGACTGAACCCACACTCGGCGTCGCCGTCTCACGATGGTATTGAAACCGACTTGCCGCTTCTGTTGTATCTGCCTACCAGCGTTTCGAGTTCTGTTTTTTTGAGGTTAGTGTTCTTTACCATTTGTTACACGTTTCATTTTGCATTTGTATTTGAAGGTCAGCTACCTTCCTTGGGTTATCGTGCATGATGCGCAATTCTGAAGCTAATGGGACAAATTAACCCAGTGGTCCCGTACAGATGCAAAATGTAACGCGAAGTTATCAAATCGAGACAATTCATACCCTCTGGGTCAATATTCTGCTGTTTTTTCGTGAATGTTGATTGATTAACAATGAAGAAACACACAAAATAATTCCCAAATGAATAGAAGTGAGACATTCTAGTAGACACATATCAACCAGTTGTTCGAAGTCGATTTCATTCTGGCTAGTATATGGTTGTATCCGTTAGCCACTGCAAAATACATTAGGACTTTACCCAGGGGTAAATGACCAATACGCATTTCAGTGTACCTCCATTCAGCTTGCTTGGCTGTGTAATATTGTTTAACCAATTACGCCCACATGACGTTAAAGCAATGAAGGAAGAAACGAATGAGGCCATTATTCCCGGGTAACTCCCTAATATACTTTTCAGCAGATTAAGCCATGACCTTTGTAATAACAATTAAATGAAATTAATAAATATAACAAAACTATTGTATTGCATACCTTTCAAACAAAAAGTGCGAAAAACACCGGCCAGGATGCTCTGATGGAAGCCGCTTGGGACATCGCAGACCACAACATCCTGGTCCAGCAGGCCCGCAGCTTTTTGCAGCGACTTCCAAGAAGCCGAGCCTGGAGCCCGTACGCATGCGGTCGTCCGAGGCTTTGGTCCAACCCTGAAGGGCTATCTTCGCAGTATCTTCAAGAAGCGAAGAGAAGCTGCGACACACGTCCTGGTTATCATGGCCTCTGACGTGGAACGCAGGCAGAAGCCTTACTGTGTCCAGACATGGGGTAATCATAATCACTAATCGTAATCGATTGTAATCGATTACATTTTTCAAGTAATCGTAATCTATTACATTGTTTTTAAAAGCAATTTAATCGTAATCGTAATCTATTACATTGTTTTCAAAAGCAATGTAATCGTAATCGATTACATTGCTAAAGTAATCGTAATCATGATTACTTTTGATGATTAATCATATTCAATCAGGCTGTCTTAGTCCCCAAACTGAGCGTCACGCTTTCCATGTCGCCAGTATCATCAATGGAAACTGGCCACTGGAGTCCTTCTGAAGAGATGTACCCCACCCCCGTCCTTACCACCCCTATCCTTCCGGTCCTTTGTGCCCCACCCCGAGACATAACCAGATATAACAAATTAAGCCGCCTGGGTACCCGAAAGTGGACCACCTTCTAATCTCATAATTATCTTGTTTGCATTGGATAACTAGGAATGGTCCAGTGCCACCTGTATTGTTGGGAGAGGGTGGGTGGGGGCTGTCATGGTATGGGCTTGGATGCTTGTGTTATTGTTCTCTGCATAGATGGGTTGGAAGAAGTGTTGTTATAAAACGAACTCGACTGGGTTCAGTAGTGGGGCGCGACTACGTATGGTACGGATATCCCCGTGTCCTATAGCTTTGTGGCTTCATTTTTTTACTTGCCATTTAACATAGAGCCCATAAGTTCGGTTACCCACCACACCTCCTTCTAGAGAAGATAAGAATAGTTGCAGCAGGTTCGTATCAAAAATATGTATTGTGTTTTTTATATTAAACTTACTATTTACCATATCTAATATAATTCTATACTATAATATTTTATAATATTGTTTTACTTAGTCTTAGAATAACTGATTACGATCGAGGATTGTTCTCCAGAAAGTGACTGTCGTGGGCTGTAACCATCAGTAAATGCTCTCAACAAAATTGATTGTCGGGAATTGAACGCACAGCTCTATGATCAGAAATCCGCCGCTCTTCCAACCAAGCTGCCCAGTCTTCATATGTGTGGCTGCGCTCCTCCAATGCTTACGGTGTTGAAATAGCTACTTAAATGTCTAGTCCAGGGTTCATTTATCAAAAACATCATAGAAAGTAATCATGATTGTAATTATGATTACTTTCAACGTAATCGTAATCGATTACTTTCATATTTTCTTGCAATCGTAATCATGAAATTTCCAAGTAATCGTAATCGTAATCGATTACATTCACAATGTAATCGCCCCATGCCTGACTGTGTCCCCTTGCAGTATGTGCCGTACCGGTCGCTGAAAGACCAGTATCTTCGTGACCTGACCAGCAACATCAAGCGACACCTGCTGGCTGCTGGAGGTACTGTTGTCGGTAAGTGCAACTGCACATTATCGTGTTAAATACATCATGGATACAGCATTCCATTCGCACTGTGTGACACAATATTTATTGTCCGACATTGTAGTTATGTATTGTAATAAAAGTGTAGCCGTAGGGTGTAATAATATATACTTTAATTTTACTCATCCAGGCACGGTGACAGACGGAGAGTTCTGTTCTCTCCGATCCATGGCAGACAGAAGGCCTTTGCATATGTGGCAACTCATACAGAATGCACAGGAGTCGGAGAATGAAGCGGACCACCCTTGAGGCCATGCTCTTTGCACAGAACGTAAGAGCCATAAGCCCCTTATATGGCAGAGCCATAAGCCCATTATCAGGCAGAGCCATAAGCCCCTTATATGGCAGAGCCATAAGCCCCTTATATGGCAGAGCCATAAGCCCCTTATATGGCTGTCGTGCCTGTGCTTGCGGTTTTGCTTATAGAACCACTAGTAGTCCGGGCAAAATAGGGCTGTACCCAAAACAAATTGCAATAATAATGAAACCTGTTTTTTCTTATTCCTTAGGTATCTAGGAGTAGTGTTTCCAAAATCTACCAAAATCTATTCATTGGAACATATTTTTAAGGGGGTTGACTTAATTTATCCTATTAAAGCAACATACTTAGATGCGCCATCTTCGATTTCTTTACATTGGAGAATCAAGACTAAAAGTATCTCAACTATTATGATGCGTATGTTTTAAATCTCTGAGTCTGTAGAAAAACATTTCAACATAAAACTGCGCGGTTTATTTATATCGCGCGCGGACGCGATAGCGAGCCGCGGTCGACATCACACAAAATACCGAACTAGGAACAGGCGCGCATGGATATAAAGCCGGCCACCAACTTCTCCTCCGGTGACCAAAATGGTTTTCTCCGGGTAGACTACAGGCTTTCGGGATTTAAATTCAAGACAGAATGTACTTATTTGACATGGAGAAGAGGTTGGTAATACAAACAATTACGGCATATATTGCTTTATTCCCACAAGAAGCAACGTATTTTTACATAAACGAAATGACAGGAAGGCGAGGCAGTTGAGACCCGCACTACGAATTGTGACCTACAATTAATACCCATATGTCCAGTTTGCGTGATAGAGAGTTATTTAAACTGCAAAATACAACAAAAATAGATAAATTTATAAGAAATCTTTGCATTCGGAACCTCTTTTCCTGTTTTCCGACTGTCTATCGACGCAGTGTATTTGCATGGCGTGCCGGATGGCCGGGTCTGAGGTTTGACATACATTATCATATGAATAAAATATGTATGTGGGAGGGGAAGGGGGGGGGGGTAAATGACGACGACCCATATTGTATATTTCATCTCTGTCAATGTAAAATTTCATCGGTACAGATGGTACTCAGCAGCATCCAAGGGGGAAGGGGTGGGGGCGGGGTTAGGGGGTTTAAGGAGTTAGGAGAGGGGACATACTCTAAGTTAGGGGAGGCGAGACTGAGATAGTAGGAAGGGCAGACACTACCCAAAGTTATTGGAGGGAAGACACCCCAAGTTGGGGCGGTACCCCAAGTTAGGGGAGGGGAGACATTAAAACTTCAGGTGATGCCGAAATATAGGGGAGGGAAGACATTTCAAATTGGGGCTCTGCCCCAAGCTAGGAGAGGGGAGGCACCTCAAGTTAGGGGAGGGGACACACCCTAAGTTATGGAAGGGGAGACACCCTAAGTTAGGAGAGGGAAGACCCCAAGAGTTGGGGTGGTAGCCTAAGTTAGGGAGTAGGTGGATTTTCCATATTCGGGTGGTACATCAAGATAGGGGAGGGGAGACATCCCAATTCAGGGAAGGGGAGACACCCCAATTTAGGGGTGGTGCCCCAAGTGAACACCCAACCCTCGTTTTCAAATTCCTAGATCCACCACCACTACGTTCTGGAGGGGTGGCGCGCAACTTCTGGCAAGTTTTAGTACCCCAAGTTCGGGAGGGGAGAGACCCCAAGATACGGGTAGTACCACAAGTTTGAGGAGGAGAGAGACCCCAAGTTACGAAAGGAAAGACATGAGTTTTGACAGGAGAGGCACCCCACGTTAGGGCAGGGGAGATATCCCAACTTAGAGGAGGGGAGGCACCTTAGATTAGGGGAGGGGAGACACCATGCATTAACAAAAGGGAAGCAACCCAAGTCTCTTTTGTATGGAGTTGGCCTCGGAGTTGTTTCCCCACTCACCAGTATAAATGTTTCTTTTGTATGGAGTTGCCATCGGAGTTGGTCCCCCACTCACAGGTATGGAATTGTTCCCCAAGTCAGATATGTTTATATATCCTCATGTTATATATGTTATGTACGTATGGATTTGGCCTCGGAGTTGGTCCCCTACTCACATTTTTGCCATATGCGAAATAAAAATTTCTTAGATGGTCACAAGTTACACGACAATGGCCGACTGTGTTTATTTAAGAATGTACACGTGGTTTCTTGACGTAAGCAGCTGAACCTGTTGTGCTTTATAGCGAAAAGACACGTCTTTTCGCGAAAAGACACATTCTCGCGAAAAGACACGTTAAATGCTTATAAGAACCGTATTAGAAGTTACCGATTAGGCTGATAGCAAGTACAAATGGTCTAATGGTCCACTTGAGAAAGTGACAAGAAAAATAGATCTAGTATGTAACCGTCCATGATTTTAATAAGTTTTGTGTACTTCTGCACGGCTAAGCTGTGGTCTAATCTTCTTTACGAATGAGCAAAAGGGGGGAAAGAAAGGGGCTAAAAGAGGGGGGGGGAGATAGGAAAAAGGGAGAGCTACCAGGAAGTGGCAAATGGCATATCGTCCTAAGAATAAAAGTACAGGTTTTTAAAAAAGTTGTGCAAATACCACTGAAATACCTCGATAAAAGTACAAATCTTACCTTACACGCCAAATCGCTGGGTAGACCAAGTGTGGTATCCGCAGTTGATGATGTTATGGTGATTCCCAAATCTGTATCCGTTGTGGGTGTACTCGTAAAATAGCAACCGATCACTGTGTCCGAGTCTGAGACTTCTGGATTTAGTGGATCACGGACCAAGGTACACGCCCTTTTATATCCGAAAGTGTGGACCTCTTAGTGAGCCCGAGGCAGCCTCCAGGACAAAGGCTCAGCCGGAAATTACCTCCTCTCCCCCCCACAAAAAACACCCATGCGGCTTCAGACGTGTTAATTGACTTCACTATTATAACAGCTCCCCCCACCCCCAACCGGTAATGACTGGTACCCCCCTCCCATCACCCATGATTGTGACCCGCTTCGTGATGTGTTAAGTTTTCAATAGAGGACATATCGCGAATAAAAGGGAAAAGGGGGAAAAGAAGGAAATGGTCAACAGCTTATAAAATAATTAACCATAGCAGCACAAGAAATCATTTCAGCTCTGTCTTGTCAAAAAAATTAAGTTTACAATTTACAAAGGACAAGGTGTTTTGACGGTCCCACCGCAGGGCCAGATCCGATCTGGGACATCACGTCTACGTCTTTAGCTGTTACACATAGCGGTGTAAACACGTTGTCGTTGTATTCAACTAATTATAAAAGGTTATAGGTAAACCGATACCGAGACACAATGCTCAGGTAGACACAATACAAGAAATCATTTCAGTTCTGTTTTGTCAAAAGACCTTTTAAATTTAAAATAATTTACAAACGCCAAGACAGTGACGGTACCATCGCAGGGCCAGGTCCCATCTGGCACATCACGTCTCCGTCTTTAGATGGCGGTATGCGGCTAGGTTTCGGCCTGCTTTTTAATCCTGGTCCTCCTTTCGCCGTTGGGCCAGCCACTCGTCCTTGTCAATCTGGCCGGCATCATACGGACAGTAGATGCGGTCCTTGTACTGGGAGTGGCCGGCCGACCCGGTGGGTTGCTGACAACTGCGGCAGCTCCGGGCCTTCCGGGTCTTCACCGGGCTGAGGCGCAAGCCATGGGCGAGGAACCCCTGTCGCCGCCGCCAGTCCGTGGTGCGCGACAGAGGGCCTTCGGGGATGACCACGTGGTCGGTGGCCTCGTCCGCCTCACGGGATGAGCTCGCCGACGTGGGGTGGGGCGTCCCGACAGAGGCTGGATGTCCAGCGTCCATGGGGCTGGACGTGGTGGCCGTGAAGCTCCCACTGGCGGGAATGCAGCGAACACACGCTGTTCCGCTGGTGTCGGCCAGGACATCAATGGTGATGTGGGGACCGGGCAAGGCCTCGCGTGACGCCGGCTTCTCCGCAGGGAGAAGGAGCGGCTAGGGGGTACACATCTCATCCTCAGGCAGTATGAGGCCCTGAAGGAGGGACACGATCTCTCTCCGGCGCTCTGCGTTCTTGTACCAGAGAGATTGTCGTTTCATTCAGAGGGTACAAAAACTAGGTTTGTACCCTGTAAGAGCCTCTGGCTGTAGTACAGCCGGGATCTCAGGCAGTTGTACGCCTCCAACATTTGCCGCCACCGGGAGGTGTAGACGGTTCGTCCGGTGGGGCCGATGTCACGCCGTGACTGGGTGATGGTGTCGCTCAGGCGGACACACAGGACCTCCACCAGGCGACTCTTGGAGGGCGAGGCGGCGACGGCACCTCCGGACAGGAACGCCCTGCGGGTGACAAAATAATATTAGTATCACAGTTCATTTAAAACAAAACATAGAAGTAATAATAAGAAAAAAAATATATATATCTTTATCAATCTGCCATGAAAATAAAGAAGAAGGCTTTCGTTACGTCCTACTTGCTGTGCTTTCCAATACGTACTTCTTCATGACGTCCACCACCACGTGACCGGAGCGATGGGTGCCCTTGCTCCGGGTAAAGTGACTGCGGCAGCGGACGTGCTTTGAAGGTCAGGGGCTTTCTGTCGTACTCAGACAGAGCTGAGTAAAACTGCTCAGTGTTGGCAGCCTCCTTGTTGGACAACGACAGTCCCGTCAAGCCCAGCAGAGCCTCCGCCAGCCGATCCACGTGGTCCCAGCCCGGGAGGCCAATGGCGTCCAGGCACTCCTCGTCATCGTCAAGAGCCTCCTCCTCCTGCGGGAAAATAACACTCGCTGCTTTAAGTTGCTTGTTCACGTAAATAGTATGAGTACATAGAGACGCTTAAAAAAAAGTTTTTATAGTGACTCCAAGACAAACAGATAAATGATTTACGCTGCGCGACGCTGCGGAACTCTAGGTCATCATGGACCATTATTACCGATCGATTGACTGATACATAATACGTGAATTAGAAGGAATACAGTGTGACTGACCATGGGCTCCTTATCGTCCGGACCGGCGGGAACGGCGGCAGAAGTCTACCCCGAACCCCACACTGTCGGCTGTGCCGTCATCGACATCGACGAAGCCTTCGTCAATGACGTTGTCAATGGTGTCGCTAGGGAACGCGTCTCTCTTCTGCCGGTAGAGGTATTCTACGCCGGTTGCTCCCCAGTATACGCCATGGGCAGCTGAAAGGTCGGCAGGACAGGTGGCATCCCCAGCGTGGCGCACAGTCGGTTGGTCGCATGCCGCAGCCGCACGTCAAAGGACCGAACTCGCTGTGTAGCCTGCCCCTCGGCTTGACCTCTGGCCTCGTTCCACCTGGTGATGCCCTCCAGCAGGTAGGCCTGGAAATTCACCGCTCCCGCCGATGTCCCGGGTATGAATCTGGCCAGGTGGAGATGGAAGCTCTCCAGAGAGGTCGTGCCGCGGCCACAGCGCAGGACGGGAAGGCGGACGTCACCCTTCCTCAGGTCACCCTTGAGGGCAGGGAGCCGCGACCAGACGTCCCGCACGTACGCCGCCAAGAACCACTTGGCTGAGCGGAACGGCATCAGCGGGGGCACGGCCTCGAACTCCGGAGCGGGGAGACGGAACTCCTCCTGGCACAGCTGGTAGCGACGACAGTCGTTGAGTTATTGTGTAACCTTGCCCAAGTAGGCGTCGCCGTGCAGTTCCTCAATGTCATTCCGCATGGCGGTGGGGCTGTTCCCGCGGGTTCGGCCGCGGAGGAGGGGAAGCACTGCCTGGTCGCAGGCGTACTTTCGCGTCAAGACCGCCGGGAAGCGCGCCCTGACGCCATCGGCCAGCTGCTGGAGGATCCGGTCGTCCCAGGCGATGTAGCTGCCCCCACACCGGCGACAGTCCATATACTCGGCAGCCAGATAGTACATGTCTGTCGTATCCAGCACCAAGCGGACCTTCCGGTAAACCCCCTTCGACCGCAGCTGCTGGGACAGGTCGCAGGTAGGACATGTGAGGGCCACTTGCCACATCCTCCGCGGCATCCACAGGAACAACCGGCGTCTAAATTAATTGTCATGCTTCGGCTAGCTGCTGTGGCGTACGGCGGGAGGATGGTACCAGTTGACGCAAAGAGAGTGCGCCCCAGCTAACCTTCGTCGCACTCGGCTGTCCTTCAACCACCCCTGTGGTAGCCGGGAGCTGTAGTCCGAGGCCTGCCGCTTGACTGCAGTTGTCTCGATGGGATTAGGCTGCAATGACATTGATCCGAGATACTTAAGTTAAAGTTAAAGTTAAAGATTCCATTGATTTTTAGTTACCAATTAACTGATTTCTAGTTACCAATTAATTGATTTTGTCGCCGTCAACACAATATATTAGTATTTTTGTGTTTTTGCTAATGCCTGACTACATATCAATCTCCCATTTCGGAAAATCCATAAAAGTATAATACGATGCGCAGACGCCACCGCGAGATGTCAACAATGAAACAAAATCTGTTTGCGGGTAATTCATCCAGACATCATCAAGCTTAATCGTCACCATCATCAATTACCACTAATTACGGCCAATCATAGTTTACTAGCCAAGCCGATGGCGTGCTTACCCTGACAACTGTCTTATATCAGATTAAATCCGTACAACATATTCATTTGTATCTACTGATACGGGCTTATTATCATGCTTATCACTAGCAAGCTGGTACTAGCCAATCCCCTGACGTGCTTACCCTGACAACTGTCGCAGAAGCACGAGGACTAGGGACTGCTGCTGCCGGTGCCTTGCTTAGGGGGCGCGCCACTGGTATCGGCTGGAAATGTATTTACCAGAAATAAATAAATGAGACTTACATGGATCAATATTGATCTTACAATCAGTCATAACCATAGCCGGGTAAATTATATTGTGGTAAACAAACGATTTTTTCAATGGCTGATTCGATTTAATTGTACCGCATATGAAAACTCCATTTTGATTTTATAGTATACCTTGCTTTTAGCTGTAGCAGTTCCAAGTGTCGCCGTCACTGCAGCAGCCACAGCACCAGCATTTATCTGCAAATATGGGTCATATTTTGACGATTTCCAATAAATACTACATGTATTTGAGACATACTACGATAGCTTAAATGCCAAAATAACTCTAAATAGCATCGATCAATTTGATATGTTATGTAACGGTGTAATGCATATGATCCGTAAGTACATAAAACAATGACAGTAGTGCATCGCTATTCATTTCAATAAATAAATTGAAGCAAATATGTATAATGGTATATGCAACAGGTCCGAATCAAAACGCATAACGATCCATGGGATATATAGCCTACCGGCTGTTGGTGATAGCCGCACCGACATTCCACCGGCTTGCCGAAGGAGTCGTACGAAGCCACGCTGCCGTGATATGGGCGTGTCTCGATGGCGTCCAGCGCCTTGGCCCAGCGCGAACCCTGCTTGGGTTTCGGTCCACGACCCAAGGCGAAACTACCCGAAGCAAAGGCATTCAGGCGTTCGGATAGGTATAAACACATTCTTTCATAGAAAGCTTTGATCCGAGCGCGAAATGTATTTCTAACGATGACCAACAATATTATCAAGAACTTGCTTTTAATCCACGCCAATTGCTATCATTAATACAAGCACACTAATACCGCTTTGGTCGAAACACCAGGAACAAAGCCCATGGGCTTTGTTACAGTAGTTAGTATAAACATTGCCAGACAGGATTATCATATTATAAGCTTTGCTTTGTCTGAGCTGGGGACCATAGGGGTCATGGTAGGGATGCATGCAGGGTGTAAGGTGCATGTGCATCTGGAGTAAATAAAGGCAGGATGCATGTCTTTAACACAATCACTTAGAAGGGGAGGGGAGGGGGGTGGGGAGGGGGTGCAGGAGACAATCAGCTACAGGTATAACATGATAACACTGGTTCTAGTAAACACGATCATTATTATACTCTCACCTTTAATTAAATTAATGTAATATGGCCTATTGAGAATAGTTATGAAGTTTCGATAAAAGAATTTGCTCAGTATTGACCATTTAAGAAGTGGGATGGCTTAGAATCAGTTAAAAAGGATAGCTTTGATGTACATTTGCCCGTAAGATAAAACAAGTTTGGTAATTCATTTAAATAGATTTAAATAAGTAAATTTAAATTTAATATGTAAGTTTAAATTAAATATATAAGTTTAAATTAAATATTTTAAATTAAATATATAAGTTTAAAGTAAATATATAAGTTTAATGTAAATATAACAAGTAAATGGAAATCCAAACATACATATACTTTGACCCATGCTTAAAAAAATTAATAATTGGTAAATTTAATTTTAAATTGTAGTCTATATAAGTAAAAGTTAATGGTAATCAAAACCTATCAGCTATAGCTCGTGAATAGTTAGTTTCAGGTATGAAGCATAGGATTTGTTTTGTGTTATTTTAGAGTTAATACTGTAGTCCTAGAATCAGCTAAATTATTATCAATTATAAAGTAATTATACTGTACATGAAAGTGACATTAATATTGTTGAAAAGATGTTTCAATAGAATTGTTTATAAGTATAGCCCTTACTCTATATCAATTAATACATGTATGCTGGCGCATGTTGAGCTCTGATACTTTATGCAGGTACCAGCATGTATGATCGAGAGCCACTTATTAGCGCTAGTATGTAATAGCCTTACCAGACCTGCCTCTAAGCAGCATGTCTGCCGTTACAGCCAGGCAGCATTTGCTGTCTCTGGTGTTGCAGCACATATTTTCGCGCATAGGGTGCACAATTTTTAACAATCCGACAAAATATGCATCTTTCTAGAATCCTTATGCAATTTACTGACCTGGTGGAAAGAAAAAAAATTGATTTATTATCTTCACTTGCAATGTCAGGGCTTTTTCTGGCCAAATTTATTTGATCATCGCCAGCCTCGCCAATATCAATATAGCTCCAACATTTCTTTGCAAAAATATAACAGAAACAACCTAGTGTCGACACACTTTCTTAATGTCAGATGATAGAACAAGGTATATAGAATAAGTAAACACTATGATTGTTCGAGCACACATTATAATAAAAGCTACAGTCGATTCTCTACTAACGTCGAAGGATTTTAACATTGTTACTGTTGTGCCCCTAGAGAAGCCAAGGCTAGGCCTATATCCTCTCCAGTAATTAGGCCCTATAGCTAATCTTGTCAAAGAAATACATGGAATCTTTATATCCTGTAAATCAAGAAATGTTTACAGGTGGAATTTATCATATGTATACACTTACAACTGACCGCTTGGCAGTGCCTAAACTAGAATATAATTAACCAGATATATATATATATACTAACACAAAGCCATTTCTGTGACCCGGACACTGAGTGCCATTGTTTGCAGCCTGTTATAAGAATTTTCAACATAATTGTGTAATCCCACCACCCCCCCCACCATTCAACTTGACAGAACTTTAATTGGTTCTGACCAGTTCACAAGGTTTACACCGGCTTGGGCCTTGAGGGTAGGGGGGGGTGGGGGGGTGGTATTAGGCAGAGGGGATTAGGGATAAAGCGGAGGCTTGAAGGGCGAACCGATCAAACGGTTATTTTGTTGCTTCAGGCCAATTGGGTGGACACAGTTATTTAGGACAGAGCGGGACCCGGGCGGGGCACATACAAATTGATGATAATAAACGCTGTACCATCCTCCTTTTTTCATTCACATTTCTCGTCGCGCCAAAGATTAACGAGGTCAATCGACTGCAGTTTGCCTTCTGACACGATGTACTATTGGCCACATGGAAAGATTTTTCTAGTGTGATTCACCCAAGCATACAAGGATTTATAAGGATAGAACATGACTTTTATAAGTTTCTTTTATCAAAATAAAATAAAGTTAGATTTTTGGCGGAAAAAAAAGACCAGTTGTTACAGAGTGTTGTAGCATAAAAATCATGGTAAATGGTTCAGGATTACTATTTTAAATATTTAGTCAAATGTAGGCTGTTCAAAAATAGATTGTGGGCAAATGGCTGCAGGAAAGAGCTGGAAAGAAGTGACTTGATGTTAAGACATATTTGAAGTGTACAGGCAAACTTTGATTAGCCCCGAGATATGGAGCGCATAGGAGTGCAAAGCCTATGAAGGAGGCCCCTGTCCCTGAGCTGGTCGCCATCTTGCCTTCTTGTTGCATGCTGGGTAATTTGTTGTCTGAAAGCAGGGCTGAGTTTTCGCGCTGTTTTGCGAAATCGTGCAGAAATTGACCGTAATCGATGACTGATGATTATGTCAACTCTAGAAATCAAAGTATTTTGACAGATGAGAGTGTGTTTCACCTAAATAGAGTAGTGGGATGATGCTGTCTTAACGGCGTAAATGACATTCCCACCGGGAACGGTGGGAGGTTGCGAACTGAAGTATAGTTTCATGTCACTTCATGTGTTTTATATGACTGTATGCAAATTACATTGCCGGCTGTTCCAATCATTGCACTCCTGCCTCTAGTACTTATATCGGCCAACCTGTAGTAAACATTTTTGCAGGGGGAGATATATCATTAGAATAAGTAACACTGAACCAGCTGCGCCTTTGGCATCGCTTCTTCACCGATCTTTATATGTATCGGGCGTTGATAACGAAAATATTTTGTTCCCAATCTTTTATTCTATTGTGATAGCAGGACTTTTAAGCAGCTTAATTAAAAACACCCGGCCGATTAATATATCGATCTTCACCGGGACATTTCTTCACCGGACAAACTTTCCTTGCAACATGGCCCAACAGCCGAATGGCGGTCCGTCTTCATTTAAGTCCCTCTCTACAACTAAGTTTGTGCATAAGTTTACTTCCATTCACTCTACTATGATCAAACAAGTACCAATCTCTCAGAGCAATTACAAATGGATGATAATAAACGCTGTACCATCCTCCTTTTTTTCATTTGTGTTTCTCGTCTCGCCAAATATATACCGGGTGTAAACATATTTAAACATGCTGTACCATCATTCACACGTTCACACCGTATTACAATCCATTCATAACGGCCCCAACCTTCAATCCTCAACCCTTGTAATCCCCATGCGACCTGCGCATGCCTCCACCCCTCCAAACATGACCAGCAAACCCCCCACACCGTACCCCCGGCACCAATGCAACCCCCGCCCCCTCCCCCACCCCGCCCTAGCGGCCGAAACATCCAGCAGCCCAAGCGGGCATACACCGTTCACAAGCGTCAAAGTTCTATGGTAGGCTTATTAGCTAGGTTTATTGCTTTTACTGTTTCTCGAAAAAAGTCAAACTTCAAGGAATAAACATCAAATTGGACGCAGGTACGTTAATTAATGGTCTCTACAATTTTACATTGAAAGTAGGACCTGCTGTGGCCGCTGTTGTTTATATGGTTACGAGATCATATTATCGCTCAGTGCTGCGTTTAGACCTTTTCTACTCAAATTTACACGATTACCAGGGACAAATGTTTATTTAATTGTGTAATCCAGATGATATCTAGAAATATTTTATAGTAATAAAACACGGTGCCTGCCGACAATGTGAGAATACGTACTTTTAAGCGGGTTTCTGCTGCCATTTACCTGCTGTTTGCACTTTCTTAAACTTTCTTAATTATTCATATCAGTTATTGTTTAACATTAACATTAGGCTTGAATATGTATAATCTCATGTAGAAAAATATAATAATTAATTAGGCCGATAATTAGGATAATTGTTTGTAACTTTTATTTTAATACATATTTTTTCTTTATCAATTACAACGCATTAAATCGTACGCCATTTTATCGTCTGCTTTTCGACCGGGAATGATGTTTTTTTGATCGAACCGTATCTGCGTATCGCCCGGCAGAAGCACACACAACACATTTATCTTCTTTATTTTATTCGTAAGCGCTACCATAATAGCTCTCTAGTAATCCCCTGGTAGTGGGATTTCCACAATGTTAATTGCCCTCGGTAATCTAACATACGCTTTCCGACACCAACACGGCTTTTCTGCAACAGAAGTGCCAATTCATCTAACGTGAAGCCGCGCCTCGGCAGCCCCGCCTCGGAGGGATTAGCAATGACGGATAACCATCATCTACAAGCATCTACACCTAAAGCCAGCAGTGGCGGATCTAGGGGGGGGGGTTAGGGGGGTTGCAACCCCTCCCCCCACCCCCCCCTTGGGAACCAGAACATACAACATACATGTTAACATACAATTAAGTCCCCGAGGTAACCACCAGTCTTCTGACTTGTGCATTTATGGTCATCAAATCAAAGGACTTGTGCCAAGTTGTGGCTTCTCAATAGGTCGGTATTATCAGTGCTAAACCTGCTACGACTCGGTATTAAAGTTAATACCGAGTTTAATACCGACATGCTCTTAATACCGTCTTTGTGAAAACGTCATAAAATTGATCTTAAGTTAATACCTATTTAATACCGGTATTAGCCTTAATACCGGTATTAAAAAGCTTTGTGAAACCCACATCATTTTATGGAATGAAGTACTTAGATTGTGGTTGGACAACTGTCTCTGTGACGACAATGTAACGAACGATAAAATTTCCTCATCTGCTCAAATATTTTATGGAATCACGATTTATTATTATACCAAGGTATGCCACTGTATATAAAGCGTTGGATAAAATGTGGAACCATATTTCTTAGTGACATTGTTAAGGAATCCGGATCACTTGACTATGTTAAATTATATCAGAAGGTAACCGACTGTCCGCTAACTCATTAAATGTTAAATGTAGTGAGGGGAGGATTGCGGTCTATTGAAGGAAAGTCAACTTTAATGTCAAGGTATATTTCAACTGTTTCAAATAGGATGTTGCGTTCTATATCGACGAAGCATATTCATACTTATCTTAAGAGAAAAGTTTTGCTACAGATACATGTTCAGACAAATTTGGAATCTTGCCTCTTTCGTCACTAAAGAAACGCAGTTGATTTCGCTGCAATGGAGAATACTCCATAACATTTATCCAACTAATAGTCAGCTACACAGAAGGAAAACTTCTCAGTCAAATCTATGTAACGTATGCAACTAGCCAGACACCACCATACATTATTTTTACAAATGCAAGTTGGTTTAAGAATTATGGGATGATGTCAAACACAATATAAAAAAAAGGTTGGTTAATGAGACAATTATATCGGAGAAGGAACTTATGTTAGGTTTTCATGACCGATCAGTTTTCTTTAATATTTCAGACTTTATTTACTGCAAGAGACATATCTTGGTGGTAAAGGAATGTACCTGTAAAATTAAATTCGGCCATCGAGAACCTTTAAAGTGTATTTCGGCCAGGGAAATATACTTACGCGAACGAATGCACTTGATTTGATGGACTGGTTTATTATCAATTTATGTGTGTATATACGTTTATGTGAAAATGTAACTTTGTTTCTTTTTCCTTTTGGGGAAATAAAATTTATGGGGAAAAAACAAACAAAAAATCATCCCAATTATAGCCGACTTCACCAAATAATTGCCCTTAGTTGTTAAAGCGGGTGTCCAACCTAATTTAATCGCGATCTGCACCGAAAGTTTACATCTTAAAGTTAAATTGGCGAGTGTTAACGCTTCGTTTCGGCCGACTGGTAAGGAGAAAACAATTATGGCAACCCGCCCCCAGCAATGTCGAGCAGAGCGCCATTTTGCCGGTAGCAGTGACGAGTATTGTGACTATTCATGTGGTACCGCCTTATGTTATCACTCGCGGAGAGAGAGACGAGGGCCGCTATTTACACATGAAAAGCGGCAGTTCCAAGGCGCTCAGTAGAACATGATCTTAGTGTTTGATGGAAATGTACCACCCAAACAAATTTATATACGTCTTGCGACTATTGACTCCGCAACAATGCCATGATTTGAGTTAGAATCGCAGCTCTTTATATTAGCGATGATCACGCGCTCTTGTTTTGCTCACACAATAGGCGCAATTTCCGGTTTGAATAAATTAGAGTATCGCCTCCTTATTGGTCAATCGCGGACACACCTCCAAAAAGGGCTGCCGCTTGGGTAGGTGGCGAAATCGAGCCCAGCGGTCACTTCTAAATTTTATTGTCAGCTATAGATAGAACGAAAAATTCTGTAATTTGGAGGATAGATAATTGGGTATTATATGAATCGGTAAAGCAGCGTTAGAGGCCAGGCTGGCGGTTCCCATTAAATATCATGCCAATTACAACCCTCATGCTGTGAAGGACCTGTAGTTTGTGGGGGTCTCAATGCCCGAATGTTACTGTTATTCAAATCTGGTGGGGGGGGGGGGGGTTCCGTGGGTGCCCCTTGATGCCTAAGGGAGCGGACATTTATCATGAAAAAAAAAGACCCATATAAAGCGGATATTTTAAAACTTGCGCCTGGGGAGGGGGGGGTGGGGGAGCTGAAAATATGCGTTCACATATACTCACCCCCTGACCCCAGTGTGACACTCACCGCCTGACCCCAATGTGACACTCACCCCCACACTGTGCCCCTCACCCCCACCCTGTACCCCTCACCCCCACACTGTGCTCCTCACCCCCACACTGCCCCTCACCCCCACACTGCCCCTCACCCCACACTTCACCCCTCACCCCCACACTGCCCCTCACCCCCACACTGCCCCTCACCCCCACACTGTGCCCCTCACCCCCACACGGCCCCTCACCCCCACACTTTGCCCCTCACCCCCACACTGGCCCTCACCCCCTCACTGTGCCCCTCACCCCCACACTGCCTCTCACCCACACACTGCCCCTCACCCCCACAATGTACCCCTAACCCTCACACTGTGCCCCTCATCCCCACACTGGCCCTCACCCCCACACTGTGCCCCTCACCCCCTCACTGTGCCCCTCACCCCCACACTGTGCCACTCACCCCCACACTGTGCCCCTCATCCCCACACTGCCCCTCACCCACACTGCCCCTCACCCACACTGCCCCTCACCCCCTCACTGTGAGACTCACCTCCTGGCGCGGCCGTAGTTGGGCTTGGGGTTGAGCTGCTCGTGGTAGCGTGCTACGTCTCCCAGGTATATCATGGTGCGCTGGGCGCTGAGCAGGGCCAGCTTGGTCGCCCGACCCGCCACCTCGGGGGGCAGCTCTGTCGGCTCCAGGAAGTCCTCCAGGCGGAAGCGGAAGGTCGTCTGGAGGGCCTTCAGCAGGTCCTCATAGAAACAGTTGCCCTGGCGACAGAAGGACATCACAGGATATATTCCACATCAGTCCACATCCTACTCATCCTGTCCTACGTCATAATGGTGTAAGTCATGCAAGGTCACTTGGTAGTCATACCCTATACGCCATCTAGGAAATCGCGAGTTATGTCACAATGGACGTAACAAAATACGCAATATTATGGGTCATAATTACGTCACAGTGTAGGTCATAAATAACACCACAATGTTTGGTCGAGAGCAGGTGGGGGGGGGGGGGGGGGTAAGTAATTTGTGAAATTTGCTGCAACGTGGCGGTCAATGGAATGTTTTTTTGACTTTTTTTAAAAACAGAGTTCCCCCCCCAAAGTGCCTGAAGCCTAGTGTCATGGTTATAACATCAATAGCAAAAAACAATATATGTTACTGAAATAATTTTTGCTCCATAAGCTCGATTGTAACCAAAATATACTATTAAATAGGCCAAAAATGCAGCATTGTCACAATTGTGCCTATCGCCGAGTGTATGCAATCACTGAATACGTTGTGTATTTGCTTGTAATACATAACATGCAAATGCAAACATACAAAGCGGTACATGCAAAGCGGAGGAACTAATATTAGATGTAACCTGGATTGATAATGTTTGCCATCGGAACCTCCAAATAAGAAAAAAAAAACGTCTGATTTGATCCAGGACGTATAACCGGACCCATAATGCCTCCATGTTTTTCGACCTGACGAACAGACTCAAAGATGTCTACCCTGACCCTGGACCCCTCACCTGATCCTGGACCTTTAACCTAATCCAGGACGTCTAACCTGACGCTGGACTAATCACCTGATCCAGGATGTCTACCCTTATCCTAGACCCCTCACCTGATCCAGGACGTTTAACCTGATCCAGGACGTCTACCCTGACCCTGAACCCCTCACCTGATCCAGAAGGTCCATAAGCATCTGCTTCATGTCGCTGTTGTCTCGCTCCGCCAGTTGCTTGCGGAGCACCTCCATGACTTGGTACTAGACGGACTTCAAGAGTTGTTGTTCGACGTTGTGGGCGTTGGCCGTGTCTGGATCCAGAAAGAGGACCTCTTCATACAGTCTCTGGAGCTGCTCCCTGGGGGCGACGGCGGCAGACAAAAACCAACCCGGCTCAGTGAAGGCAACAGGTGACGGGGCGTCAACATGTACACAGCCTGCCTTCAATGGAAGGCGCCACACACCAACTCCGAGAGAGTAGATATCAATGTATTATGTGAATTAATTAGGACACTATCCGATGTAGGTCAGATCGTGACAAGGGTCACTGTAGAGAGGAACCCTGTCTCAGGGAGTCACCCTCAACTCTTTGCGAGGATGGACCTGAATTTTTATTTTGTTTAAATATATATTTGTACGGGTGGGGATCGAATTACGCACTGGCCGCTTTGGCTGGGCTAGCAGAGCATACTCGATATTAGCCGAACGCGCTATCCACCAGGTCACGGGGGTGCCCTCTTAATGCATTCTGACAGTGGACTAGTATAACGGCAGATCTATTACATAGCGTTGATGGTAACAGACAGATGAACTTACCTGACAGCGAGCACCTCCTGAACAGCGGCTTCACCATGGAAACCCCGCGATAACAGCTTGTTCAACTTGGTTTCCATGGGAACTGATTCTCGCAGCAACGTCTCGGCTTTGACCTGGTTAGCAGATTGGGAGCGCAGACCGCCATGCACGTCGCGACCACTGACCACAAACAAAATATAATCATAATCACAATACGGGAGTGAGCAAATAGTGTATCACAATATGGGCGAGGATAAAGACTTTATTACAACATGGGAGAGAGCAAAGCGTTTATGATAACATGAGAGAGGGTAGAGAGTTTATGACAACATGGGAGAGAGCAAAGAGTTTATGACAACATGAGAGAGGGTAGAGAGTTTATCACAGCATGGGAGAGAGCAAAGAGTTTATCACAACATTGGAGAGCAAAGAGTTTATCACAACATGGAAGAGAGCAAAGAGTTTATCACAACATGGGAGAGAGCAAAGAGTTTATCACAACATGCGTGAGGGTAAATTAAAAGAGTTCATCACAACACGGGCAAATTTAGAGTTTATCACAACATGGGGAGAGCAATGAGATTATCACAAGGTGGGATAGAGCAAAGAGTTTATCACAACATGAGAGATAGCAAAGAGTTTATCACAACATGAGAGAGGGTAAAGAGTATCACAACATAGGAGAGCATAAAGAGTTTATCACAACATAGGAGAGGATAAAGAGTTTATCACAACATGGGAGAGAGCAAAGAGTTTATCACAAGATGGGAGAGAGCAAAGAGTTTATCACAACATGAGAGAGAGCAAAGCGTTTATCACAACATGAGAGAGGGTAAAGAGTATCACAACATAGGAGAGGATAAAGAGTTTATCACAAGATGGGAGAGAGCAAAGAGTTTATCACAACATGAGAGAGAGCAAAGAGTTTATCACAACATGAGAGAGGGTAAAGAGTATCACAACATAGGAGAGGATAAAGAGTTTATCACAACATAGGAGAGGATAAAGAGTTTATCACAACATGGGCGAGAGCAAAGAGCTTATCACAAGATGGGAGAGAGCAAAGAGTTTATCACAACATGAGAGAGAGCAAAGAGTTTATCACAACACGAGAGAGGGTAAAGAGTATCACGACATAGGAGAGGATAAAGAGTTTATCACAACATAGGAGAGGATACAGAGTTTATCACAACATGGGAGAGAGCAAAGAGTTTATCACAAGATGGGAGAGAGCAAAGAGTTTATCACAACATGAGAGAGAGCAAAAAGTTTATCACAACATGAGAGAGGGTAAAGAGTATCACAACATAGGAGAGGATAAAGAGTTTATCACAACATAGGAGAGGATAAAGAGTTTATCACAACATAGGAGAGGATAAAGAGTTTATCACAACATGAGAGAGCCAGGAGTTTATCACAACACGGGAAAATTTAGAGTGTATCACAACATGAGAGAGAGCAAAGAGATTATCACAACATGAGAGAGGGTAAAGAGTATCACAACATAGGAGAGGATAAAGAGTTTATCACAACATAGGAGAGGATAAAGAGTTTATCACAACATGGGCGAGAGCAAAGAGCTTATCACAAGATGGGAGAGAGCAAAGAGTTTATCACAACATGAGAGAGAGCAAAGAGTTTATCACAACATGAGAGAGGGTAAAGATTATCACGACATAGGAGAGGATAAAGAGTTTATCACAACATAGGAGAGGATACAGAGTTTATCACAACATGGGAGAGAGCAAAGAGCTTATCACAAGATGGGAGAGAGCAAAGAGTTTATCACAACATGAGAGAGAGCAAAGAGTTTATCACAACATGAGAGAGGGTAAAGAGTATCACAACATAGGAGAGGATAAAGAGTTTATCACAACATGAGAGAGCCAGGAGTTTATCACAACACGGGCAAAGTTAGAGTTTATCACAACACGGGAAAATTTAGAGTGTATCACAACATGAGAGAGAGCAAAGAGTTTATCACAACATGAGAGAGGGTAAAGAGTATCACAACATAGGAGAGGATAAAGAGTTTATCACAACATAGGAGAGGATAAAGAGTTTATCACAACATGGGCGAGAGCAAAGAGCTTATCACAAGATGGGAGAGAGCAAAGAGTTTATCACAACATGAGAGAGAGCAAAGAGTTTATCACAACATGAGAGAGGGTAAAGATTATCACGACATAGGAGAGGATAAAGAGTTTATCACAACATAGGAGAGGATACAGAGTTTATCACAACATGGGAGAGAGCAAAGAGCTTATCACAAGATGGGAGAGAGCAAAGAGTTTATCACAACATGAGAGAGAGCAAAGAGTTTATCACAACATGAGAGAGGGTAAAGAGTATCACAACATAGGAGAGGATAAAGAGTTTATCACAACATGAGAGAGCCAGGAGTTTATCACAACACGGGCAAAGTTAGAGTTTATCACAACACGGGAAAATTTAGAGTGTATCACAACATGAGAGAGAGCAAAGAGTTTATCACAACATGAGAGAGGGTAAAGAGTATCACAACATAGGAGAGGATAAAGAGTTTATCACAACATAGGAGAGGATACAGAGTTTATCACAACATGGGATAGAGCAAAGAGTTTATCACAAGATGGGAGAGAGCAAAGAGTTTATCACAACATGAGAGAGAGCAAAGCGTTTATCACAACATGAGAGAGGGTAAAGAGTATCACAACATAGGAGAGGATAAAGAGTTTATCACAACATGAGAGAGCGCAAGGAGTTTATCACAAGATGGGAGAGAGCAAAGAGTTTATCACAACATGAGAGAGAGCAAAGAGTTTATCACAACATGATAGAGGGTAAAGAGTTTATCACAACACGGGCAACTTTAGAGTTTATCACAACATGGGAGAGAGCAATGAGATTATCACAAGGTGGGATAGAGCAAAGAGTTTATCACAACATGAGAGAGAGCAAAGAGTTTATCACAACATGAGAGAGGGTAAAGAGTATCACAACATAGGAGAGGATAAAGAGTTTATCACAACATGGGAGAGAGCAAAGAATTTATCACAAAGTGGGAGAGAGCAAAGGGTTTATTACAACATGAGAGAGGGTAAAGAGTTTATCACAACACGGGCAAAGTTAGAGTTTATCACAACACAGGAACATTTAGAGTGTATCACAACATGGGAGAGAGCAAAGAGTTTATCACAACATGGGAGAGAGCAATGAGATTATCACAAGGTGGGATAGAGCAAAGAGTTTATCACAACATGAGAGAGAGCAAAGAGTTTATCACAACATGAGAGAGGGTAAAGAGTTTATCACAACATAGGAGAGGATAAAGAATTTATCACAACATGGGAGAGGACAAAGAGTTCATCACAATATGGGAGAGAGCAAAGGGTTTATCACAATATGGGAGAGAGCAAAGAGTAATATGGGAGAGAGCAAAGAGTTTATCACAACATGGGAGAGAGCAAATAGTGTATCACAATATGGTAGAGGGTAAAGAATTTATCACAACATCGGAGAGTATAAAGAGTTTATCGCAACCTGGGAGAGGATAAAGAGTTTATGACAACACGGGAGAGGATAGTGAGTTTATCGCAACATGGAGGTGTACAACGACATGGGAGAGGACATAGCAAATTATGAGAGTGACCAGTATGAGCTGGCGTACTTCACCACACATAGCAATGATGAGAGTGGCCAGTATGAGCTGGCGTCCTTCACCATACATAGCAATGATGAGAGTGACCAGTATGAGCTGGCGTCCTTCACCACACATAGCAATGATGAGAGTGACCAGTATGAGCTGGCGTCCTTCACCATACATAGCAATGATGAGAGTGACCAGTATGAGCTGGCGTCCTTCACCACACATAGCAATGATGAGAGTGACCAGTATGAGCTGGCGTCCTTCACCACACATAGCAATGATGAGAGTGACCAGTTTGAGCTGTAAGTGTAATAAGGAACATAAGACGTGTTACAGACTATGCCAGTGAATACCAGCGTGTATCATGGTTATGTCTCTAAGTGCTAAATAGTAAACACCATGATAGCGTAAACAATTATTAAACATGGTGTTTGTTAGTGCTAAGAATTAGTCAATACTATAGCAGGTAGTTTTCAGCACTATTGAAGATTATGTCAGTAAGAACTATTAAACATCATGTTAGCAAGCGTCCATACATAACAAACCTTATCAAGCCGTTGTTTATTATTGTTGAAAGATGAGATCAGCTGGTGCTTATGTCACTATTGTAACGCTTACATTGTCTGTCCTAGTGCGTCAAGACTTAACAATATTTACCTCAACTTATCTTTAGAGCCAGGATTTTCCTGCTTTCTTTAACGGCAAATAATAAAGCTGGTTTAAGACTAAATGAAAAGCAAATTACTTGTCAAGATGAAGTATATTTTATTTGTTAGCGATATTTCATGCATCTTATTATTTAATAATGTCTAAAACAAATAAAAAATATTAACAACTCGTTAATCTAAATACCCAGTAGTAGTATTTTCACTGTATCAGGATCATTTAAACATGCAGGTATCATATACTATTAAAACGGGTACTTACCCACGGTAATACTGGTATTACCCCTGGTAATACGGGTATCACAAACGGTAATACGGGTACTCACCCACAGTAATACTGGTATTCATTCACGGCAATATGGGTATTCACTCACGGTAATACGGGTATTCACCCACGGTAATACGGGTATTCACTCACGGCAAAATGGGTACTCACCCACAGTAATACTGCTATTCATTCACGGCAATATGGGTATTCACTCGCGGTAATATGGGTACTCACCCACGGTAATACGGCTATTCACCCACGGTAATACGGGTATTCACCCACGGCAATACGGGTATTCACCCACGGTAATACGGGTATTCACTCACGGTAATACAGGTACTCACCCACGGTAGTACGGGTCCCGGCTGTAGACGTCCTCGGGCGGCGTGTCCATGGCGCCATGTTGGGGACCGCGAACGCTGGCGCGCCGTACACGGGATCAGGCCCGTGGGGAAGGCCGAAACCATAGTAACCACGCGGAGAGTGTGAGTATTCCACGTTGCCATGGTAACCATGAGGAGAGTGCGAGTAATCCACGTTGCCATAGTCCTGAGGAGTATATCTATAGTCATAGTCCCCGTAGGCGTTGGGCTGGAGGGGTGGTGAGTCGGCCTGCTCGCCAGGGTCTGTGAACCGCAGCGGCTGGGGACTGGAGGCCGCCTGAGGCCTGTTCGGGTTATTGGGGTCGTACAAGGTCCGGTGCGAGCTACCGCGACCTCTAGTCCACCTCGAGTTGCGCGGCGGCATGAACTGGGGTTGAGATCGCGTGGGGAACGAGGGACCCGGGCCGACATTAGGGTTCTCAGGGTGCTGGACGGGCCGCCAGTTGACAGAGGGCGCCCCAAGGTCAGGGATACGGATGAGGCCGCCCACTCTGGCCGCCTGGTGGGAGTCCGGGTGTGGCCTAGAGATACCGCCACCCGCCAACTCGCGGTCTTCGCTGGAACTGACGCGCACTCGTCTGTCGTCGTTAGAGGCGAAGGTCACCTTGATCTTTTGAAGGTTGTGGAGAGGCAAGTCACCACTGTCCTCCACAGCCCTCAGAGCCTGGCCCGGTCTTCTGCCGTCAGCCCTCAGGTCTTGGCTTGGTTTCCTAGCCTCTGATCTGAGGTCTTGGCTTGGTTTCCTAGCCTCTGCCCTGAGGTCTTGGCTTGGTTTCCGAGCCTCTGCCTGGAGGTCTTGGCTTGGTTTCTTGGCCTCTGCTCTCATGTCTTGGTTTGGTTTCCTTGCCTCTGCCCTCGCTTCTTGGCTTGGTCAATCACTTCCTTGCCTTTCAGGTTTTCCTTTTGGCGGCGGCAATCTCCTTGAGCACTACCATCTTTCTTTATACCTACATCTTTCTTATGGCCTCCATCTCGCTGTAAACTGCTGTCTCCCTTGCGGCTCCCATCTCTCTGTAAACTATTATCTCTCTTTTGTTTCCCTTCTCTCTGTAAACTTTTATCTCTCTATTGTTTCCCTTCTCTCTGTAAACTGTTATCTCTCTATTGTTTCCCTTCTCTCTGTAAACTATTATCTCTCTTCTGTTTCCCTTTTCTCTGTAAACTATTATCTCTCTTTTGTTTCCCTTCTCTCTGTAAACTATTATCTCTCTTTTGTTTCCCATCTCTTTGTAAACTATTATCTCTCCTTTAGGCTCCCATCTCTCTGTAAACTGTTATCTCTCCTTGTTTTCCCCTCTCTCTGTAAACTACTATCTCTCTTTCGGCTCCCATCTCTCTGTAAACTATTATCTCTCTGTAAACTCCCATCTCTCTGTAAACTACCGTCTCGTCTACGATCGCCATTTCTTTGGGCACTGCCATCCTTGTGATCTCTCTTTAGACTGCCGTCTCTCCTGAACAGCTGTGCCTCTCGTTCACTCATCCTGTCCCTCTGCTGACCACTTTGCCAGCCAGCCTCCCCGTCTCGCGGTCCCTTGCCGTCGGTGTGCCGCCGCCCGCGCCCCCGCACCATACCCCTTGCGTGGCCTCGGCCAGCACTCGCAGGTCTCGCACGTGGCTCCGAGCGCCATCCAGCGGCAGACGCCGGAACCGCTCCCCCCTTGCACAGTTTCTCCTCTTCCTCTGCCACCAAGTCACCCCAGTTCATTTCAGCACCTGCACTCTTCAGCAGATCCGATATGTCGCTCAGAAGACTGGTATCGGACTCAGGGCTGTGGTCGACTGGTTCCCTGCGCTCTCCGAGGGTCTCACTTTCCACGTCACTCCGCCTCGCGGTATCCAACATCAACGCCGACTGCGTGTCACCTGAGCTCGGACTCTTCGTTGAACGTTGACCTTTGACTTGGTCAAGGTCACGCAGCTGCGTGGTTGCCTGAGATCGACTGGTGACTTCCTGGTTGGCTTTCTGATGCTCAAACCTTGAGTTGGTGATAACTAGACCTTGGAACGATCCTTTGCCGACATTGTCTGCAATGGTTTGATCGGCAGGTCCGAGGCGACTCTCCCCCGCAGAGTGGCCATCACCTCCTTCAGGACGTGCGTCGTCAGCACGGGCCGAACCCCTGTCTATGGCGTACGGCGGGGGGGCCGGACCCCTGTCTGTGGCGTACGGCGGGGGGGCCGGACCCCCGTCTGCGGCGTACGGCGGGGCGGCCGGACCCCTGTCTGTGGCGTACGGCGGGGGGGCTGGGGCCGGGGCCCAATCCCTCTCATGCTGGTTGGCGCCCCGACCCCTCGCGCCGTGATGTCGGCTGTCCCTGGTCCGCTGGGACCGGGTCCAGGAGGCCTCCCCACCCGGATACGAATCCAGCAGCCCGGAGTCGCTGTAACAGTGCAGCTCCGAGTCGTCCCACTCCATGGAGGCGTCCAGACTGACGTCTAGCTGCTCGCCCCCAGACGACCGCAGGTGCCGCCTCGGTCTCTGGCCATCCTTCTGCCAGGCCTTCTGGCCCTCCGCGCCGCCCCCCTGCGCCGGGTCAGCCATGCGCCTCCGGTAGGCCTGACACAGACGCCCGCTGACCCCGGGGTCCTCCCACAGATCCTCAACGTTGGGGACGGTGACGAGGACTTCCTGTGAGCCGCTCCTCACGTTCACCCTGCGCTGCGGTAGTCTAGGCGACAGGACTGCTCGGTCGTCCTCAGCCTCCCTCTCCTGTCGCACCTCCTCCCCACCAACGCCCTCATCGCCCGCCGCCAGGCGGTGCTTAGGGATGTAGAGCGGCAGGCCAGGTCGCCGGCCCGCCTTCCGCCTGGTCCTGGGGTCAGTCTCATCGTCCTGGGGGTCCGCGGCCTCAGCCTGGTGATCGGGACCCAGACCGCCCAGGCCCGTCAGCCTGTTGACCAGACCCCAGGCCCCCTAGGCTACGCCCGTCAGCCTGGTGACCTGACCCCACGCCGCTCAGGCCAGGCCCGTCAGCCTGACTCGTCCTGTCCAGGTTCAGCTGAGAATTGATGCTGACTAGCGGGTGATCGCTTTCTAGGAGAGCGCCCTCTGTGTTGAGATTAAAGTCAACCGGCGGACTGTTCTGGTTGTCGCTGCCTTCGCTCAGTCTTCGCCGGCTCAGTCTGCTTCTACCCGGCTGATAAATCTGTTTCACCGGCCTCTTGGACCTTCTCAACTTGTCAGCCTGCTTAGCATCTGTAATATAGAGTCCAGACCTTGTGGCTAAGTAAAACATTCCAAATACCAACACGGAGCAGGTTTCCACAATCCATAAATGCATTTGTTTAAATTGTTCAGTATACACTTAAAAGGAAAAAATGGTTAGCCGTTTTTATACACATGAAAAATTGCGCCAAAGAACCTCAAGAGCCAAGACAATGGAGTTTGCTTGCAACATACTGCAAATGCACGTGTCATGTACTGGTTGTTACAATATAATTATATCATATAAGAATATCATATAAGAAATATCTTAAAGCTATTTCAACCTCAGCGTCATGCACCAGTCTTCAATGCACTGGCAAATCTGACACAGCAAATCTGACTTATACACATGTGTGACTTCTTTATACACATGTGTGACTTGTACCCCAGGAATTATGGTAATGCTTAAAATATTTACCATTTGGCAATCTACAAATATTATTCTTACTTTATCTTGGCACTTTTCTAAACTTGATTCTTGACAACATATCCACAAACATGTAAAAGATGTGCCATTTCCCAGACTTAAGTTACACCACCATGTTTTTTTTCTTGCATCAGAAAGTGTTGAGCTATTCAAAACCTTCACCTTGGTGGTCATTTTGATGTACTACTTAAAGAACGAAGTGAAGTGCATTCGCAAAATTAAACATGTTATTTATGTATGTTATTTAACTAAAGAACAAGAAAACGGTGCAGATCCCTCATATCGCTTTTAGGGATTGATGTTTTCAGTAAAGTCAGACATTAGCATTTCACCCTTTTGTGGTCATTTAGAAAACAAGACCTCCAAAATATCTACATCCCCTCACCCTCCCCATGGAGCTTCACAATTACGAACCGTGGTCTTCCCTAATGTGTCATCACGTATTAGTCCAAACATGTATCCAAACATGGAAGACTAACCACCCAAATCATGAGCAAATGTAATAGCTTCTTATAACAATTTTATAAATATGTTAAGGAATGGAATGTTGGTGTTTTAGGCCACTTTTGTGCACATACAGGCTAAATTGGGCCAAGAAACCTCCCGAGACGATGAAGGATGAAGGAATGAAACATGCCCAAGATTAGGTGCCCGAGCCCGGATTCGAACCCAGGACCTATTGATCTGCGGTCTAGTGCGCTAACCACTACACCAGGGAGGCCCCCCTATAAATATGTTAAAGAACTTGCTGTAGTGCATTCCACAAATAAAGCAATCAACATGCTCAACTCGATGATATCTCATGCTTTATCTTGGCGAATACACTCCAGCTCGTTCTTTAGTACTAGTACATGTAATTGTTATAACAAGGCATTACCAGTAGTTCTGCTCATGATTTGTTTGGTCCATTTTTCATATTTGGACATAGAAATCAACAATTGCATCAATCGCAGTACTAATATGTGAGTCAGCATAAGGGAGACAATGGTGTGGCTTTAAAATGATAGGATGACCTATCAACTACTTAATGCGCCAGTCAATGTAAAGCCCCAAGGACTATAGGAAAAGTAGATATTTTGAAAGTCTTGTTTTCAAAAGGCTGTGGATATTTGACTGTCACCTCTACCCAGTGTGCAGGGTTATTTTCCTGCTTCTCGCAACTGATAGTCTGTTGTTCATGACCTCAATACAGTCTAGTTATCACTATTTTAGATATCTCAGTGCCAGAGCTCTGTATCTCAATGTGGCGGCCTTGAAGCCTACCGGTAAAATAGCGCTAAATGGTCCATGACTGGCAATATAATGATGTCATAAACAACAGTCAATATGCTGCAAAAGCCAGTAAAATAGCACTGAATGGTCCATGACCGGCAATATAATGATGTCATAAACAACAGTCAATGAGCTGCAACAGCCGGCAAAATAGTGCCACACCAACGGTAGTTGTTCAGTCAAATATCCACTGCCTTTTATAAATCCCCACACATGGGTTAAGTCATCTTGTCTAATTTCCTGGAAAATAACTTCACCTGCACAGCAATATTAAGTATTATCACTTCTACTGTAGCAATGAGTCAAACCATTCCTACTGGCCTTGGCTCGAGGGATCACCCCTTTAGCTGAAGAGACTTCAGCTGGGGACCAAACCGTCCCATCCGCCATATATATCATACCTGTTCAGGATTTATCTTACACCATTAAATATACATGTGACACCTTCATTAGAAAGAATATGACCAATGTCACAGTCCCTTATTTACAGGTGGCACAAGAAATATCTAATCTACCAGTAATTCCAGACTATGCAGAATGGGCAAAAGGCATAATGGCAGAGCAGAACGACTCCCTTAAATCTTACATGGGTATATATTCAATCCCACTTATCCCCCTGGAGCTTAACATTGACTTATAAATTGTATTATTTATCTTGAGATTTATAAGTTTTGACAACATCAGCTAGCTCACCTCAACTATGTAAAATGTGACACTTGACTTAGAATAAGCAGTGTTGGCGAGTGTTGTTCCATATAACTTGTTCTATCTTCTGACATCAAGAAAGTGTGTCAACACTAGATTGTTTGAGTCACATTTTCGCAAACAAATGTTGGAGCATGCAACTTTTCCCGACCAAATGACATGCATATGCAGCGCCACCTGGCGAGTCCTGCCATCACGTGAACCATTTGTAGCCTGGGTCCCAAACTTTGTAACAGTCAATTACCCGTGACAGAGGGTGCTGCTGTTGTCCTCAAGTTTAAAGTGACTGACAAGGCCCTCTAGCAGAGAGGAGGAAACAAATTGCATTCACAGGTACCGACATATGCCAAAAACAAATATGGCAGATGGCTGGTCAGGAAAACTTGTATGCTCCAACATTTCTTCACAAAAATATATACATATGTCAGATGATGTCAAACTAATGTCAAAGGATTTTAACATTGACACTGTTGTGCCTCTAGAGAAGTGGGCACTTGCGCTAAAGCAGTGATGCTATTCATCATCAATGTAATACATTTGTTTTCAATCATTATCAAGAATGTCATATATAATAATCGACTATTTACTGTTACAACGGTTATGCTCTTTAGCCTGCCTGGTATATACCTTGTAGCAAAAGTGAAATAAAGAAAATCACTCTTGGAAAGTCATTCAAGATTACTAATACTATAGTCGGCACAGAAAATATTGGCCGCCTTGTTTTCTAATTTGACACGAAATATTTCATTGCCAAGCCTAAAATCAGTTTATATTTATCAGCTTCAACCAAAGACCAAATAGAATTTCATGTACTTACAGTCCTCTTTTGCGAAAAGAATTCACATGATCCCAAAATTATTAGTTTCATGCAAATGAAGCAGACAATTTTTGCTATGGCCATCGCCAGGTCCATGTGTTTATCTAGTCATCTATCACGTCTATGGCCAAGTATAGGCGATAGTATTGTTGGCATTTTGGGATGGGGGTTAGGTTATATTCCATAACATGAATTACATGCATTTCTTGTACCTGTCATATATGCGCATGGAATCTATAAACTCACTGCTTATACTATCTTTCTGACTTTCATAAAACTTTTACTTTTAGAAGCTAACGAAACTATTAGTTTATGAAATGTGTATAGACAAATATTGGTCTATCCCCTTTGCTTCTTTCTGATATTAGACTCTTCCATGGGCCTACATATTTTAACCAATGAAAATGCATTAATATGAACTTCACCTTACAACCTCATAAAAAATGTAACTGTCAATACACTTCCAACTGCTATACTTTATGCTGGAGATTATTGTGCTCTTATTAAATGAGGTACACATTCAAATACGTAAAAATCCCAAGGGTCTTGTGTAATGTAGTATATAAATGCATAAATTGTGGCTATAATTGGTACACAGACAAAATTATTTACGAAAGTGAAGCGGCAGATATTAAATATACCGATTAAGTAGTCATATTTTACAAATAGAATACAGCTTTTTTCATTCATTATTAAGAAAACTAACTAACACACTATTTTGTCATTGTGATGTCTCACAATTGTTAAAGTCTGAGCCAACTGACTGTGGCAATCATGTGGCCTATGTCAGTATGTGCATGGTATAGCAATGCCATGTGCCGTGCCACTGCCAGGCAGTGGTGGCCTGTGGTCAGTGTGGAGTGTGGCCTGGGTCTGGGTAGTTCTGTCTCCGAAACCTAGTGTTTCCGCACGCTCCGCCAACAAGTTGGCGTGTTGGCGGAGCGTGCGGAGACACTACTACTGTACTAGGTATCGGAGACGGAACTGTCTATAGTATAGTAGCCAGTAGGGTCTGGGCAGGTCAGACCAGGATTAAGTTTGGGATTCACGCAGTTACAACGGACAACACATCCAAGACAACAATAATGAATTGTGGAGAAAGTAGCTACCATTAGCTTGACGAATTTCGCTTTGATCGCCATCTTCGGTTTCCAATTTTTCAGCCAAACTGATTAATTTTTGATGAGTAAGTCGGACAACTTTGTCAGCAGAGGCCATTTTCGATTGTTATCAGCTTATATGTTGAACTTTTGTTTCGGGCGGACCATTTCGTTCTACCTCCAACAAAGGCTCAATCCACATACCGTATTGTAACGAGAAATGGCTAGGTTTTTATTAATTTTCAACCGCGTATATCGCTCAAAAGTAGATAAAATATAATGATAAAACAAATAACTAAAATGCCTACTGCTGGGTAAATGTCTTCTAGCCTTTTTTTTCAAATTCAATTCTCAGGCTTCGCGGTAGCCTGAACGTTCAGACGTTACAGTCTTGACAATTGTTCTTGTGACTGTTACAGTCAGCATCAGACTGTCAAACTGTAACGTCTGAACATTCAAGCTAGCTTCGCGGGAGTTAACATGGGGTAATTTGCAAAGTTCAACCGAAATAGACGAAGTAAAAGAAATTTGCCAAGGACGAAGGGGGGGGGGGGGTCATCGAAAGTGCACCCCACGCGCACAGTACCTTTGCTAAATGGACGAGGATATTTTCAACTACATATCGATTCCTTTTCATTTAAGTCGCAATGTTGAATATTTAATAAACAAAATAAGACTTGCATGTGTAGTGGAGATGATAAAGGAGTTTATTCAGACATGTGGCCTCCGGTTCATGAATACGTCGAATACAATAATAAACGTCATATTCTTTAAAGCAAGGGTTGCGGTCCAACTTCATGTATATATTTAAATATATTATCAAAACAAGACTCTAAGCTCCTTCTGTAACTGGCACGTAGGCCTAGAGGGCACACAACTCGATGCTCCTCGATCTTTCAAGATATTTTATGCAGGAATGATGAACTTTAGCATACCTTGTAAATGAATGTTGAAATTTTAGAGATGAAACCCCCTAAGATGATAAAGCTAGAAACGACGCCCCATGACAGCTATACAGTATTTGACGTTACTTCTGAGTCACTACAATGTCGTTAACATATCGCTAATCGAACTACCCATTTTTGGCGAATGATTTCCATAATTACATGAAGCATCGATTAACAAGTTTATCACTTGGGTATTTCTGAGAGATGCGCTGCTCCGAGGTAACTGGTTTTAAAGATGGGACAAATTAGTCTCGCTGTACATATAAATATTGTACGCGGTCGAAAATCTATCAAAGAAAGCCATTTCGCGTTACAATTATGCACACAAGTTTGGTGAAGTAAATATATGGTTTGAATAACAGTATCACGCGGTTTACAACTGCCAGTGCTTTATCGAGGACCAATAATTGTTTGTATGTACACTAACTTATAGAAATCGGAAATGCATACGACAACGCTTACCTTTTAGTTTCACTAGTGACCCTAAATGGTCGTAGGTATATATAAAATATATAAATATATGTGTAGATATATTCCCACGTGCAGTTTCTTCTTACTTATTTCTAATCCATTGCAAAATTAAAACAATCTATCGATTCCATCAAGTCTGTCATACATCTATATAAACTTCTATCCAATGGTAAGTTTGGATAAGAATTTGTATATCAATGATTAACGATCTGCTGCAGGAGACGAGATGCGTCTACTATACTTTGGTAATGAAATGAAGTATACTTTTTTAAATTCATACTACTGCATGTTTTCTTGACAACCCAACTTCCATGAGAGCACGCTTCATATGTTTTTTCACCCAAAACAGGCTTTGCAACATTTCTTGGTAAGAGTTCTTTACTTATTTTTATAGTTTTAATATGTTATAACATGTGACGTGTTGTAAACTATGGGAGTCTCCCGAGTTTACATGGGACCGTATTTGTAGCTTTCAAAGACATTTGAAACATTTATAGCGAGCGCAAGCGAGTTCTTAAGGTATCATGCATGCATATACAAAGTCCATTTCAAGCATAGGCTTACGACTTTCATTTCGTGTAAAAACCCCCATGAGACGTTTTCGGATTGGGAGTAAATATCAGCTGTACATAAAAAATATTCAAGCAAACCTAGGTCCAAGCCTATTATGTCAGGTCTTTAATAATTAAATCAGCTGCTCCAACAAATTAACGAATAAATTATTCAATGTTAACAATGTATGTATACTTTCAATTAAAGTTAATTTATAAGCGACGCGCTAAATGTCTTGCCAAGCAGAGCGCTCTTGGTGACCGCCCATCAGCTGCTGTCATAGTGAGTGGTCGAGTCGTGGTAATGGAAAAACGAAACATTGATCGGTCCGGAGAAATCAGCTGGCAGTATCCTCTGATGGACTTGCACTATTCTCTGCGATGACAGTCTTCCCTGATGTGCTGACAGTCTTCCCTGATGTGCTGACAATATTCTGATGCGCAGCAATATCTGAAAAACCGAAATTTCTGTTGTAATTTGAGAAAAGTTATTCCATAATAAAGCGTGTGATTGAATGTGCTTCCTTCTGGCCTAGAGTGAGAGCGGACCGGTCGGTCTGGGCCAACCAGAGCGAGAGCAAGAGCGAGAGCAAGAGCGAGAGCGACAGCGAATCGCCGTTGCCACGTCCCTTGCCCTTGCCAGCCTTGTACGTAACGTCGTATACGGGCTACACGTATGTAAGGTCTATCGGGAGAACCTGGATAACCCAAGACGCCCACCAGAAAAGTAGCGCTTGCCATCGTGAGGTCAAAGATTTGGTGGCTCTGGTGGCAGTCCATGACGTCACCACGCCATCAGCACCAACATCTACCTTGACATCAGACATTCCCTCCGCCATCCGCATCAAGGATGACTCGTGGTCCTTACCAAGATCGTCACGTCTGAAGTCCCAATCCTAACATCCAGTCCTGGCGCTGTACAGAGCCGGATGGCCCCGTCCCTGGTGTGACACCTCCCTGGCTGTACGGAGCCGGATGTCCCCGTCCCTGGTGTGACACCTCCCTGGAGCCGGATGGCCCCGTCCCTGGTGTGACACCTCCCTGGGTGTACGGAGCCGGATGGCCCGTCCCTGGTGTGACACCTCCCTGGCTGTACGGAGCCGGATGGCCCCGTCCCTGGTCTGACACCTCCCTGGCTGTCAGGCTCCACGGAGACACATTGGTCGTGATCCATGATCTTTATTTCTGTCGCTTATTTATAAAAGAGAAAAGTTACCATTAAAAACCTTGAGCATCACAAATATCCATTACAAAAGGTGTCATAGCACCATTAGCACTGATGAAGCTGGTTATATTGAAAAATGCGTTATATAAAATGGGGCGTTAATATTTGTTGACTTAAAAAGAGAAAGATAGGTGCCTAAGTGCCGGACGCACATTCACGTAAGACCGCCATCTTCGTGAAGAATCTAGCCAGAAAGGTGCACATGCACTGCTTGTGCGGAAGAAAGCGGACGTCAATCAGAATCGCATCGTAAACCCGGATGTCCGCCCGTCTGACAGGGACTGTTATGCAGGTGTACAAGAAAGGACATTCTGGCCGATATGGATGCGGTCCTCGAGAAAGCCAAGAAACTCAATGAGCATCGTCGGGCTCCGGTGCCTCTCAATCAGATGCAGGATGATAAGGACATTAAGGTATGTGTCAAATATGACGGTTAATTGTAATAAGTTTCCAAAAGAACTAAAATACGCTGAAGTCACACCAATTTTCTACAGGCCGGTAAGTGTTCTCCCTTGTGTCTCAAAGATATATGAAAAAATATTGTGTGACCAGCTTATCACCCAGACTATCTGGGTTTAGAAAGGGACACAGTTGTCAAAGCCTACTGATGCGCTTAGTTGAAGACCAAAAATGCATTAGATAATGTATCTTATATATATAATATATATATATATATATAATATATATATATATTATATAATATATACATGCTTGTATCCACCGCACGGGGAACCGATAAGTATAATTATGCTGATCATCATACTGTGGCGGTTCAAGGTAAGGACTTTAACCAGGCAATCGTGTCTGAAAAGCGAAACGAATTAAGTCAGCACAGACTGTTTTCGATTTCTGGAACAGAACTGGCAGCAGAACAGAAAGTAACATTACTAGGTATTCAACTGGACGCTAGGTTCACTTTTGGCAACCATATATCAAGTTTATGCAAGAAGGCTGGAAAAAGTCTCAATGTTTTAGCTAGAGTTTCTAAATTAATGGATGTTGATAGCAAACTTACGTTATTTCATGCTTTTATTCTTTCACATTTTAATTATTGTCCCGTTGTATGGCATTTTTGTGATATGAAAAATATGCGTAAGATTGAAAAGATACAGGAGCGGGCATTGAGATATGTGTTTAATGACTTTAGATCAGAATACGCAGAGTTGAGGAAGAGAGCGGGTAGACCATTGCTATATGTTGAACGATTGCGCTGCATATCATTAGAAGTTTACAAGAGTATCAACAAGATTGGGCCTAGTTATCTTCATGACATGTATAACGTGAAGGAAAACAATTACATTTTAAAAAATGCGCCAAATATATGTATGCCACGCGTCAAGACAACAGCTTATGGCCATAATTCATTGAAGTATCAAGGTAGCAAGTTATGGAACATGCTCAACAAGGAAACGAAGTTCGCCAAATCTGCCAAGGAATTTAAAACAACGCTGTCAACCTCGGATGTTTTCTTGTGTCACCGTAATTCGTGCACATTATGTAACATAGTTAATGGGGAAGGTTTTAGGAGATGCATATATCATTGTCGGTCAATAGCACGTGTGCTAATGTGTATTGTTGACTTTTACATACCGACGTTAGATAAAAAATTATCTTATAGATATCCCAATGGAGACCAACCTGACGTGGCAGGAGTTCATGAAGGCCCGACATGACGCCCAACATGACCAGTACGTCATCGGAATTAAACGTCATAAGACCCGCGTGACGCATCCTGCGCGCCTCAGCCCGGCAGCCGGGGAATACCAGAGGATGCAGGACTACCGGGAATTCATCCGTGGGGACACGCCGGGGGACAACGACTCCGGCACATCGGCCTTCTTCAGGAATCCCGCCGGGAATCGAATGGAAAACATGAGCAAGGAGCTCACGCGGCTCCAGATGAGATACGACATCTACAAAGTCCGGGGAACGGCGAACAAGGACCCGATCTGCTTCTCTGCAACCGATGCCAGGAAATCCTTCGAAGTGAAAAGCAGACTACTCTTTGCGAACGATCCCGCGCAGAGGCAGGCATGTTCCTTCTACATTGCCCACAGTGAGGCAGTGGCGAAGTCACACTACCCCCGCGAACAGGAGGCGCAGATCCTACTAGGAAGAACAGGACAACAAGCATGCCAGTGGCCTGGGAGCTATCGTTCGTTCGATGCCAGGCGTCTGGAGTACGAGGCCCGACGTGTCGAACGCCAGCGCCAGCAGGAACCTGACCACGTCCCTGACCAGGTCCCTGAAGAACCTGGACAGACCGAGGAAGAACCTGGACAGACAGAGGAAGAAGCTGGAGATGCCAAGGAAGGTCAACATACCGACTCTTCTGATGAACATGGCGGGATGCCTGCCTCGCTGCAACGGGGAACTGAACTGTCCAAACAGCTCCAGCGACTCTTCTTCGATGCATTTGATCCCCAGAAGATCGCAAAGGTGCCGACGATTCACACTCCGCACCTTCCTCGGGCAGTACGGCGTTACTGGGGCCGATGCTCTTGGTGTTGCACGACGCTTCCAGGCCACATGGACCCTCCGGCGCGAAGACCACGTCATGTCTATTGCGCTTGAGCCTTTCCGGGACCGAGGGCAGGAACCCACCATGGCCGAAGCGACAGAACTGATCCGGGACGCCGGCCTCCGATTGAAGCCGAGTCGCGTGAGCTACCTCTACCGCCGGCTTCCTCCGAGGACTCCCACCAGGAGGGAGCGACGACAACTTCAGGACGTTGAGAACGAAAAGGTGGACAGTCACATCAGGAATGATGACTGGCCCGCCCTCGTCTCAAAGTCCATGCCGGGCATTGGACGAGGCCTCTTTGCCGCCCGGGCGTTCCCACAAGGGGCTGCCGTTGTCCATTACGGCGGCCCACTGATGTCCGGTGCGAAGGCCACTGCCTTCATCAAGCGGAGCCAGGAGGACCAGTCGATTGACACGTCATACATGTACATATTCAAGCATCAAGGTGTACAACATGTGGTGAAACCGTCCAAACACGACAAACGACTCGTTGGGAGGCTCATAAACCACTCCAAGCCTCATCCCAATGTTCGTGGACGGGTGAAGGTGGTGGATGGGTCCCCCACGATCGTATTCTTTGCGACGAGGGACATTTGCTATAACGAGGAACTGTTGTTTGATAATGGCGGTAACCAGCCCGGTGTTCCAAGCTGGATGACAACCAAGGGTTGTCCCTGCCTGACTTGCCAAGCGAAGAGGTCGCAGCAGGTGAAGACAACCGCGACGCTCACCGGGCCTAAATCGGCGACGACAGCGGCGACGGCCCGCTCCTTGAGGCGGCAGGCGACGACAGCGGCGACGACGACGGCCCGCTCCTTGACATCCGCTTCGGATCGACAGACGGCGTCCCGCAAGCGCAAGGCCACGTCGACGTCAGCATCGTACGTCCGAACCCGGAAGCGGCATGCGACGTCGGCATCAGACATGCCGCCGCTGCCAGAGCATCACCAGCCCAGTCATACGATGACTGTCGAGGTCTAAGTTCACCTGCAGCCTCCTCCGACGCCGGAAGAAGGAATCACTTGCGAATCGGTAAGTGGCCACGTTACTTCTGCGTCTCCACCCGCTTCCTCACCCAGGCCCATTATACCACTGGACAGTCGCATCAGTGAGACCAGCGACAGTGGGAGTGACACGGATACTTCATTCGCTTCCTACTTCTTCCTCTCCAAAAGTGTTCCGCTTTCTTCGATCCCCGCTGAGTCCCTGGATGTCATGGTTGATCTCCCCTCACCAGTTGCTCTTCTCCCATATAGCCTATCCCCGGTGCCAGCGGGCCATTTCTTCCTTGCCATGTACATTTCCCCTCTCTCCTCATCATCATGTTTTAAGCTATATAACTGCAAGGTGAGCTGATGCCACTCTACGTTCACAGCTATCCGTTCTGCACCCATCATGTACATTTCCCCCCTCTCCTCATCCCCCACACTCAGCCCGGCAGCCGGCGAGTACCAGAGGATGCAGGACTACCGGGAATTCATCCGTGGGGACATGCCGGGGGACAACGACGCCGGCAACCGGACTTCTTCAGGAATACCGCTGGGAATGGGATGGAAAACATGAGCAAGGAGCTCACGCGGCTCCAGATGAGATACAAAGTCCGGGGAACGGCGAACAAGGACCCGATCTGCTTCTCTGCAACCGATGCCAGAAAATCCTTCGAAGTGAAAAGCAGAATGCTCTTTGCGAACGATCCGGCGCAGATGCAGGCATGTTTCTTTACATTGCCCACGATGAGGCAGTGGCGAAGTCACACTACCCCCGCGAGCAAGAGAGGCAGATCGTATAAGGACGGGCGGGACAGGAACAATGCCAGTGACCTGGGGACTACGTTTTGTTCGATGCCAAGCGTCGGGAGAACGAGGCCCGACGTGTCCCACGGATCGGGCACCAGCAGGAAGCTGACCATGTCCCTAAATAACCTGGACAGGCCGGGATAGCCCTTGTGGCAAAGGGATGTCCGCCTCGCTGCAACGGGGAAGTGAACTGTCGAAACAGCTGCAGCGACTCTTCTTTGATTAATTTAATCCACAGAATATCGAATGCCACAAGGGGCTGCCGTGGCCCATTACGGCGGCCCAAGGATGTCCGGTGCGGAGGCCACTGCCTTCATCAAACAGAGCCAGGAGGACCAGTCGATTGACACGTCGTATATGTACATTTTCAAACATCCTAATCTTCGTGGACGGGTGCAGGTGGTGGATGGGTCACCCTACATCGTATTCTTTGCGACGAGGGACATCCGCCCAGACGAGGAACCGTTGTTCTGTTATGGCGTGTGTCCTGACTGCTTCAAGCAGTATACGCGAACAAGCCATCCGGAGCGTTGTTTTCCCGACTTGATTCCCGCCCAGCTGCAGACCAAGCACACCCAGACTCGGGACTCCGTGCTTGGCTTCACACACACAATGCCCGTCACGGAGGAGACTGAGCGCCCTGGCCAATGGTGTCACGGAGGAGACTGAGCGCCCTGGCCAATGGTGTCACGGAGGAGACTGAGCGCCCTGGCCAATGGTGTCACGGAGGAGACTGAGCGCCCTGGCCAATGGTATCACCCTCGGGCTGAATGAACCCTGTCCGGACAGGGAATTCATCGTGCACTTCGTAGAACGACTTGGCCACGTTGTCTACGACAAGGTGCAGCCTCTGGAGGAGGACACGGAAGCGGAGGATCCGCGAGTGCTTCGCCAGCGCCCGCCACAGCCCGCTCACCCTGCGGCGGCTTCCGAAGCGGCGCATAAGCCACGCCCTTCCGGTTAGGGTACTGCCACGCGGGATTTCGCGTATATTAACAATCCCGTTCGCCGCGCGATGACAGAAGCTGGCTTATATCGCGCAATCTCGACGACCGACGCCATGCTGGTGGACTTCCGGTCTCGCATGATTAACACGCTACAGGGGAGCGCCAGGCCCACGTTAACCAGTTGGTCGACCGGGTTGCCAGATACATTTATCATCTGCAGGAGTTGGCCTATCCGGAAGTACTTCCAGTTAAGGTTGACGTCAAATTGATGGAGCAGCGGCGCCAGGTGGTCAACTATTTCGGGGCGATGTGTAAGTGTGGCGCCCAAGGAAGTGGCGTCAAGAACTACATCCGCGCCGTCATCTCCTTTGCCGAATTCGTGCAAGTAGCGCCGACGTTTCGGACGCACTTCGTGAAGAGCCTGGCGGCCCACCAGAAAGGCGCACATCTCAGGATTGGGCGCAACGAAGCGGATGTAAATCTTGAATACATCGAGAACACGAGGGTCCGCCCGGTTGACATGGACACGGTGATGGAGGTTTACAAGAGAAGGGACATTCTAGCCGATGTGGATGCTGTCATCGCCAAGGCCAAGGGGCTCAATGAGAACCGTCGGCCACAGAAGCCTCTCAACCGGTGGCAGAATGATGAGCCCTGCCTGGTGACCCGGTATCTGGGCGGTGACGTCATACAGATGTCCCATTGCCAGGGGCCCAGGGTGGTTTGCAACCTGATGTTGGAAGAGTTCCTGAAGGCCCGATATGACGCCCAACATGACCAGTACGTCACCGGGTTTGATTTGATTGGGCCTTAACGGCCCTTTCAGCCTTTAAGGCGATATCGTGCCATACTGGTTCAGTTCATTCTAAATAACTAAGCAGTCAATACTAAAACCCTGAAAATACATACATGTGGTATTGAAGATAAAACAATTGCCAAAATGATAAATGGTCAAGCAGATATGATGTTTTCCATGAATGCTGTCAATGTTGAAATGATCAATAGATTAATAAATAAGGATATCAAGTAATGTGATGAATCAGATTGTTTTAAAACCATGAAATTGAAGAAACGACAAAGTCAATAAGTTGTCAGAATATAAAACCATGAATGGATCTCTACCTGCGTTTGTACTTAAACGCGAATTCCCGTTTTAGACTGTAAAGGAAGCTTGTTATTTACTCACATTATATATATATATAGTTTAAATTATGCTTGTTTTGTCGTAGTGAATTAGTTATCAGAAGTATTGCTTTTCTCACATATAATACGAAGCTAACCTGCTAACCGGTAGAAACATGACACCTATTCATGTGTCGCAATCATTCTGGCTTTAATTCACTGGAGTATAAGACTCCATATTTTATGATTGTGAGAATGAGCGTTATGGTAATGATTCTATTAATAAAAATGGTTCTTATTGTTGTTAGGAAATGGAGTATGAGCAGGTGAACACCTGTGAGTGATACGGCGAGTGAATGGGTGAGTGCTGTTCGCGCTGTTTTTCAGGGTGTTACACTTAGAAACGAAATAAAATCGTGATATCGCTCAACCCCTTCCTCGACACACCCCCCCCCCCACCTCGTAGCCCCGTCCACCGCATCACGTGACCACTTCAGGTAAATCCTTCCGGCACCCCCGTCGTTTCCAGACCTGGGACGGGGGAAGGCGTAGTTGGGCGCATGACGCGCCATACAAGGATACGCGGTACGACCTCTTAGCCTCTCGGCGCCCGGGCCCTCGGCCGCCTCCACGTGGTTTCCACCCGGGCCCTCGGCCGCCTCCATGTGGTTCCCGCTGGATAACGCTAAAGGATGAGGGCCAAATCGCGAGTGCTTCGGCACCCAGGAATGTTGCTTGTTCGGCTAGTCCCATGATCGCTCCATGGGGGGGTGGGGACGCCTCCCCTCATATCGCTGAAGTGATCCTTGCTGGTCTTGCATGTACGGCGGACCTCTGTATACGCTGGTTATGCTATGGAACCAGCGGTCGGTGTATTTGTGCCTCCCCTGCCCAGGGGTAACGAAATAGGGGGGGGGCGGGAGGTGAATCTTGACCCCGAACTCCCCGACCGATGGGGTAAAACCCTTAAGTCGAACCCGTCGGGCCTATCTAGCCCGGCGGGGGTTGAATACCAGCTACGTCGTCTATAGATAAGATGCCGGAGCCCGTACCCGCGGGCTCCACTGGTAGAGCTGTGGGGGGAGGGGGGGGGGGGGTGAGTAGCGACACGGATTCAGGAAACTGGTGGCAACCTCTTGTGAAGTCCGTTGAAGGCATAAGGTTAGAGTCCGGTCTAGAGGTAGGACAGATCCGGCCAGGCCAGCTCACGGTGACTCAACGTGAGCTACTAGACAGTGACTATGAGCACTAACAGTCAACCTCCGCGGGTATAAGACTGGCTGTCTCAGCCACAGTTAGTCATCTGCACTTCCACTGCATCATGGCGCAAGAACGACTGCATGGTCTTTGTCCTGGCTGCGAGATCACCTTTAAGGATTTGGCGAACCACCTGAGACGGAGACGATGCCGGAACGAGAGCAAGGCTGACCCCGCAGTACAGAAGAGCCTCGCAGGAGGGGGTCAAGGCGACGTGACGGAGGTTTCCGGCCCCGAGCCCGGTGGTGCGAGCGGTATCCATGGAGTACAGAGCGAACATAGTGCAGAGAACTGGTGACAAACCTCTTTTGAAGTCTGTTGAGGGCATAAGGTTAGAGTCCGGTCTAGAGGTCAGAGAGATCCGGCCAGGCCAGCTCACGGTGACTCGGAGCTTGTGCAGGCCCCTGGTAGACCAATCGGTGTTACACGACCAACCGTTAAAAAGGCCGATACAGGTTGTGGTCATGAACACACAAGATTACACTACTGAGTGTTATGGACATAACACATAACACGAAATATTACAAACCACCCACGACACCCAGGCAATGCGAAGGCGATCACTAAAATTATGGATGAACTCCTCCATAACAAAACCAAATCGGAGGTGGAACACAAATGGCTTCTCCCTCCCACAGAAACCCGCTCACGCCTATTCTACGGGCTACCTAAGACCCACAAACCAAGGGACAAATGGAACCGTTCCACCCCGTTGCCCCACTGTATCAGACACATCGTCTGAATCCTACAATGCCGCTCACATAGCACTGGAACTCAAACCAGTGAGCACTAATCATCCATTTGGGTTTTGTTTTGTGCCTAATTGGACCACGTTAAGACCCCTAGGATTCAAATGCTGGATGAGCACAATCTAACGGCTGCTGTTAAACGCGGGCTAAATTACGGAGACTTCTAGCGGCGTATCTAGCCTTCATAATGATATTGGCCATGTTTAAGTGTGATTATTTTCTAGCGTCGAAACTACTTATTCCATTCCGGAGACTTTAATATTAATAACGGAACACGAAGACCTAACATTAAATTAAATTAAACAAAATTAAAATTGATCCCCGGCATACGCTGACATCTACCTCGCAAAGTGGGAACGAGACATTAAGTCACTACAAATGGACCTCCCCGCTCCATCATTCTGGTTTAGATACCTTGAGGATATCATGGTCTGGCCACATTCACCACAAGAACTGGATGAATTAACGCAATTGATCCTCATATTGGGATACAAGCCACCATATCACACCTCACAGTATTAAAGCATTCAAAGGGGGGGACCGACTTTCATTAACACTGTTACACTAGATACCAAAACATACTGGAAACAGACAGCCACCTAAATGTACTTATTACGACCAGCCCCCCCCCCCCCCCCCCCGCAAAACCAAGACCGGCCTAACTACAAGTTAAAGCGTACAAACCACAGCGATTTCAAGGATATGTTCAAATTCTTTATCAAACGCGGCTTGTTATAGGCAGACTTTAAAAGAAGTGGTTCCAACCCTTATACATCACTCTCACCTGAAGGGCAAACAGCCCGAAAACCTGTGTGATATTGATTGGCTCCAGACTTCTGGACCAACTCTACCTCTATTTTGTTGAACAATTATCGAGTAAGTATGATGAAGACACGTTCGACACAACAACCGTTCCTTAAACTTCACACTCGAAACAAGAGACGGAAGCCGACACGGAGCTGGACGTCCCAATACCCCAATAAGGGCTCATCATCAACCAACAGACCTGACTAGTCCCGAGCGGAAAACCCGAGCCGCCACAGAGCCGGACTCCCCCCGCTTACCAACTCGATCCACACAGGACCAGCGGACATCACCCCAGGGTACCGAGGTTCCTCAGGCGGCGACCCCCCACTTGTCCCCCCACGGGGACAGTGCGAAGGGAACGCTAACCCTGGAGGAGTTGGATTCTGCCGAATCCGGCTCTAATGGGTCTTGAGCAAGAACCGCAAGGATTTGCTGGGGAAACTTGACTTGACCTTTGGCCGCCTTTTCAGCTTATTTCATATAAAGCTAGTAGTATATAGCCTTGTAGTGCGCGCAGTGTAGTGCGCGCAGTGTAGTGCGCGACCTGTAGTAATGTAGAAGTATGTCTAGTATTTATGCAGGCGAAGTACAATTTTTGAAATTGTAATAATGTCTTGGTATTTGCTTAGTATTATATTAGAGTCATTATGACAGTTATCATTCATTTGATGTCAGACTAATACAACAGAGCATATAATTATCAGTGCATATTGATCGGAACAGGAATATTTTATGATCAGTGCATATCGCAGCCTGTATTGTCTATTGGTTGTCAAGGTCAACCATGTGATAATCTTACGCATGTAAAATAGTACTACATAGTAACAGTGCTCTCATATCACAAGATGTCATATACGTTGTTTAGAAAGTATACGTCCTATATTACAAGGTTCACCATTGGTGCAATGTAGTAATCCTAACGCGTAGTAACATACACGCAAATATTACCTTTTTTCATATAAACGAGACCACAAGAAGTGAGAGCCTCTTTCCAAGATGGCATTTGAAATTCCGCCTCCACCCCGCCTTTTTTGGCGTTTTTTACCCTCACCTTTGCGCAGTAATTTATGTTATCATTCACATGTATAACCTTCGCTATCTCGTATATATGTATTATTTTCATGTATGAATTTATGCACATTTATTAAAAAATTTCATGTCTTATATTGTGGTAGCATATATACAAAAAAAGATAAAATTCCACAGGGTGGCTACCTTTTGTCCGAAATGCAATAAGAAGTACGAGGTGAAGTCACATCTCAACAAGTGTTACCTTGACAAAACGGAAGCGGAAATCAAAAGTATCCACTTTCAAGAAAGCAAATGCGCTAAACAAGGACAAGTCGGCGAAGGCACCCTTGAAGCCTGTAAGCCACGATGAGTTCCGGCTGGTCACGCGATACCTGGCCGGAGCCATCATGCAGATCGGACATTTCCAGCGACCAGGCGTACCCGGCAACTTGATCCTGTACGAGTTCCTGAATGCTCTCGAAGAGCAAGGGAAGTTCGCTGTCGGGGTCAAGAAACACAAGACCGAAGGCACCCACCCCGCCCTCGTCTCCTTCAGCCCGGAGGAGTACGGGATGATGAAGGGTTATCCCCTTTACATCCAGGGTGGTATGCCGGAGGACTCTTCGCCGGATACGTCTCTGTTTTTTCGCTCCCCCACTGGGACCGCGATCGAGAACATGAATAAGGAATTGAACCGATTGCAGGCGAGGTTCATCTTCAAGAAGCAGATGAACGGCGACAGGACTTACACGGCGAACGATGCGCGCAAGGCGATCGAGACGACGTGCAGATCCGTCGTCGGGAAGGACCATCCTGATAGCGGCCAGGTGCACGACTACCTCGCCCACAGTGCCAGTGTGACGTACAAGCACTGCGCTTTGCGGAAACACACGGATGCCGTGTATGCCTTTCAACTGATCTCGAAGGTCGTTGACAAGGAATACGAGCGAGAAGTTGGCGCCAAACACGCTGCCAAACCAGCAGCGCCCCTACCGGAAGCCGGACCGTCAGCTGCCGAACCAGCAGCGCCCCAGCCGGATCACGACTCGGAACCTGAGTCCGTGACATCGGCCATCGCATCGGACCCGATATCGACGCTGTTTCTGCAATCGTTCTCCATCGAGCGGGATAAGGCCCCGACGGCCAAGGAGATCAGGCGCTTCATGGAGGAGGAGCAGGTGCCTGTCCACCAACATTACCGTCATGGTTGAAGCCCTGCGTGGTCGTACACTAGAGCCGACTACGGCAGAGGCCGAAACCATGATAAGAGACCTGGGCCTCTCCATGAAGAAGGCCCGGGTCTCCATCCTTTACCGGAGACTGACACCCCGACGACCCACCAGAACGTGACGATAAGGAGAGCGGCCACTTCATCAACCACTCGAGGCCCAACCCTAACGTGAAGCCAAGGGTCCAGTTGCTCGGGGGAATACCCCGACTGATGTTCACGGCCAGACGGGATATACGTGCGGGGGAAGGTATCTTCTTCGACTACGGAGATAGAAACCCCAATATCCCGGACTGCATGTGCCCCCAGTGCCGCCCATCTGCCCCTGCCCAGGCTCCGCAGGCTCTCCAGGCTGACCAGGCTGGTCGCACTGGCAAGGGCAAGGCCAAGGGCACACGGCAAAACATCGAGGAGAGCTCCACTTCCGCGGTCTCCGGAGCTGTCCCTCCACAGGCTCCCCAGGCTGCCCACACAGCTCAGGCTGGCAAGGCCAAGAGGAAAAGGGAAGCCAGGGACGAAGCGAGTCGGCACAGACTTACGCGGCCCCTGCGACCGCTGGAGTTGGAGAAGTGCCCGCCCAGGCGCCCATGGCTGCCCAGCCCCAGCCTAGGTTCAGCACTTCCTTGTCCAGCCGCAGGCGGCGACAGATGGTGCCCAGCGTGCGTTTATCGCGAAGTATTATAGATTAGATGGGGTCTAGCTTCATACACTTGTTTTTAATCTTTAATTTATTATTGTATTAAATAAGTCATTATTGTATTAAATAATGTAATATTGTATTAAATAATGTAATATTTTATTAAATAATGTAATATTTTATTAAATAATTCATTTTTTTATTAAATAATTTATTTATTTATTAAATAATTTATTATTACTTATATATTTCATTCATTTATATATGTTTTATTCATTTTATATATTTGCCTATCTGTTTTTAGCCATGTTTTTATACCGTAACTCCCTTTTCGGCAAGGGGGTTGGGAGGGGACATGTACTGGAAAACGATCAATAAATGGCAAATAGTACTTCTAAAATTATAGACACCTGATATGGCACCGGAATCTAGAAAAAGCAATATCGAATAATAGCCATTAGTACTCGCACTAGGTGACTGCTGTGCACATTGAGTGGCAGAATCACATTTATGACTGCAAAGAAAACTCCTGCAGCATCATATATCATTCAAACTTTCCGGGGAAGCCCACTTGTCTTCGTTTGAGTGAATCAAATTATGCAGATGAAGAGCCAGGTTTACCCAGTAGTGTTGAGGAGCCGGACCGATGACGCCGCCGCGGTCAGAGGAACATTGGGGCGTACCAATGCCGAGACGGTCAGAGGAACATTGGGGCGTACCAATGCCGAGACGGTCAGAAGGAACATTGGGGCGTACCAATGCCGAGACGGTCAGAGCAACATTGGGGCGTACCAATGCCGAGACGGTCAGAGCAACATTGGGGCGTACCAATGCCGAGACGGTCAGAGCAACATTGGGGCGTACCAATGCCGAGACGGTCAGAGGAACATTGGGGGGTACCAATGCCGAGACGGTCAGAGCAACATTGGGGCGTACCAATGCCGAGACGGTCAGAGGAACATTGGGGGGTACCAATGCCGAGACGGTCAGAGCAACATTGGGGCGTACCAATGCCGAGACGGTCAGAGCAACATTGGGGCGTACCAATGCCGAGACGGTCAGAGCAACATTGGGGCGTACCAATGCCGAGACGGTCAGAGCAACATTGGGGCGTACCAATGCCGAGACGCGTGTCACCTGCCCCGAGTGTCCCACAACCTCTGCGACCAACATTGGTTTATCACAGCACAGGCGCCGCCCACACGTATTGAACATTCTCTGGATCTGTTGTTTCCGCCTCGGTTGTGTAACGAGCGTGTGACTTTCTAGATAGTACAACTGCAACTAGGGTATTGCAGCAAGTAGATATCGGTAAATTTAGGCTGCTTAGTGTCCTATACAAGACTAAGGTATTGTATCAGAGTCAAATGAGTAAACCCTGAAAGTAAGCAATCGTATGAATATGTGGAACAATATTGCGAGCGTTCTAACGGGGCAAATATAACCCGGGAACGATGGCGTTAACGGAATTGTTATCAAATCCTGAAAATAAACAACTGCCTAACTAACCACTGACAATGGAGCAAAAAGACCATGGCTCTAATCTAATCTAGACAGAAAAAAATCCAAACAGTTGTTGGACGTCAATACTATATAAATGCATTATTAAACAGGATAGCTCTATCACGGATTATTTCTTTGGGTCCGGGACCGATTTCTCCGACCATTCTCAGCCACGAATAATTAGAGCGCACAACAGTGAGGTAGGAACGAGTGCCGCAAACGACCGTCGTAGATCCGTATCTTAGTGCCGCTTGTAGTGGGAGGTGTACGGACTGTCGGCTTTGAAGCCTGTGCTCTCTCCGCGCCGCAGTGTCGACATAAAACTTCGCAATGGCACATGCAGTGTGTAATTATGTGGGTGACGGGGGTGCTAGAGGGGGGGGGGCTTGTGATTTGACTAGGTCACGATGAATTAAACAGGATAACTTCGAGTAGGCTATACATAGGAAGGGCGGATAGATGATATAAAGTAGCGATTTCCCGATTCACGTTTATTTAGTGTTAAAATTTCCAGTTCACGATTATTGAGAACCCTTGATCACGACGGTCGGCTAATACCCCATTCCCAGGTCACGAAGAATTATTTGCCTCATTCCCAGTTCACCAAGGAACGGAAATACCTCCTCCCCCCACCCCATATAAAAATAGGCATAAATGCAGAGTAAGCGAAAGAGTAGCATTCACATCCAACATTTAGCGACAAGAATAGAATCAAATAATAATCAGACATACTCTTCATAATGTAGCAGGCCTACTATATTACTGAGTAATCGACAGTCGGAGGGACGACGCCCCTTTGGGTCTTATAAGCATTATTTCGTACACTACGGCACATACAAAGGCTAAAACTGCTCTTATGTTGATACTACCGACTGTTTATCACTATCGGATTATTGACTCGTACATTATCGGATTATTGACTCGTACATAATCCAAGGTATTAGTATCCACCTACCTCACTCATTAGTCAGTAACAGTTGGTTAACGAGTTAGGTATTATTGATGTAATACACATGCATGCCACTAACTGTAAATGACCACTGCTTGCCTTTTTTTTGAATAGGTGCCGACGATATAGGATCTTGGAATCGAATGAGAGAAGTTGACGAAAAACATTTAATACCGAAGACCAATTACCAATGTAATTCTGCCCTCTAATGTCTCCCCTCCCCAAACTGGAGGTACTAACCCCTCTTGGGGTGATTCCCCTCCCCCAACTTGTCTTGTGAGTTTCAGTCTGACAACGGCAGTCGGACGAAACCCCAAATCAGCACGACCACACTTAACCGTAAGGCCGTAGAAGTTCATCAGTTGGTCGGTGCATGTACTCAGATCTGGGCTTCACTTAATTCTGTAGCTAGTCACTAGCGCTTGCAAGGGAGTTGCGCCCCCTGCCCCAGTAGGATAATTTGTCTGTACCAATAAGGGTCACGTTATAATCACGCTAGTAGCCGTTTTGGCTCCTTAGCACTTTGTTGCATTGCATTTGCGATTCTCTCGCCCAGAGGTTAACGAGAGAGGGATGTAAAGCCTGACCCTCGACATTCCTAGCCTCTGGAAGCAACACTGGGTCGCGTAGAGGCCAAGGCGCGCGTCACCTGCCCGGACTTTCCCAGGACCTTTGGGACCAAGGGGGGCGGGCTTATCCCAGCACAGGCGCCCTACACACTCGGGAGGCGTATGACGCCCAGTGCGTACCTGCGCCGCTTAAAAAGCAAGCTTTACACCGAGATTATGGCGAGCCTGGTCGCTGACCCCGACTTACGCCTCGCCCACAATCGCAAAGTCGAGTATTACGATAACTGCCATGTCCGTCAGTGGTTCCGGGAGAACGTTGACGGGAAAACCTGTGTCAAGTTCAGCGCTGTGGTACTGAATTGGCGGGGTTTGTGTGGTAGGCATTCTTGGAAATTCCTCAAAGATGACCTTAAAATGAGATCCAACGACCTTGTCACGATGTCTTTACGCGTGTTGGAGTCTGGCCATAAGGTTTACCTTGGCTTCAAGAGGAGCACTTTCAGAGCGGGGGACGCGGTCCGACATCACGTGGCTGCCCGAAACCGGTTTTTCGGATAGCAGTCATTGATTGGCTGAGATGCGGGCCGGGATGGGGTTAAGCTTCCCCTGACTGAGCTGTCCGGCCTCACGGACCCTATGGGTGTTGGGAGGTTAGACTCGTGGATAAATAAGCGAATCTCATTTACCTATCTGACCACCTGGACTTCTTTTACCCACTTTACACATCTCCGTTGTTTTTTACTCTTTTACTATTTTAACACAAACAATGGGTCCCCGGCGCCCAAGGAAGTGATAGAGCCAAAAACCCTGGAGGAATTGGAGTTACCATTTAACGTACAAAGCCATGGGCTCGAGAACCGGTTCGAGTACCTTTGGCTGCTTACAAGTTACAAACCGAATCTGTCACGGAAGGCTCGGACGGTAGTCGTCCCAAAGAAATCGCATACGCTTGACCCTTTAGAGCAGCGACCGATTACCATAAACTCACACAAACTAATAGTGCGCAGCAAGGTATATTGGAACTTTAGGGTCAAGGTGGATCGACGGAGGCGTACCTGGTATCAGGGTTAGGCTTCCCTAGCCGTCAGGGCAAGCCCCACCCCGGGGTGTGGTTAGATCTGGGCCCATATACAAGACCAAGAGCTGCTATAGCCATAACCATATACCCTGTGTAGCATTTCTGTTATATGAAAACTATGCGTAAGATTATGAAGATACAGGAGCGTGCATTGAGGTATGTGTTGGATGACGCTATATCAGAACACAGTTGAGAAAGAGTATCAACACGATTGGACCCAGTTACCTTCATGACCTGCATAATGACGTGCTGAAGAATGGATCAACTATACGTATGCCACGCGTCAAGACAACAGCTTATGGCCTCAGTTCAGCGAAGTATCAAGACGGCAAGCTGAGGAATATGCTTAACAAGGAAACAGAACAATCTCCCAAGGAATTCAAAACAACGTTGTTATATGGTTGTTGATAGAACTTTATCATGCCAGAATTATTCAACGAGCAGATGGATAGGAGGAAATTGACAGATGGAAGAGGACCTCGGTTCTATTGCGTTGGTTTTCGGAACTTGAGGTAATGATTAAGAGGGACGGACGGGGGCATCCGTATTACGGCGTTAGAGGTGAAATTCTTGGATCGCCGTAAGACGAACTACTGCGAAAGCATTTGCCAAGAATGTTTTCATTAATCAAGAACGAAAGTCAGAGGTTCGAAGACGATCAGATACCGTCGTAGTTCTGACCATAAACACTGCCGACTAGCGATCCGACGGCGTTGCATTACTGACTCGCCGGGCAGCTTCCGGGAAACCAACTTCCGAGGCATTCCGGGTGTCCAAGTGCAACTGGTAACTTGCGCGGGGCGGGCTTGTTACCGCCCGCCGCAAGGCTAAGATTCAGCACGCGAAAGCTTGGCGGGCCGACTGACTGAAAACAAGTAAGGAGGTTGGCCCGTCGAGTGAGTAGTTGGATATCGGCCTCCCCCATTGGGGCTCCGTCGCCAGAAGGTCGGCCGTTAAGGACACGGCAAATTGTCCTGGGGCCTATGGTCCCTGCGTGCTCCCGCAATGTGTTTGGTGTTTGCGTGAGCGTTACCAGCCGTGGGAGCCGCCATCGCACCTGACGAACGACGACAGACGAAACGGCCGGCGTCGTTATTGGAACTAGAAACGATAACCTTCACGGAGAGTCCTCCTACGTCTTCAATAAAGTTGACAAAACCAGACTCGCGAGTTGAAATTTGTTGGTGTGTCTGTATGTACCAGGAGTCGCAGGTACGAGCCGTCGCCGGGTAAGGCGATTGGCAAAGTATCAGGAAGAGAAGGGCCGTACCACCTATGGGGGTGCGGCCCTTTTTTTTTTTTTTCTAAAGTGTGCTGGGGTACGTCTGAGCGTCCACGCCGTGGATGACACGTTGCAGCCGGTAACCGTCTGTGTCAGCGGAACACGGCGGGCTAAATCCTCAAACACAGGCTGAACGACTGGTGGACGGGGGTCCCGCCCCCTCAAGCCGGGCAAGTAGGCGCCGAAAGCCTGATGGTGGGTGGCAGCGTGCAAGTTAGTTATTGCGACGGAGGTGCAGTACAAACTCGCCTAAGCCGGCCGAGTCGGCCTAGCAAGCCAAAAGTCTGGCGGTGGCGCGGTGAGTACATGTGAGTTAGAAACAGCGGCGGAAGTGCAGTACAAACTCCCCAGAGCCGTCAGGCAAAGGAGAAGGCGTATCTGCGAGTGAGCTTGGGCCGTATTGGACAAAGGAACTACTGCATTACACCACCCGAAGTCGGTCGAGTAGGCGAAAACCGGCGAAAGACTGGTGGAGGAACGACAACGGCGGTGACTGAAAACAAGTAAGGAGCCACTAACGTCATTCTCAAGCCGGGCTAGTAGCCAAAGATTGCCCCTCCCCTTGTGGGCTCACAAATATAAAACGGGGCAGCCCGAGGTAGCGGGGTTAAACGTTCCCGGAACCGGATGGGCTAGCACCCCGCCCGGTCCCGTAAGATTTCTTCGCTACTAGTCGATTAAAGCGGGGGCGCGAGACCATTGTGGCAAACCCTGCCACGGTCATAGCGACAAATCTGCACGCTGGGGTGCTTCCCTTCCCCATCGTCGCTGCTAACGGGTCACCACACGTCTGTGATCTTTGCCAGGCGGCTCTCCTCGAGCCCAAGGGAGCCAGAGAGCATATGAGGACTCACGGAATCACCGAGCTTATGTACAAATGCCGGAAGTGCTCCGTAACCTGGGTTTCCCTAGGTTCAGTAGCCCGGCACCATAACTCTTGCGACGGACCCTCTGCGCCACAAGTCCCGTCTAGTGCTGAGTTCGCCTGCAGCCACTGCGACCGTTGCTTTACCACCAAGAGCGGTCGGAGCATCCACGCCAGGAGCGCACATCCAGTGGAGTACAATGAGCAACTCCCCCAACCGACTGGGCGATGCCTGGCCTGGAGCGAGGACGAGCTTTGCGATCTGGCCCGACTAGAACGGGCGTGCACAGACCGATATATCAACGTCGCTCTGCAAAAAAACTGATGCTCCACCGAACCACTCAGGCCATACAAACGATCCGGAAGAGTGAGCGGTACAAGAACATAAAAGAGGCGCTAAGACAGGAGCGCGTCCAGGAACCCGTCCCAGAGCCCGTCCCAGAAGAGGTCGAGCCAGAGGAAGATCTACCGGGGCCCGTCCCCACAGACCTCGGCCCCCTCAGAGACGCACTGATTGCGACGCATATCACCCCGATGACAGTCAATTACATCAGGGCTGCATTAGACAACCACGACCCGAACACTGGATGGGCGGAACTGTTCGATACCTTCGTGATCAAAGCCCCGGCCGCCGTAACGCACGAGCCTGCTCCGAAGCGCAGAGCCCGCCCGGCGGCAAGGCCCGATCAACCAACTAACCGGGCAAGGAGGCAGCGAGCGCAATTCAAACAGTACCAAAGGCTGTACCAGAACAACCGCTCGCACCTAGCCAAGGTAATCTTAGACGAAGAACCGACCGATCCCATCAGACCTGATATTGACCGAGTGGACGCTACCTTTAGAGGCCGATTCGAGCTGCCTCGAATGGAAGATGACGAGCCGTACATCAGGGCGGCCCCAGTGCCCTCGGTCACTTACCGAATATTAGCCGACGAAGTACAGGAGCAGAGAGGGCTGATGAAAAGCAAAAACGCTCTCGGTCCAGACAAGGCCTTGACCATGCAAGTCCTGAATCGCCTTGACGTAAGAGACCTGGCAGCCATCTACAATACTTGGATCGCCCTCAAGAGGGTTCCCGAAACCCTCAAGGAAGCCCGAACAACGCTCCTACCCAAGTGCGCAGAGGGGTTGGAGGATCCCAACAACTGGAGGCCCATTACCATAGCCTCGTTGATCCTCCGACTATATTGCAAGATACTTGCAAACCGGCTACAGAGGGCCGTACCCATCAAAAGTTCACAGAAAGCGTTCCAGCCACTCGACGGCTGCGGTGAAAACATCACGACAATATCAGCCCTCATAGCGGACGCTCGCAAGAGACGGAAGGAATTGAACATCGTATGGCTGGATCTAGCGAAAGCCTTCGATACGGTTCCCCATGCCTCCATCATGAGAGCCTTACGGCGAAAAGGAGTAAGCGAGGGGTTTATTGAGATTGTGGCGGACATGTATACAGGCGCATGGACGCGAGTGTCTGTCGGCCCCATCTCAACACCGAGTATGCGTATGACGACCGGGGTTAAACAAGGCTGCCCATTGTCGCCGACCCTGTTCAATCTGGTCATCGACGAAATAGCGGCCAAGATTGACCGGCATGGCTACAACCTGGGGGGAGAATCAATTGCCCTACTCGCCTTCGCGGACGATATCGCCGTAGTGAGCGAAATCGAGTACGGTATGAGGAGCAACCTAGAAGCCGTAGGAGAATTCTTTACCAGGAGATCGATGAAAGCTAACGCACGCAAATGTCAGTCCTTGAGAATCGTGCCATCCCCCGGTACCAAGACCACCAGGGTGATGATGGCCTCAGAGTATCAAATCCAAGGTCAAGCGATACCCGCAGTAAACATCATAGACGCGGTGAAATATCTCGGAGTGAAGTTCACGGCCAGAGGTAGACCAGTGGCCGACCTCTCAAAACTGCAGGGCTGGCTACGAAATATATCAAGAGCCCCCTTGCGACCCAAGCAGAAAATCGACATCTTGAGGATCTACACTCTGCCCCGACTAATTTACCCGCTCGGACTCTGCCAGACTAACTCTCGGCAGCTGCGGCTGTGCGACACGCAAATAAGATCAGCGGTGAAGGCAATATTACACCTACCTCCCGCAACTCCAACCAGCTGGTTCTACCGGTCGATCGCAACGTCGGGTCTGGGATTACCAGAATTTAGTCAGCTGATCCCATCCCTGAAAGTGAGACTGGTCACAAACATGCTGCAGTCTAGCGATCCTATCACTCGTATCGCTGCCGAGAGCAAGGTCTGGCAACGCGACCTGAGATGGGCACAAAAGGTGTCGGGGTTAGAAGCAAGCTCCACCGCGAAGGAGGTCGAGCAGGCCATGAACCAGAAGGCCGCCCAACGAACAGAGGACTACAAAAGATCCACGTGGGGAAGAGTCCAGGAGGGGCTGCTTGACTCCGAGTTCGGCCACGAATGGCTGCATGCTGGAACCCACACCGGCGGTCACGAGTACATCGTCAGCGCACACTTCGCCTCAGGAACGCTGCCGGTACGAACGTACGCGCTAGCCGGTCGGACGGGGGATAACAGCTGCCGCCGTTGCCACCAGGAACCGGAGACTATCTCATGTCCTACAGAGTTGTCCAGCGGTGAAGGACGCTATTACAAAACGTCACAATCAGGTTCTTGATAAGGTGGTCCAGGGACTCAAGGCCCAAGACCATCAAGTCACGCGTGAGCCATGGCTTCGAGGGGAGGACGGGCTACGATACCATCCGGACGTCATCTCCGTAAGAGCCGACACCGCCTATGTGCTCGACATAACCGTCCCATTCGATCGGACGGGGAAGTGCCTAGAAAATCAGGCCCAACGAAAAGTGATGAAATACCAAACCCTCAAAAGTGCCGCGATGGACCTAACAGGGGCCAAGCGAGCTAAGATCTTGGGTTTAGCTGTAGGATCAAGAGGTACCTGGCACAAGAGTCAAACTAAGATCTGTCAGGAGCTCGGCCTAACAAAGAACATAATGAGACAGCTAACCCAGATTGCCAGGAGAGGATCAATACGCGTGTGGGACTTGTTCAAACAGTGACCCCGGGGGACCGGGGCGACCGATGACGGATGCGACCCATCTACTGACGCCGCGCCCCGGTCCCACATGGGAAGCAAACAAGCGTGTCTTTACAGGCCCAGTTGGGCCTCACTCGTCCTCTACGCGGGTTGACTCCTCGGGCACCCGGGTGAGACACCTGCTATGGAGGGCCGAGAAAGGGTCAAAAATATAGATCGAGAACCAGACGATAGATAATTTGTCCTTTAGTTATGCAAAACCATGATATCATATAAGCCAACTTATTAATTACCAATAAATATATAAATATAACCCGGTCTTCAACTGCTTAATTTTTTAACGAAACTGTAAACTTATTTAATCGTTGTAGGTTGTTTTTCGGGGATTACGATGGAGGATCTTTGCCAACATTTGTTGGTTAGCGATTCTCCGGATGTTTGGGTCGTCCATGTCGACCCCATGATTTAGCCCCCCATCACAGTACCATTGCTCCTTTGTTAGAGCGGTACGCCACCCTGGTGGCCATTCTCGGTGAGCTGCACCAGGCTTCTAGGGTGATCTTATCTGCGGGGTTGCCATGGGGGTTGAACCACTTTCCAGGTGCGTTCAATTCCCTCTACTTTCCTGTCTCGGGATGGGTTTTATCTGTTACCTACCGGTATGTCGTGCCTCACTGAGAGGATTAGGACTTCAAGTGACACATCACCTGCACCCTGTGTCCCTGTCGGTGCACCTACTGGGCCTTCTTCACCACCTCCTTCCCCACCTGCACCTTGTGTCCCTGTCGGTGCACCTACTGGGCCTTCTTCACTACCTCCTTCCCCACCTGCACCTTGTGTCCCTGTCGGTGCACCTACTGGGCCTCCTTCACCACCTCCTTCCCCACCTGCACCCCGTGTCCCTGTCGGTGCACCCACTGGACCTCCTTCACCACCTGTGTTTCCGTGCAAGTGGACTTCATCTGTTCCATGTGTAAACGATAGGTAGACTTCCCCTGGCTTTGTTTATATTGCTTATATATTATTATTTTCATCATTAATATTTCATAATTTATGGTTTTTATTTAACTGTTATTGTTGACTTATATGTTTAGTTAGGTGTTCGTTTGCAATGTGACTTTTATTCTTTTCTCTTTTCCTTGCGTTTTACCAAAACATTAATGAATCTTCCCCTCCTTTCGTTTCCTTTCCGCTCCACGAGGCAAGATACTACTCCGCCCTCCCCCCCACACTCTACAGGGCACCGCCGGCCCTCCCCCCACCCCCTCCCGGTCCCCGGACCGGTAAAAGGGACAAAGGCAACTCATGCCTATCGCAATCTCTGACTGCCCACGCAGGAGAGGTTCCATGGAGCCACCCCCACCCCCTCCAGGACCCGTCACGGAAAAGGGGACAAAGGCATTGAGACCTATATCGTAAAATGACTGTCCATTGAGTAGTCTTATCACCCGGCCCGGATCCTTTGATCCAGGAGCAGGATACACCCCGCCCACTTGAACCAATCACATGATGGCATATGAACACGTGGTATGCCACAAGTTTCAATCCCATCACGTGATCACTAATATACAAATATACAAATAACTACTATATATACCGCGCCGCTTCGACGAAGGGCAACCAGATTGGAATAAAACCAGTTAAGCCTGGACCAACTGTTTGTGAGTCTTAGTTGTCCCTTATATCGAAACCACGAATAAGCGATGACTGAATACTGAAGCGGAACCACATCACACTATTATGTCGGAGACTTGGGTCTTTCATGAGCAACACACGGAGCCGGACATCCCGGCCTCGCAACTCACGCCACCGAGATACGGGGACACCACATCGGTCCCCGACACCCCTCGCTCGGAATGGGAGGGGCATCCCCCTCCCCCCTGCTCATGCCCCACCTCCGCTCGCTCCATGTGAGGCTGTAAACGGCCAATCTAAGGTTGGCAGGCATTGGTCAACGCGCTCTGCCTGTTTCGAATATTCTCATTGGCTGTGCTAACTTTAGCTCAGCGGGTGCATCATGGCCGCCGTTGACAAACTTTTGGAGGAAGTCAAAGAGTTTTGGCTGAAATAAGATTTAAACTTGCTCCTAAAATAGTTTTAACGCATATGAACGGACCAACCAGGAAAGAAAAGCAGACGCATGGCTATTTAGGAAAAAATTAATGTGATTGTAGGCGGAAACACGTGCAAGAAACCTCCGATCGGGCGGACGTTTCGCGAAAATCGACAATGTTTACTTTCCAGTTCAGCGGGTGGGGGGGGGGGGGTTTATTAGCTGATTCCCTCAGTGACCGCCCAAGAGAAATGGCAGTGATGTCACCGTCAATGCGGTTCTACATCAGGAAAGAAATAAGCTGGCAGAAGCAACATCTATGCTGGAAATTGCAGGTAAATTTCAGTTATATTTAAAAAAAATTATTTTTTCATTACATTAGTCCCATAGATGTAACTTAGTCCGCTCCGATATGGGTCCAGTCTCATTACATATGATTATGAGTAAGCTTCATTAGGTATACAGATGCAATTAAATGCCTTTGATTAATTTGTGCCAAATTTTGCATTTTAAATTAATCAGGTTTTTTATGCAGCTGTAATATCAATGTTGTGTCAATATGAAAGGGCCAGCATATGACTTTACCTCTCCCCACCAAGAAAATTATTGCAACAATTTAATAAGCTTATCTGTGGGTTTGTCTTTTAGATGAGGAGCTATGCTGCAGATATGTGCAGACCTCCAGACACTATTCATTTGCCAAATGCTATTGAGGCATTTAGAATAGGTGTGCATATTTATATATTCCTGTTATTTATTACTTGAAGGGTTTTAGCCTTACTTAATCATATTAATTCCTTAATTCTTATCTAAATTCGGTAGTGTTATAATCTATTTCTGGTAAAGTCTCTGTGTAAGGACTTCATATGTACATGAGTGAAGTGTATAGAACGTTATTATTGTCATTTATGTGAAGTACAATTAAGCATGATTTTTAGGCAACTGACTGAGCAATATGACATATGAGCCACATGAGCAGATTATGGCTCTGTATAGTAAACTCAGATGATCAAGTATTGAGCAGCAATTATTCCTTTTTTCACCTGGGTAATTTACTTTGTCTGAGATAATTGTACATACTTGTCTGCTCTACTTAGATACCTTTGTTTAATCATACACTGCATCTCCCAAACTCCCATGATGGGAGCTTGGCCCAGTACCTTATTATATATAATCATGTATCAAATTTATTATCAATCTGTCAAACCCCTAATATATAAAAGTTATTTTTATATTCACAGCATATTGTCAAGAAGCTGGTTGAGGCACTGGACTATTGAACACATGGAGGAGAACCTCATCTTAACCCTTTAGTGTTACTGTTTCATGAGAGGTCAAACTTGCAAGAATGGTGCTTTGTCAAGACCAGGACACCACATCTGGAGCCATCACAGGATGCCGTTTCATGACTATCACAGTGAAGCACCGTTCGAATGCATGCTAATGCAAGATTTTAAATGAAATAAGCCAGGGATTTCAGAATTATGAGCTGGTCATTATGAAAACTTGGTAGCCAATGTTGATTTACATCAATAATTGGACGAAATGTATTTCATTCAGTTTCATGAAATAATACTTATTAATGCTTTCAATAAATGTGTTTGTCATTCTTCAATCGAATATTGCTGATGTTTTGTTAAAATAATTTTTGTCTACACACACATATAAATCCCCTAAACTCCTGAAACTTCAGGAGGAATTGCTGCAGCACAAAGTACCTTTCTAATTACCAGTATTCCCAGGGGAACAGATATATTCCATGTTATACATGCAGCACACTTTTTTTGCTGCAAAACTGTCAAATAATGTTCTCAGGCAGTCACTTTTCTCATTTGTTATGTATATATGTAGTTACAGTTATAACTGTTATACCCGGTACCAGTATTTAGTACTTAAAATCTCATATTGATGATTTATTTCATATTTGAGGTTTAAGTTAATGTCTGGTAGACTCTGAACTTAATTATTATGAATGTGTGTGACCATGAAAGGTTAACTCCCTAGATTCTTTTTCTAAGTGATGAGAAGCCTGCATAAACATGTACAGAACTGTTAATCAACATGTAATTTTATCGGCTATAGAACTATAATAGCTTTTTTCTCTAATCAAAACCTATAATTTTCACCAAATAACATAATACAAATTTCTATTTCACCAAAAGATAAAATCACCTAACAAACAAAAGCTTTTTCACTATAAGACGCAGCATGTGAGAGGAGTGATACAGTAAAATGTTCATTGATTACTTTAAACAATTAAACGTAATAGTGTGCAATAAAATATTATATCACAGGCTTATGATGATGCTTAATATGTGATAATACTTATAATGATACTTAATAAAAGTGAAATCTGACTTTAATAGGTTGTTGCAGGTGAACAATCAAAGTTTACATGACCAATGTTTAAAAAAAAAGTCGGGTGACTCATTTTAGCTTTAAAAGGGGCATGCCATTTGATTCCAGGAGGTAAGGTGGGGGGCATGGTTGTGAGCTTATCAGGCCTCAAATCCCTCTAAGCAGGATGTATGCTGTGGTGTAACAGCACCATGTGACCTTAGAGCCAGGTAAGGCTTTTAGCAGGACATATTATTATGATATATATATTATACATGTATATAGTGATGGAAGAAAATTTTCGCCACATTAATTCCAACTCCCTTCCTTCAACTTCCAACAGGAAGATACTGCTAAGATCAGGGGCGGATCTAGAGGTGGGGTCAGGGGGCTTGCAACCAATCCCCCCACCTCCCTTGGGAATTTAAACATACACTGTCAAAGTCGGCTTCGTCGAGTACCTCCCCCCCCTTACAACGCTGTCGCAAGTTTTTATAGAGAGCAACCCCCCTCCACGTACCCCTTACAACCCGGCCGCAAGTTTTTAGAGAGCAACCCCCCCCCTTCTAAATTCCTAGATCCACCCCTGACTGATTTAATGCCCTTTTAATACTTTTGCAGTTAAATAGAGAGATCACACCTTGAATGCTAAATTCACGGGCATCGTAAAATGACAGAGGGAGGGACGGGCGGTATCAGGGTACTGGGCCGCATAGTCGCACCCCCACCCCCTCCATCACCCCTAGACCTGAAACGAGTCTCTCTGACTTGCAGGCCTCGCACGATACGGGGACGAGAGAATCTGCTCCGGCGCGGTCCACAGCGGAATAGCCAGGGGGGGTTATGCAACGGGGCTACCCCATTTTCCCTCTTTCCGTCGCTTTACAGTGCCTATCTAGCTGTAATTAGATTTTAGACATCTAAATTTTGGACATTACAACTCTTTGCATCCAAAAATAGATAGACTTCTAGATTTAAAGTTTAAAGTGAAAAAAAAAAAACATCGCCCCCTCTCGCCCTTGGGTTCAAATATTTTTGCCGAGTTGGTACCTGCGCCAGTAAACCACCTATGAAGCCGACTGCAAACTTTCAAAGAATGGAGAAACTGTCTTGTCATGATCAATAAGTGACACCAAAACATCAAAACGGTCTTGTTTTATCTTTATCGTGTATTGTTATGACGCATTATTGTGTCCTTACGCCATGCACCACACAGCTTTGCATGGGAATGGTTATGTCGACCACTTGCTCTCGCCATCTTGGTTGGTGAAATGCCGCGGAGGGTGATGGGATTTTTGTGACGTCACTGTACGGAATTCCGTACAGTGAATTTAGCCCTTTACAGACCCAATCTGAGTGAGCTGGCCACGCAGCGGGGGGCTGTGGAAGAGACTAGAACCTTTCCGGCGACGAACGACCGATCACACCCCCCCCCCCACCCCCGACGCATCACGCAGGGGGACCGCCACCGCACCACAGCCCGGCCATACTGCCCACACAGTGGAGGTACGGGGACGTCACGACCGTCCCCGAGACCTCACTCTCGGAGCGGGAGGATCCCCCTCCCCTCACCCACGTATCCCAACGCAGCCCACGGGGGCCCCCCCTGGGGACTGAGGTTCCGCTTCCCAACCCCAACCACTCCAACCTACCAGGACCCATCCCCGGGGTGGGGTCCTCAGTTGGGCGAGCCATGCGGGAAGCCAAATCAGCCCTCTTGAAGGCACTCACTATGCAGGAGAAGATCCGAGACCTCAGGACAAGGCTCCCCTCGGACCTCCTGCCACCGACACCGGACCCGGACGTGCTGGGCCTACCCCAGGCCTGGCATGACCGGCTCTCCTCCAGATGGGAAAGCCACGCCCGAAAGTATAGGGATACACTACGAACAATACTCTCGGCGTCCCTCGAGGAGGCGAAACGCCACTACGAGGGACAAGCCGAAAAACATCTAGCCACCACTACGGACCCCGCAACGGCAAAGGTTACCGCCTGGTCCCAAGCGCTTAAACACCGCCACAATTTACGATGCCGGTTACATAGAGCCCGGCAACTCCTAGGGACCCTAGCAAAACCCGCCCCCATCACCCCCACCACACCCCACCACCGGGAGGAAACGCCACAGAGAACCCCCGGACAATGAAACCCCTAACCAGGACACAGGACCACCGGCCAAAAGGCAACGAGGGTACCCACCAGGGGCCGCCACCGCGACCACAACACACACAAGGGTAACCGAACCAACAGCAAAATACAAGGACAAGGAGACGGACCACAACCAAGGTACGATACACGTATTCGGGGACGCTCACGCCGATAGATTGGCCCTGGACAACACGTCACACCCGGGGGCGACGGCACGCCACCTAGCGACCGCCCCCACACCCATTCTCCCCCGGGAGGCCCCACCCACTCATCCAATCACGTGATGGGACGGGAACACGTGGTATGCCGCAAGTTTCAATCCCATCACGTGACTACTTATTCACAGCTAACCACTATATATACCACGCCGCCTCCCCCATTATATACACCTGACGAAGGGCAAACAGCCCGAAAAGCTTTGTGTAATGTATAACAGATTGGAATAAAACCAGTTAAGCCTGGACCAACTGTTTGGGAGTCTTGTCTTATCCTTTATTTTTGACAACAAGCGAAATAAGCATCATCAGGACCAGAGCGGCACACAGATTGGACACTATTATATCAGAGACCTCAGCCTCTGAACACGAAAATACAGAGTCGGAAATCCCGGCCACCCAACCTGTACGGGCGGGTCCGGGGGACGTCCCCCTCGTCCCCGAAACTTCACTTTCGGAGCGGGAGGAGCATCTTCCTCCCCCCCCCCCCTCCCCCTCGTCCCAACGCACCCAGCGGGGACCCCCCCTGGGAGCCAGAGCTCCTCCGGCGGTGGATCACCAAAAGCCCCCCCCCCCCCCCCCCCCCCCCCGAGGGAGGGCGTGGCGGAGGCACCGCCAGACCACCACCACACGAAGCCGGTCATCCCGGCGACGCAACCCGTACAGTCGGGACCCGGGGACGCCACGCTCGTCCTTGAAACTTCAAATGTCGGAGCGGGAGGACACCCCTCCCTCCCACCCAATCATCCCAACGCAGCCAGCGGAGGCCCCCCCTGGGAACCGTGGTTCCTCCGATGACGGACCCCCCGAGGGAACGAGGGGCCGGAACGCCGCCAAACCAAAACCCTACCAGAGTAGAAAGCGGTCATTGATTATCTGCATCAACCCGCCCTCCGGCTGTTGCAACAAACAAATACGTTATTCCCCGGTCACACGGTAGCCAACTACCAAGCCCACCCACCGAATAGTATGAGGTACCCTAACGGGGTCCTAGGCGAAAGCCATTCCTGAAATGGGTATAACGGCAGTTCTATCGCCGCAAAAGCAGCCATCCATATACAGGACAATGGTGCATTGAATCGACTATATCACCTGCCGACGACCTGAGGAGTTCTCGACCTCTCTTAGGTAACACTGACCATGTGTGGGGAGACAGCTAACACTGACAATGTGCGGGGAGACAGCTAACACTGACAATGTGTGGGGAGACAGCTTACACCGACAATGTGTGGGGAGACAGCTTACACCGACAATGTGTGTGGAGACCGCTAACACCGACAATTTGTGTGGAGACGGCAAACACCGACAATGTGTGGGGAGACGGCTAACACTGACAATGTGTGTGGAGACCGCTAACACCGACAATTTGTGTGGAGACGGCAAACACCGACAATGTGTGGGGAGACAGCTAACACTGACAATGTGTGTGGAGACAGCTAACACCGACAATGTGTGTGGAGACAGCTAACACTGACAATGTGTGGGGAGACAGCTAACACTGACAATGTGTGGGGAGACAGCTAACACAAAGTGTGTGGACAACCAACTGCTGTACACTTGAATGTTATGAAATAACAGGGCGGCCGACCTTACCTACCTGTTGTAACTTCATCTTGCCTTCAGGGTGTGACGCTGTCACAAGTGTTGTGTGAGCTCTTAGTCTGGTAGCGGCTGCACAGCAAGCGTTGTCTTGTGGCGTATCTTAGTTCCTGAAACAAAGCATGATGTCTACATATTTGCATATCGACATAGAACATATCAAAAAACAATTGTCTATTTTAAATGTATCCATATATAAGCTTATTTTGAAACTTAGCAAAACTCCCCAGGAAAGTAAAGGGCGCATCAACGCATGAAGAATAAAATTTACCGAGAACATTTGATATAGATACTGAAAATCGCATCCTGTGCTTCTTGAATTGTATATTGTATAGAATAGTTCCAATAGTTGTACATGGTGTTATATTTATATCTGTTATATATCGTATCGCTATTAGACAGGGCACTGATTGCTTTTCGCTCTTGTCCTGATAGTGTTTATGACGTCATATGTTCGGTGTCTGCTGATGCCACTTGTCCTGCCGACTGCCAACCTGCAAACAGAACGTCTGCTTAATCAATACATTCGCCAACTGACATTTCTCTGTCGCAGTCATTTAGAAGTAAATTGAGTAAGTTATTTATTAGAAGGATAGTGACATACCTTTTCCGAATCCTTGCGTGTCAGTCTAATTATAAGGAAAATATGCCTGGACAAGAGTTCTATCCCCAACAGAAATGACACTATTTTATAGACTTGAATATCAAATGTCGGTAGGTTGGTAATCTTGCCCTGCTGACGGTGCAAGGTGAACCGTCTGTGTGTAGAGTGGATAACGCATCAGACAGGGTAACGAACCGAGGCCTAGAAAACAGACATTGGCAGTGAACCACTTACGTATGCTTCAAAACTGCTTCTCTTCCAAACTGTATTTGATAGCAGTCTTCCTTGGACCAAGTATACATGTCCCCACACACGGCCTGCAAGGACCATCTCATGATGACGGTGAAGTGGACTCCGCAGACTGTCAGGCGGCTCGCAGTGAGACACGCGTGTGAATGTGAGGCTCAGGAGGCTCTGGCTGGAGCAGCAGCAATAGTCTGGTCTCACCCACGTGACGACGGTCACACCCACGTGACGACGGTCTCACCCACGTGACGACGGTCACACCCACGTGACGACGGTCTCACCCACGTGACGACGGTCTCATCCACGTGACGACGGCACTGCGCTAAGGATATCGTGACGTCTGCAATGAAGCCCTTCCCTCTAACAGCACTGGCGGCACACGTGGCACTGACCATTGCGCCGTTCATTGGACTCACAAGACATTGTGTTGGCTGTCTCAACGAGCAAACTCAGAGCTCACTGGTAGCCAAGCAATTGTCCAGTGACTTAACTGTTCCATGACGAACTGGCTGAGGGACTCGCCGCGGGAGTCGTTCTCAGTGCCACCGCTCAGACCGTTGTCTGTACAGTGACCGCCCTGGAGCTAAGACCACACACCCCGGTGTCATTCATATGTAGGTCCATGTGCTGGCTTGCTGCACGACTCGCTGACCCACTTTCAGCGAGCTGTCCCTTGCCATGTCTGAGTGACAAAGTACCCTCCTCGCTACACACACAGGTGCGCGAACTGCATTGACCTGGAAATTAACTGCCAATCAGCCAACAGTGGTTAGCCAACAAGACCACTCCGCCATACACAGTATGCAGCGAATAACTAACTGTATCCCGGATTCCTCTAGGTGCGAGCAGAAGACTGAATTAACCCATGCGAATAAGGCTCTTTTATGACTTTTTCTTTGGATCCAAAGATCCCTATTGACTACTGTATATGATTCCCAACATCTAGCAATGGGTTCACAAAGGGCTAACAATTACAATACAATACTAGTTACCGTTGGTATACAACTTTCTTTTTTGTGAGTGCAGAATGGACAAAAACGCCTGCTACGAAAACATATCCATCACAACTTGAGTACTAGGTAAGATCGAACTTGGCTTGTAGAACTTGTACTGCAAGTCATACTACAACAGAAGAAATTAATGTCAATGGGTATTCTTATAAGAGTAATTTATAGACTAAAAAAACGTTACCCAATAATGATATGTAAACAAATATTCATACCCGTATTACTTACATAGACGCATGAATTGGTAGACATATAGCCCACAAGCCTCGGTAGACATATAGCCCACAACCCTCGGTAGACATATAGCCCACAACCCTCGGTAGACATATAGCCCACAACCCTCGGTAGACATATAGCCCACAACCCTCGATAGACATATAGCCCACAACCCTCGGTAGACATATAGCCCACAACCCTCGGTAGACATATAGCCCACAACCCTCGGTAGACATATAGCCCACAACCCTCGGTAGACATATAGCCCACAACCCTCGGTAGACATATAGCCCACAACCCTCGGTAGATATATAGCCCACAACCCTCGGTAGACATATAGCCCACAACCCTCGGTAGACATATAGCCCACAACCCTCGGTAGACATAGCCCACAACCCTCAGTAGACATAGCCCACAACCCTCACCCATAAGACACTCCTAGGCATAGAGAGCTCCGCCAAGACAAGTCGCCTATGAAAGCCACTCATAGGCATAGAGAGCTCCGCCAAGACCAGTCACCCATAAAACACTCCTAGGCATAGAGGGCTCCGCCAAGACAAGTCACCCATAAGACACTCCTAGGCATAGAGACCTCCGCCAAGACAAGTCGGCGGGTCCGGCGGGCCATGGACACAGGGGGAGACCGGGTGCTGGTGGTGCGGGTCCGGCGGGCCATGGACACAGCGGGAGACCTGGTGGTGGTGGTGTGGGTCCGGCGGGCCATGGACACAGCGGGAGACCTGGTGCTGGAGGTGCGGGTCCGGCGGGCCATGGACACAGCGGGAGACCTGGTGGTGGTGGTGTGGGTCCGGCGGGCCATGGACACAGCGGGAGACCTGGTGCTGGTGGTGCGGGTCCGGCGGGCCATGGACACAGGGGGAGACCGGGTGCTGGTGGTGCGGGTCCGGCGGGCCATGGACACAGCGGGAGACCTGGTGGTGGTGGTGTGGGTCCGGCGGGCCATGGACACAGCGGGAGACCTGGTGCTGGTGGTGCGGGTCCGGCGGGCCATGGACACAGCGGGAGACCTGGTGCTGGTGGTGCGGGTCCGGCGGGCCATGGACACAGCGGGAGACCTGGTGGTGGTGGTGTGGGTCCGGCGGGCCATGGACACAGCGGGAGACCTGGTGCTGGTGGTGTGGGTCCGGCGGGCCATGGACACAGCGGGAGACCTGGCGCTGGTGGTGTGGGTCCGGCTGGCCATGGACACAGCGGGAGACCTGGTGCTGGCGGTGCGGGTCCGGCGGGCCATGGACACAGCGGGAGACCTGGTGGTGGTGGTGTGGGTCCGGCGGGCCACGGACACCGCGGGAGACCTGGTGCTGGTGGTGCGGGTCTGGCGGGCCATGGACACAGCGGGAGACCTGGTCCTGTTGGTGCGGGTCCGGCGGGCCATGGACACAGCGGGAGACCTGGTGCTGTTGGTGCGGGTCCGGCGGGCCATGGACACAGGGGAGACCTGGTGGTGGTTGGGGGAGACCTGGTGGTGGTTGGGCGTTGCGCTAACATGAGAGAGTAAAAGAGGTGCGCGGGCGTTGCGCTAAGAGGAGAGGGTAAAAGAGGTGCGCGGGCGTTGCGCTAAGAGAAGAGGGTAAAAGAGGTGCGCGGGCGTTGCGCTAAGAGGAGAGCGTAAAAGATGTGCGCGGGCGTTGCGCTAAGAGGAGAGGGTAAAAGAGGTGCGCGGGCGTTGTGCTAAGAGGAGAGGGTAAAAGAGGTGCGCGGGCGTTGCGCTAAGAGAAGAGCGTAAAAGATGTGCGCGGGCGTTGCGCTAAGAGGAGAGAGTAAAAGAGGTGCGCGGGCGTTGCGCTAAGAGGAGAGCGTAAAAGATGTGCGCGGGCGTTGCGCTAAGAGGAGAGGGTAAAATACGTGCGCGGGCGTTGCGCTAAGAGAAGAGGGTAAAAGAGGTGCGCGGGCGTTGCGCTAAGAGGAGAGAGTAAAAGATGTGCGCGGGCGTTGCGCTAAGAGGAGAGGGTAAAATCTGTGCGCGGGCGTTGCGCTAAGAGGAGAGGGTAAAAGAGGTGCGCGGGCGTTGCGCTAAGAGGAGAGAGTAAAAGATGTGCGCGGGCGTTGCGCTAAGAGGAGAGGGTAAAAGAGGTGCGCGGGCGTTGCGCTAAGAGGAGAGGGTAAAAGAGGTGCGCGGGCGTTGCGCTAACAGGAGAGTTAAAGAGGTGCGCGTATGCTGCGCTAAGAGGAGAGGTGCGGTAGCATTGCGCTGAGAGGGAGTGAGGTGCGCTGGTGCTGCGCTGTCCCCCCAACTCCAACTGACTTCTGGCTGTAAATCAAGCTCTGGTCACGACAACCTTAGTGTAATATTATTGAAGGAAATAAAATATGAGGTGAGCGAAGCCCTTACCATAATCATAAATCAGTGTCTGTCAACCGGTTTGTTTCCAGATAACTTAAAAAAGGTAGTACCAGTTTATAAAAAAGGGAATGAAAGTTTGATTGAGAATTATCGTCCTATATCTATTCTTCCAGCTTTTTTCTAAGGTACTAGAGAAAGTTATCGCCGACCAGCTTTATGATTATTTCGTACGAAGCAAATTATTAAATAACAGTCAATATGGGTTTCGCCAACACCATTCAACAGATTTAGCTGTAATGGAACTCGTGGACCGAATATTACAAATAATGCATAAGGGACCTATTCGTGGACCAAGGCGTTTGACACCATAAATCACAATGTCCTTATATCTAAATTATCTCATTATGGGGTATCCGGTAGTTCTCTTGAATTACTAAAAAAATATGTGACGAATCGTAAGCAGCATGTTCAAATCGAAAATGTTCAATCTGATATGTCTGATATAGCAACAGGGATTCCTCAAGGGTCTATTCTTGGTCCCCTACTTTTTATTATCTATATAAATGATATATCCTCAGCTAGCGATATTTTCAAATTTATTATATATGCGGATGATACCACGCTGTTAAGTACTATGACTCCTGTCCCTAAAGAGTCCAGCCTTGTAATAAATTGCGAATTGGTTAAAATTAGTGAGTGGCTTTATGCAAACAAACTTGCCCTGAACGCGGCAAAATCCAAGTTCATCATCTTTCATACACAACAGAAATCTGTTAATGTTCCATCTTTGTTTATAAACAATACGCAAATTGAGTGCGTTGACAATTTTGACATGCTTGGTATCGTCCTTGACAAACATATGAAATGGAATAAACATGTTGATAAGATCGCGAATAAAATCTCTAAAGTTGCTGGTATTCTAAATAAATTGAAATGGACCCTTCCTCGGCACATTTTACGCACTATTTATAACACCCTGATATCACCCCATCTAAATTATGGCATCCTTATATGGGGGTATAAGGCTGAACGTATCTCCAGACTGCAAAAAAGGGCTGTCAGAAATATTAATCTAAGTCCATTAAACGCCCACACAGAACCGATATTTAAAGAACTGAAATTGTTAAAATTGGATCATATGCGCATATTGCAAACCCTAAGGTTTTATTATAAGCTAAAGCATGATACATTACCATTTTATTTCTCACAGTTACCCATTGTTCATAGCCATCAAATTCGTCACAACAATACGAGATTCAATTCCCGATTGTCTACCACTATGGTATTCCACGACTTTGCAACTAACTGTATTCGACATAGCCTCCTTAAAGTTGTAAATGAAACTTCAACACTTATTCTTAACAAAATATATACGCATAGCTTACCTGCATTTGCAAGATAGGTAAAGGATAATTTAATAATTAACTATGATTTCGAGTGTCACATCGAACATGTTATATTTGCCGTCTGTTAATTGTCTGAATAACTTAAGTATACATATTGAAGCTGTTTATATGAGATGTGTTTTGTTTTGATTTGAATACCTAAAATATTAGTGTATATATATTACTGTTATCTTTTGCTTCTTTATGTGTAACTGTATAACTTTATAAATCACAATGTTGGGTGGCTCTAGCGCCAGCGACCTTTGAGGTCTTAGTTCGAGTCTCCCGGCCAAGTCGACACTATTTGTTTCACTTCTCGTTTGTATTTACGTCATACTTGGTCAAATAAACGAATCTTGAATCTTGTGATGCAGCCCCTTATATACCCCTATCCCAGGGACGCTAACTCTGATGACTCTACCCCCTAAACTGACCAGCGATAATGAAAGAAAATGTATTTCTGCACTTGAAAATAGGGCCAAAATGCTCATCATTATCCTTCAATATTCTGAGGAAACTTGCTTAACAACTTGCATAAAAACAAACATAAACCATTCATAAATATACTGGCGATAAATACGCGAATCCTCTAAATCTTCTTTCTGCCGAAATTGTTCCTTCTTTCGTTCCTGTCCTGGCGGACGCTTACTACCCAATCTCACCCACGCATCCCTGTCGTCCTACTTCCTACAATTCCGCTAGTTCTCATGTGCCGTGCCGCTTCTTACCATTCCGCTAGTTCCCCTAAGCAAATTCGCTACAATATCTCCCCATGCTCCCATCATATAATAACGGGTAAAACGCGGTATTCAACAACGGTGCTGTGCATAACTTTTGACGTGGGCCTTTCTATCATGGAGGGGGGTCTTGTTCCCAGATCACGAAGAATAAAATTCTTTATTCCCAGGTCACGATGAATTAAAAGCAGAAGTCTCCGCATGCAATGGAAGGGTGCATACACGATAGTAAATTAACGATTTCCCGATTCACAGTTATTTAATATTGAAATTCCCAGTTCACGATTAAGGAAAATCCTTGTTCACGACGGTCGGCTAATACCCATTCCCAGTTCACGTTGAATTAGTTTCGTCATTCCCAGACCACGGTGAAACGAAAAGCCTAATCCTGAGGAACGCAAATACCCCATGCACCCCCCCACCCCCCGCCCCAATCATATGGGTAGCAGGCACAGAATGTCCGGTTCATAATATTCACTCAATACTCATATTAAAAACAAAAACAATAGTAGGTCTATAGACTGATATGTTACAGCACAAATATCCTATCTAACGTGGAAAGCGAGTTAGAAAATATAGAGGGGCTTCCATGTCAAGTGACCCTTGTTGCATTCCGCAGGAAATACCACAGTTTTCTAATATACTCGCCCCAAAAGACCCTCTTTTTTTCACCTGTACTTGCTCCAGAACAAACACTCCCTTTTCATCTGCCTGAAATCGGTCATTTTATTACTGAAATCACCCGGGAGCTATTTCGCAGCGAACCCGCAGCAATGTCTCCCATTATATTTCACGCGTTTGTGTTTGCAGGCACAGCCTCGTTTTGGCGTCAATATGGCGATTCCATGAATAAGGCGAATAGGGATCACGGTGGTGAAACTAGATAACCGTCACTGCGGCGATACCGATTTTGCTTTGGATTGCACTATAATGGCTCAGTTCCGTGATGGCGGCTTCAAAGACCAGAAAACGGAATGATTTGCGAACAGCGCGGAACAGCGGAATTGTCTGGCCAAAAACGGAGAAATTCAGCCCAAAACGGAATCATTGGGAGCTCTCATAACCACTATCTTATTATCTGATTGCTGTTTATTTAAGCTAACTTTAACTGATGCAACCGAGAATGCTTAATTATATCGCGGCTTAAAACGCCCCTTCCCGACAGAACACCACAAAGACCCCTCGGCACGCTACAACTATGCCAATCAACACTACTTCAATATTAATGAAATCCCCCCCAAGTTTATGTATCGTGTTCTATTCTTTATCCCAACCGTACTGTAATATTCTTCCAAACTAGATTCACGTTCTCAATGCCAAAACACATACTCTATGGTTCCTTATACAAAATAAACAGGTGTCCGTGTCCGTGACACGACATCTGTACAGATACTTATTGGGACGGAAATACGTATGGAGACATTTAGGTTGGAATCTACGTGCTCGTTCGTCAACCGTGCATGCCAGGACCCCTCAGTAGTATTTCTCCCACTTTGCTTTGCTCTATGTGCATTGAAAAGCTGCCCCACTTTATCTCATTTTCATTGTGAACACTCAATAGACTAACTAACTTGCATTACTTATAACTTAATTTCACCACGCGCTTACTGACTTTGACAAAGTTGGTAAGTTCGTTATTTATCTCCGTAAATTTACCTTCTTGTACCCTTAAAGAGTTTCCATTCGTGCATAATACAATGCGTCAAACCAATAAATTCTACTTAATTCCTTTCCAGTTTAAAGCCGGTCGTAAACTCTCAAACACTCGCACTGACTATAGACCGTACCAAATGCCCCAGGCGACACCTATCGTCAAAATACACACTGGGTCTTTCGGTTTAGAAAACAGATTCTCGCATGTGTTTACCATGCATGCCTGTGGAGTTGGTTCAGGTGCCCGACTTCAACGTTTCTTTTGCCAGGGATAGGTTGGTTCTATGGCATTGTTACTCACAGAACAAACACAAAATATGTCTATAAACTTCCTGTCAGTATTACATTATATAATGGAATCGCAGCTTATATTTCACTAGATTAAGAACAGCTTAACAGTCCTATCTCTTAGGCTCCCCGTTCGACATTTCTGGTTGCTACGCAACAAGGCACAGCCCACTCGAGAGCATGCACTGAAATTCGCATGGAAAAGACACCGGTCTCTATCATCGCGTTATAATAAGTCATAATCGGTACACATCGGGAACCAAGTTATGTATTCTGTACAATATATATTCTTGGATCTTATTTTTAATATATCTAGACAAAAAAGACGGCAGAACCATCATTTTCGCACATAGAAACATCAGAAAACTTGGAATATGGCCACTTTTCTGCCACGCACAGCGTAGTGAGTCTTTCCATTCGCCGGTTGGTATTGATATTAGTTGTTTTCTAAGCTTGTATGCCTCCATCTCGTTCTTAAAATGGAATTATTTCATAGTCAATATATTTATCTGTACAAAGTGGGTTTTTGTTTGTAGAAAACACCCTGTTAACCTATGATAAACTGTTGATAATTATGCAGGTAGAAGTCAGTACACGCTTTTATATGCTATGCAACGCAGCGGGAACCAGAGTTCACCCGAAACACGCGCCTGCCAGAATTTCCCCTGGAAGTGTCTATTGGGTCCTCTTGTCTAGTCTCTCTGAGCCCGGACTTTTGGGCTTCATTTTCTTCGCACTTTTTCCCCCGTCACCGGGGTCAGAACGACAGTATTGTGTAAGGCGTCCCATGGTCAGCCCGCTGCTTCTAGACTTGGGACGGGGGAGGACATATTTGGGCGCCTGACGCATAGAGCACTTGTAACGAAATATATTGTAGAGTTCTCGGGCTTATCGCTTATCGCAACCCCTTTAATATATGAAATCCTTTCGCAATGGTCCTTCACACATTTCGCCAGTTCTGACACCAGTTCTTATTTCGAATAAGTCCACAACACAAGTTGTTTCGGTTTCTTTAGGTTTATTTAATAGTCCGTATATATTTTGGGGGCCCCTTCTATAGTCTATCTGTTTCTCGCCCAAGCTGTCTTGTCTATTTTATCCCGCTATTTCTGTCTCTTGTCTCCCGCTCATTCTGACCTGTCTCTTGTCTCCCGCTGATTCTGACCTGTCTCTTGTCTCCCGCTCATTCTGACCTGTCTCTTGTCTCCCGCTCATTCTGACCTGTCTCTTGTCTCCCGCTCATTCTGACCTGTCTCTTGTCTCCCGCTCATTCTGACCTGTCTGTTGTCTCCCACTCATTCTGACCTGTCAGTTGTCTCCCACTCATTCTGACCTGTCTGTTGTCTCCCACTCAGTCTGACCTGTCTGTTGTCTCCCACTGATTCTGACCTGTCTGTTGTCTCCCGCTCATTCTGACCTGTCTCTTGTCTCCCACTCATTCTGACCTGTCTGTTGTCTCCCGCTCATTCTGACCTGTCTGTTGTCTCCCGCTCATTCTGACCTGTCTGTTGTCTCCCACTCATTCTGACCTGTCTGTTGTCTCCCACTCATTCAGACCTGTCTGTTGTCTCCCACTCATTCTGACCTGTCTGTTGTCTCCCGCTCATTCTGATCTGTCTGTTGTCTCCCGCTCATTCTGACCTGTCTGTTGTCTCCCGCTCATTCAGACCTTTCTGTTGTCTCCCGCTCATTCCGACCTGTCTGTTGTCTCCCACTCATTCCGACCTGTCTCTTGTCTCCCGCTCATTCTGACCTGTCTGTTGTCTCCCGCTCATTCTGACCTGTCTGTTGTCTCCCGCTCATTCTGACCTGTCTCTTGTCTCCCGCTCATTCTGACCTGTCTGTTGTCTCCCGCTCATTCTGACCTGTCTCTTGTCTCCCGCTCATTCTGACCTGTCTGTTGTCTCCCGCTCATTCCGACCTGTCTCTTGTCTCCCGCTCATTCGGACCTGTCTCTTGTCTCCCGCTCATTCTGACCTGTCTGTTGTCTCCCACTCATTCTGACCTGTATGTGGTCTCCCGCTCATTCTGACCTGTCTCTTGTCCCCCGCTCATTCTGACCTGTCTGTTGTCTCCCACTCATTCTGACCTGTCTGTTGTCTCCCGCTCATTCTGACCTGTCCCTTGTCTCCCGCTCATTCTGACCTGTCTGTTGTCTCCCACTCATTCTGACCTGTCTCTTGTCCCCCGCTCATTCTGACCTGTCTGTTGTCTCCCACTCATTCTGACCTGTCTCTTGTCTCCCACTCATTCTGACCTGTCTCTTGTCTCCCACTCATTCTGACCTGTCTGTTGTCTCCCACTCATTCTGACCTGTCTGTTGTCCCCCGCTCATTCTGACCTGTCTGTTGTCTCCCACTCATTCTGACCTGTCTGTCTTCTCCCACTCATTCTGACCTGTCTCTTGTCTCCCGCTCATTCTGACCTGTCTGTTGTCTCCCACTCATTCTGACCTGTCTGTTGTCCCCCGCTCATTCTGACCTGTCTGTTGTCTCCCACTCATTCTGACCTGTCTGTTGTCTCCCACTCAGTCTGACCTGTCTGTTGTCTCCCACTCATTCTGACCTGTCTGTTGTCTCCCGCTCATTCTGACCTGTCTGTTGTCTCCCGCTCATTCTGACCTGTCTGTTGTCCCCCGCTCATTCTGACCTGTCTGTTGTCTCCCACTCATTCTGACCTGTCTGTTGTCTCCCACTCAGTCTGATCTGTCTGTTGTCTCCCACTCATTCTGACCTGTCTGTTGTCTCCCGCTCATTCTGACCTGTCTCTTGTCTCCCACTCATTCTGACCTGTCTGTTGTCTCCCGCTCATTCTGACCTGTCTGTTGTCTCCCACTCATTCTGACCTGTCTGTTGTCTCCCGCTCATTCCGACCTGTCTGTTGTCTCCCACTCATTCCGACCTGTCTGTTGTCTCCCGCTCATTCTGACCTGTCTCTTGTCTCCCACTCATTCTGACCTGTCTGTTGTCTCCCGCTCATTCTGACCTGTCTGTTGTCTCCCGCTCATTCTGACCTGTCTGTTGTCTCCCGCTCATTCTGACCTGTCTGTTGTCTCCCGCTCATTCTGACCTGTCTCTTGTCTCCCACTCATTCTGACCTGTCTCTTGTCCCCCGCTCATTCTGACCTGTCTGTTGTCTCCCGCTCATTCTGACCTGTCTGTTGTCTCCCACTCATTCTGACCTGTCTGTTGTCTCCCGCTCATTCTGACCTGTCTGTTGTCCCCCGCTCATTCTGACCTGTCTGTTGTCTCCCGCTCATTCTGACCTGTCTGTTGTCTCCCGCTCATTCTGACCTGTCTGTTGTCTCCCGCTCATTCTGACCTGTCTGTTGTCTCCCGCTCAGTCTGACCTGTCTGTTGTCTCCCACTCATTCTGACCTGTCTGTTGTCTCCCACTCATTCTGACCTGTCTGTTGTCTCCCGCTCATTCTGACCTGTCTCTTGTCTCCCGCTCATTCTGACCTGTCTGTTGTCTCCCACTCATTCTGACCTGTCTGTTGTCTCCCGCTCATTCTGACCTGTCTGTTGTCTCCCGCTCATTCTGACCTGTCTGTTGTCTCCCACTCATTCTGACCTGTCTGTTGTCTCCCACTCATTCAGACCTGTCTGTTGTCTCCCACTCATTCTGACCTGTCTGTTGTCTCCCGCTCATTCTGACCTGTCTGTTGTCTCCCGCTCATTCTGACCTGTCTGTTGTCTCCCGCTCATTCTGACCTGTCTCTTGTCTCCCGCTCATTCTGACCTGTCTCTTGTCTCCCGCTCATTCTGACCCGTCTCTTGTCTCCCGCTCATTCTGACCTGTCTGTTGTCTCCCACTCATTCTGACCTGTCTGTTGTCTCCCACTCATTCTGACCTGGCTGTTGTCTCCCGCTCATTCTGACCTGTCTCTTGTCTCCCGCTCATTCTGACCTGTCTGTTGTCTCCCACTCATTCCGACCTGTCTGTTGTCTCCCACTCATTCTGACCTGTCCCTTGTCTCCCGCTCATTCTGACCTGTCTCTTGTCTCCCGCTCATTCTGACCTGTCTCTTGTCTCCCGCTCATTCTGACCTGTCTCTTGTCTCCCGCTCATTCTGACCTGTCTCTTGTCTCCCGCTCATTCTGACCTGTCTGTTGTCTCCCACTCATTCTGACCTGTCTGTTGTCTCCCACTCATTCTGACCTGTCCGTTGTCTCCCGCTCATTCTGACCTGTCTGTTGTCTCCCACTCATTCTGACCCGTCTGTTATCTCCCGCTCATTCTGACATGTCTGTTGTCTCCCGCTCATTCTGACCTGTCTGTTGTCTCCCACTCATTCTGACCTGTCTGTTGTCTCCCACTCATTCTGACCTGTCTGTTGTCTCCCACTCATTCTGACATGTCTGTTGTCTCCCGCTCATTCTGACCTGTCTGTTGTCTCCCGCTCTTCGCATTCCCGCACCCCTGTTATATATCCCTAAGAAGCTCTTCCCGTCTACCCCCACTCCCAAACTAATCCCAGCACGAGCAATGTGTTCGTCCAATCCATCTTTCAACCAACCTCCCTCCTAAATAAACTACATGTTGACCGCCCTAGCCTGGCGCTAAACATACGCGGCCTGCAGTTTTTGATCCAGATCGCCTTAAACACCAGACGACCCCGCGCTGGTCAGCGGTCATAAAACGTACCGGCCAGTAGGTGCCTCTCTCGGGATATCTCCCCACCCGTCCACCCTGGCCCTGCGTCCCCGGGGTGACTTACTCGCTGTGGTCTGCACATTAATTCTGGGTTCCCTATAATATATATCGTAGTAAAAGGACCCTTACATAGCGACGGAAATGACATAGCGCCAATATTCTTTAGGCATTAATAAATTTTACTATTAAATCTTTAACGCAACCGTAACTGTAAATTAACTACTCCTTGTAACGCGCTTTTGTCATGGAAAAAAAGTGGGAACCAATGAAGGCGGGACAAGCATTCAGTGGACTGGCCTGGCACATGTTCTCAGAGTTAACGGTGACCTCGGTTAAACAATATCGCACCGTGTCAATTGTGTTCAAGCGGAACATCCCGCAGTGATAAAACCCTGAAAGTAACCATGCGGCAAGGCAGACAAAATATTAGAGAAACATGCGAACTATCTAGCAGACGTCATTAAACCCTGAAAGTCGCCATTTTGACAAAATTACAGCTAACTTCGTCACCGTCTCCGGAGTGAGACAGATAACACTGACACCGTGTCCGGAGGGAGACGGCTAACACTGACTGTGTCCGGAGGGAGAGAGCTAACACTGACACTGTGTCCGGAGTGAGACAGCTAACACTGACACCGTGTCCGGATGGAGACAGTTAACACTGACACCGTGTCCGGAGGGAGACGGCTAACACTGACACCGTGTCCGGAGTGAGACAGCTAACACTGACACCGTGTCCGGAGTGAGACAGCTAACACTGACACCGTGTCCGGAGGGAGACAGCTAACACAGACACCGTGTCCGGAGGGAGACGGCTAACACTGACACCGTGTCCGGAGGGAGACAGCTAACACAGACACCGTGTCCGGAGGGAGACGGCTAACACTGACACCGTGTCCGGAGTGAGACAGATAACACTGACACCGTGTCCGGAGGGAGACGGCTAACACTGACACCGTGTCCGGAGTGAGACAGCTAACACTGACACCGTGTCCGGAGGGAGACAGCTAACACAGACACCGTGTCCGGAGGGAGACGGCTAACACTGACACCGTGTCCGGAGTGAGACGACTAACACTGACACTGTGTCCGGAGGGAGACGGCTAACATTGACCGTGTCCGGAGGGAGACGGCTAACACTGACACCGTGTCCGGAGGGAGACAGCTAACACTGACTGTGTCCGGAGGGAGACGGCTAACACTGACTGTGTCCGGAGGGAGACAGCTAACACTGACACCGTGTCCGGAGGGAGACAGCTGACACCGTGTCCGGAGTGAGACAGCTGACACTGACTGTGTCCGGAGGGAGACAGCTGACACCGTGTCCGGAGTGAGACAGCTAACACTGACACTGTGACTATCTGCTTCCACTGTAGTAGACACTTCCACGTCGACAGCCGTGCTGAGCGCATAAAGGTCAACACGAGTCATGACACTTTGCCCAACACCCCCCAGAATATAACATACACAGCGCACATTGACTAACAGAGAGAAGAGACCATGCCGGGAAAGGCGGTTGACGGTTATGAAAGAATTCAGCCAGGGCGGTCGACGTTACCTACCTGTTGTAACTTCATCTTGCCTTTAGTGTGTGACGCTGTCACAAGTCTTGTGTGAGCCCTTTGTCTGGTAGCGGCTGCACAGCAAGCGTTGTCCTGTGGCGTATCTTAGTTCCCGAAGTAAAGCAAGGGGTCCAGTTATGTGAACCTTGAAACTGAACCAAATTTGTCTTCCATTGTGAAAAACAATGTCACATCAAAATGGCATTACTATATCCACATACTTTTAAAATTACGAAAACGTTCGTAGAAAACAAAGATGCAAAGACTGCATCGGGAATCAAACTGACCTATCAGAGGGGAGAATGTTTTCCGACCTACTAAACTATGAACAAATTATCAATTAGTTTCCATATTACATTAGATGAAAATTATTATCCATATTACATTATACCAAACATTCTGGTATATCACGACACAGTATCCGTATTACATAATATCAGCATCCCCATCAGTTCGATCAGTATCAATAATATATCAACTATTACTATAGATATTCTTACCACCCAACCATGCCACGTCTGTCTTAATCGCAATGGACCATCTCTTCTGATGACGTCATGCCTTAGGCCTCGGGCAGTCGAAAGCACATGTCGTGGCCTGAGCATCCTTTAAACAGGACATCTTGACTCAAAGTAAATAACCACAAGGACCTATGTTAATGTAATTACTGCTTATATGCCACATGACATGATGACATGGTAGAAAGTATGAACGTAATCATTAGAAGTATTATATCTGGAAGACTAACTGATAAAAAAGTATTCATATCCTCCAATCTTTATAACAATGTTATCATGGTCACAGAGTTAAAAAACATCGAAAAACATAATGCTTGTTGAAGGAGGAATTTATCAATCTGTCACAATATATGCACCTGGCATATATAATACTATCGTTTAGGTGAACTAGAATGAAGGTAGAAGTTCAAAGCATTAATGTCTTGAAAAAAGGACTGATATTTAGGCCAATTCATTACATATGGCTCGTATCATTACATGGGACCAAAGTGGCAGGATCTGACAGTATCAACGTGTTGTATTATCGCCAAAGTTACCTAGTCGAACACTGCAGTGAGATTTGTTGTCCAAACCTATTTATATTGTAATTTGGTGGCTCCTGCAAGAAATTAGAGGACAACAATTAGCATATGTATGTCGGTGTGCAGGTAATAAGAGAATGTTCTTGGTCTGAATGTATATTTACACGCATTAGTCACCTGATCATGGCCTCCTACTCTCCTCATAACCATCCCACTTACGTCTTTTGTTAATAAATCATACATGGCATCTAGAAAGTTTATCACTACACATATGTAAGTGTACCTCGGAAAAAATGGAATTGTAACCATCAACTGGAATTGTTATACAATGTCGAAATGTGCAAGTCGTAAAAGTGCCATAGCCAAGGCTTGCACTGAAGTGTCTGGGGTCACAACCACCGCAGTTCCCTTGGACCATCGCCCGTCTGGACCGCCCATTGGGCTGGAGTGTGAGGCTGTTGGGGTGGGGTGGAAGGGGAAGGGGAAGGGGCGAAGGGGTAGGGTGGAAGGCGGGGGGTACCGGACGGTGTAAAGCGTCTTAGACGCTTTGTGTCTCGCTTGGTTACTGTCGTCACCTAGCTGGTTTGCCATCCGCTGGAACACCGGAGGCATGTGTTCCGCCGGCAGCAGCGGAAGAGCCATTAGGCGGCGGCAAATCCAAAAGTATAGAGCCCAAACACAAAGACAGCTTGGTAATAAAATGTTACAAAACTTGTGAAGTATCTTTGAGAATTAATTGAGTAGGGAGTAGCAGTCACCGACGCCGTATACCTTTAGTAGAAACGGACATTCCTTGCCACTGGAGTCCCAGCGTCGTATATATGTAGCCCATCTGAAAGTGCAATCTCTTAGACGCGCCCGTATATAGCCTGAAATATCATGTTATATAAATAAGGTGCGCTGTATAGGAGTTAATCCGTTTATATGTATATTCAAATAATTCACAACTATGGCTACTGTGGAGTGGCTTTCACTAACCTGCCTAAGTGGAACAGGCAGCCTTTTATTTGGACGCCAGGCAGTACCTCGCGGACGTCGGGCAGTCGCAGACGTCTGGCAGTACGTCAAGGATGT